>OZ012696.1:7398339-7442065 GCA_963942565.1 Maea johnstoni | reverse complement strand
TGTTATTTAGTGGTATCAACTCAAAAGATTGCATTGATTATTCATACTACCACCCATTTTTGCCTGGAAATACCCTTTAAACTAACTTGTCATCAGGACCTATGACACTTGTGAAAATAACATTGAAATTAAATGAATGAAATAAAGTCACAAAATAATTGGAGGAGAGTTGTTGGTTGGGTTCTTATAAATATTTCTTCTTATGTTATTTCCTGAAAATTATTTTTAAGAGATTTAATCAAAATAGCGATTTAACACATTCATTTGAAAGCCTAAATGCTGTGCAACAATCCAAAATAACTAATGAGGAAATACTATTTGAAAAGTATACCTGGAAACTAAGAATAAAAGAGTTTGTAAGAAAATGCCTGGTTGAGTTGAGGTAAACACCTCTCCTCAACTACTTTCCAGATTAACCATAAATATTTAATTTGTAAAATATTTCGATAGTTCTGGTGAACAATTATTCTCCTTCAAATATTTTCTGAATTTTTTATCTTTTGTAATAGACATACCACCAAAATAGTCGGGCAGTTTATTGTGCTATAGACATGAAAGGGTTAACCCTTATGCTGCTGGTGGCTAATTTGCCCAATACAAAATGATGCAAGAAAAACTCTGGAAAATGACTGAAACACTGGCATATGGGTACTCATCTGCAAGTACTCCGCAAGAGCCTTCCAATGAATACCAACATGACAAGTTCTAAGATGGTTTTCAAAAGTTTTTGTCTCCTTGTGCTTTGGACGAAAGTAGCCTCAGCATTGGAAGGGTTAAAGCATGAATGGACTTGGTCTAGAATGAATGTAAGGGCTATTTTAGTTTTGGCTGGCCAGTAGCTGGCATGGATGTAGGTTCCAGGAGGGGAGTGAGGGTAGATTTGGGCTCCCACTCCTGACAGGTGTTACATAACTGCCCAGTGGTCAGTAGGTCAGAACATCAGCAAGAGATATTAACACATTAACACTGTCAACTAACATACACAGCATTAACCCTTTACTTCCCATCCCAGTGGTCAGCAGGTCAGAACATCAGCAAGAGATATTAACACATTAACACGGTCAACTAACATACACAGCATATTAACCCTTCACTTCCCGTCCCAGTGGTCAGCAGGTCAGAACATCAGCAAGAGATATTAACACATTAACACTGTCAACTAACATACACAGCATATTAACCCTTCACTTCCCATCCCAGTGGTCAGCAGGTCAGAACATCAGCAAGAGATATTAACACATTAACACTGTCAACTAACATACACAGCATATTAACCCTTCACTTCCCAGTGGTCAGCAGGTCAGAACATCAGAAAGAGATATTAACACATTAACACTGTCAACTAACATACACAGCATTAACCCTTCACTTCCGTCCCAGTGGTCAGCAGGTCAGAACATCAGCAAGAGATATTAACACATTAACACTGTCAGCTAACATACACAGCATTAACCCTTCACTTCCCATCCCAGTGGTCAGCAGGTCAGAACATCAGCAAGAGATATTAACACATTAACACTAGTGTTGTAACGATCAATCTCCGGGTCGAGCAATCGGTCGGATTGGGCCGAAATTCCGATCAATCGACCGGTGAAATGGACATTCGACTTTTGCCAATTATCGCTTATCCACTTCTGTGTGGCCATGTGCGGCACATGAGTTATTTTATTGTTACGCATACACACACACAAATAACACACATAAACGCAACATATGCATACATTAAAATCAATTTGCAATATGTTTTGCTGTGATCTATGAGTTCAGAAAGTTGCAAAAAGTTTTCGTTTCCATTGCAACTTTGGAAGTTGCAATGAAAATGACAACTTTTCGCAACTGTCGGAACTCATAGATCACATCGCTATCAGCGCTCATATCTTCTTTATATTTCTTCGATTTGGCGATGTATAATCATTCAAAGTCGATTAATCGTTCGTGAATTTGAACAATTAATCGATCCTAATTTTTCGGACAATTCCCATCACTAATTAACACTGTCAACTAACACACACAGCATTAACCCTTCACTTCCCAGTGGTCAGCAGGTCAGAACATCAGCAAGAGATATTAACACATTAACACTGTCAACTAACATACACAGCATACTAACCCTTTACTTCCCATAGGCAGTGGGCCAGACCCAGAATTTCTGTACGGAGAGGGGGTTCTGCATGAGGGTTTTTTAACTCGTCCAATGCTGAGGCTACTTTTGTCCAAAGCACAAGGACACATAAGAATTTTGGAAATCATCTAAACCCTGTCATGTTGGTATTCATTGGATAGCTCTCGCTGAGTCCTATCAGATGCCAAATTGTAATAAGGATTACTGGCCAAAGTCCATTACCGGGTTGTTCATGTTTGCAAATCTTATAAAATTAAGGTCTCCCATATAGTCATGAGATACATCAAAAGAAACCTAAAATCGTGCACTGCATTCTGACAGCCAATTGTCTAACTTTTAAGTTTTTTTTGGGATCTTTTAGATTGGCAATTTGATCATCTCCCACTCATATATGCGTGCACGATTCTCTAGGTTATGACACCACAAACAAATAAATATAAGTATGTGTGGCTTTGAAAGGGTTAACTTAAATGAAGCTAGAGTCATGGGGATGATACTAGCTTGCTACATAGTTTACCACCGTCTTACTTAATCAAATAAAAACAAGTGGATATGAAACCAGCCAGTCAACCTGAACAGGATAGCCGCGTCAAATATCACATTCTGCGCATATTGGCGTGCACGTTTCTATGTAATATAAAGGATACGAGAGCCCTCATCGATCTTTGTCTCCTTGGTCTCTTAGGCCAGATTCGAGACCTCTGGCATTAAAAGGGTCTTACTATAGCGCATATTTTAATTGGTCTCTCACTTCATATCCATTCTTTTCTTCATGTAAGTTTCCAGTCAGGTTAGTAGGACTTGTGGTATGGGACACATATGGCATAAGTTGGTGATTCGTTGAACCATCTGGCTGGCATAAAACATCGCTGTAAATAATTGCCATGATCACGACACTGCCATTGCCACCACATGATGTTAACACTAACTCCGTTCTGAGAAAACTTGAAATAGAAGTAATTGATTGAAATAATCTGTAATGGTATAAAATTACAAGCTCTTCTGGTGACTATGGCTGGAAAACTTTAATTGCCCATTTGGATGACCAAACATCGAAGTCTAGAGTAATGAATGATTTAATTGAAATATAGAATATCTTCAACACAAAATCCTTTTTTTAAAGATCTATTGAATAAATTTGTAATGAATTCTTTTTGGAAAATATATGAAGGATAACTATGTTTGTCAGAACCAAAATGACAATTCCGCTTCAAATTTCATCCAAATTTATGTTTATTTTCTGAGTTCTTTTTTACCTAAGTATCATTCTGGTGATACTTTTTGAAGAAAACTGATACCTTGATTAATACTACGACATAAGTGCATTAAAAACTAACAATGGCCAAAGGTAGCCTGACAGTTTTGATGAAATCTTGCAGGCAAAAGCATAACTTGGAACATATTTTGTAGGAAAAATGTTAATTGGAACAATACCAACAACTCTCCTTCAATTAGTTTTTTAAAATCATTCTCAACTACTTCAAATTTATTGTCAAAAGCACTATAGATCCACTATTTCTTTTCTAACCCTTCCAATGCTGAGGCTACTTTTGTCCAAAGCACAAGGACGCAATTTTTTGTTTGTTTTTAACCATATAAACCCTGTCATGTTGGTATTCATTGGATAGCTCTCGCTGAATACTCTCAGATGAGAACCTATGAGCCAGGGTTTCAGCCATTTTTCAGGGGGTTTTCCCATCATTTTTTAATGACCCAATTAGCTACCAGCAGCATAAGGGTCAACCTTATTGGATTACGAAGACGCAGGACACGCATTAGAGCACCTGCCTGCTTTATAAACTAAAAATACAGTAAGGCCTAGTAGCTAGGCTACTCTTCCCAAAATAGATGTCAACAACACAGAGTGAAGTGTGTGGTGTGAGCTAAGATATGTTGACACGAGTTTCCTCTCGGTTTCGATCCTGAGGCACGATGGGAAGACACCCCTCTGTGCGGCACACGACCAACTGGAGACGAGACCAAGAGAACCAACTGGGACGGAGAGAAGACATTACAAGCCACGTTACCCAAGAGTAATCATGCAGAGCAGTCTCCTCTCATTAACCCTTCCAGTCAGTGTCTTACCCAGGATTTAGAAACTGGGTGCCTAAAATTGGCAGTTGTAAAATTTTGGGGCATCCAAATTTATGAGGGGGATCACAATATACTCATAGTTTGACCATAAACATGTATAAATTCATCAAAATAAGGCATGATATCATTAAAAAATGTCATGGGAATTATAAGGAGGTGAACAAATTCAATTATAAGTTTGAGATTGAGATTTTTAGAAATTCCACATAAGGGTTTTTAAGGGTTTGGGTGTCCAAAAAGGCAGCCAGACGCCCTGCTGGCTAAGACCATGCTTCCAATGCTATGGCTATTTTTGACCGAAGCAAAAAGAGCAAAACCATCTAAACCCTGTCATGTTGGTATTCATTGGAAAGCTCTCGCTGAATACTCTCAGATAAGTACCCATGTGCCGGAGTTTCGATCATTTTTCAGGTCTTTCCCATCACTTTGTATTGGCCAAATCAGCTACCAGAGGGTTATTTTTCAATCGGTTTCTCTTGAGATGTGACTAGGAACCCTTAACACTACCACACAATCAGATACATGTACCTATAATTTGAGTCAACCATCATTGCAGTTATTCTGAAGTTCTCTCTGAAATTACGAGATACTTTGACAGCTATATCTTTTAGTTGACATAAGTCACTGTCAACCTATTTTCTCGCTTAATACATGGACCTAGAGAGTTGAGAGGTTGTTTATTTTCTTCAGCAAAAGCATTTAGTAAAGATATTCAACTGATAGTCCTAGCTGAGGCAACTTGTGTGAAATGGATCACAAATCAGAAAACAAATAAAAGTGGTCATGTAGGATTAGGCTATCTTACTATTAGAGCTGCACTCAGAGAGGAAGATCAACTCATGAGCTCACCACCCGTTTGGCTCGTGAGCTCATGAGCTCACGGACATTACATTTTTCCAAAGAAATACTTAATTTCCAGCCCAGCTATTGAAAAATAAATATTTCTTGGCGGAGATTTATTAAAATTGCCATGTTTATTTAATTTTTAAATGCGCTGACGAGGTACAGAGGTCAGTACAACCAGAGACAACCATACCTAACGGGATACGCAACGTTCTGGCGCCCCGTATGGCTTACTATAGAGAGGCGAGCGGTCACGCCAGATCTCCTACCTCAGCGAGATTTCGCGCGAGATTTGAAACTGCCATGATACTGCTGTGAGTGTGATGGTGGTCTGTGATTATAGCAGCAGTGCAATCACTGCATAATCAATGGATTTACCCTTTCCTGACATTTGTCACTTGCGGACATGAAGGTGAGTACCGTTTGAATACCTTAATCAATTCAATACAAGTAAATATAATTGCAATTAACGAATGTTTGATGTAAGCTGAGATGAGTATTTCTCTGATGTAAGTGGACAGCTCGGAAGATCGCCTGCTCTACATGTGACGGGTTGTAGAATGAACTTCTGATTCTCCAAATTCGCTCCTCATTTGTACTTATTGAGCTCAGAAACCAACAACTCTTTGTTGGTATAAACCAGCAGATATAATAAAAAAGGAATCAATCCAACCCGAGAGCGTATTTTAAGGTACTGTTTAAAAACATAAATTCATGTTTTGAACATTTTTCTGAGCCCATTCTGGTAACAATACAATGGTATTGTTTGTTCAGCCATTTTGTTTTCTGAATGGTGTATTGATGGATAAAAGTATATATTTTTTTATTTCAAGTTCTCATTACCCTAAGAAATATAGCTCCAGAGAGAGACCTATGTTTCTTCTATTCATTAATTGTTGTATCTTTGTCCGACTTGACTAATTTGCTACTTCTAATAGGCCAAAAGATCTGACACTTGAAGGTGACATGTGCTATTGAGGGCTATCTAAAAGCCCTACCCCAAAAGGTAACTTACAGCAGTATAATCATATGACAAGGTGTATCTCCAGATTCTTGAGTGTAATTAGGTACAGATTTTGCATGTGTAAATACTATAAACACAACTCTAAGGGTGCTTTATTAATACTGCATACAGTTAATGTCTAAGGTTGAAAACCCTCTAAACCCTGTGATGTTGCCATTCATTGGATGGCTCTAGCTGAGTACTCTGAGATGAGTTTCAATATGCCAGGGTTACAGTTAATCTGTTATGGTTTTTGCATCATTTCCTTTAAAAATAATCCTCCTCAAAAGGTAAAAGCACTTAGTAATGTTTGTACGTGGTTATTCATATCTTTGTATTGAAATAGGTAAATTAGCATTCTAGCCCTTTAATTCTAATAATTGGAATAAACATTAAACTCAACAGAGATGAAACTTTTTTTTTTAAACTGAACAATAGATGTGGTATATTCCCTCTTTTGCCATAGAATTTCTTTCAGTCTTGAGTGGGTAACATTGCCAGAGGGTGAGAGGTTTATTATCTACTCATAGCCCCTTTAAATCTTCCGACTTCCTTTATAGACATTAATGAGAAACAAAAGAAGTGTGGCATGTGTTTATTGGGTTGATATCCTGTACTCATAGCTCGGGCTCCAGACAGGGATGTTCCTATTGATCAGAAACCAGACCTAGGGATTGCAATCAGACGTGTATCCTGTATTGCACCTGAGAGGTGCGGCTCTGACAGTAAAGGCAATCCACAGCAGTAGATTAAGACAATACAATGAGGCAGGAAAGTACATGTATCAGGTTTTGTCACTGCATCCTGTCTGATGTTATGGACCTGTTTAACCATGGAATATACTTAAAGAGCTCTTCTACATTGCCCATACCAGAGAAAGTAATTAAATAACCCTGTGGTATACACAGGAAGTGGTGATAAGTAGAGCAGTGCCCATGCCCAGCTGAGCCAGGTTGAGCCCCTGGGAATGAGTGGAGTACAGATAAGAGCTCATTTGCATAACAATAGTGCTTGACTGGTGTAGGAGCTATTATTATCTGTCTCCTATCTCCTTAACCTATATATATCTCTGGTACAACACTCAACACCATGTGAATGTATACATTGGAGATTTTAAAGAAGACATGACAGCGATAGGCAGTTATGTATGTTAATAATGTGTGTTAGGTGCTCTGTGTTACGTTTGTGTTCCCAACATCGACAAGCTCACTATTTGAACATTTCAGCTCGAGCTCGGCGAGTTTGCCTCAGGGCTCGAGCCACTCGAGTTCGTGAATGGTGAGTGCAGCTTCATTGAAGTTCTCCTTTTCATTATAATTAACCTTCACTAGAATTCTGTATAGGATAGGGGAGCGCACATAATTATTTGACTTTCATCACAAAATGAAACAAAGATTCTACTTTTTCACTGACTATTCAAGGTTTTCACGACCTTAAAATCTGTAAGATGAAGTTCGTTATGAGGGATTATATTTTGAAGCGCACTCACATGTGTTGGATATGAGTTGACTCAAGAAGGTCACTGCCAACATATTTTCTGACTTATCATATGAACCTGATGACTCTGACCTGGGAGTAGTAGACAGGGAGTGGGTACTGTGTATGCATCATCAAATATCGCTGCCTCTCTATGAGTCATTGATAACATGTGTACCCCCAGGATTGGCTGCCTGCTGAGCCCATCTCCTTGGCAACCTATCTGACCGGACTACTTCAACCTGCTGTAATTCGGGAACCGCTCGGGTTACGGCAAAATTTTTTAAATATTCTGAAAGCTGAGATTCTAAGAATTACAGACATACCATTATTTTTATTGTATGACAGCACTCGACTTAGATCTATGTTTTGGATGAAAAACAAAGCTGATAAGCATGTACATGGCCTAGAAGATATGGCTCCCAATCCTGAGTGCTTCCGTTTTGGTCATGGACAAAAGAATGTTAAAAAAATAGCTAGAAAAGCACTCGCCAATTTGGATGTTGACGTGGCTTCACAGGCCCTGGGTCAGACTGAAATTGCCGCGAAACCAGTTGCGCATGCCTGGATTCCAGCCAACATCGTGCCAGCCTCTTTCTGAAAAAATCACGTCACCAATACTTTCCCAGTCTACACCGCGTAACTCGAGGCGCACACACTCTAGGTACTAGCATGCTGTGCCTATGGGGTTGCGGATCAAGGGGATTTATCTCTCTGCTCTGACACATACATTTTCTTTCGCAAAAACATTTGTATGAGGCAGCATGTAGGATAAAGTTTTGATAAGAGGGACCACATTTTGAAGTGTACTCACATGTGTTAGATATGAGTTGAAAGTCAAGAAAGTCGCAACCAACTTATTTTCTGACATATTTTCTTCCGCAAAAACATTTGTATGAGGCAGCTAGTAGCATAAAATATGTTCAGAGGGACTACATTTTGAAGCGTACTCAGATGTGTTGGATATGAGTTGAAAGTCATGAAAGTCCCTGCAAACTTCTTCTGACACATATTTGATTCCGCAAAAACATTTGTATAAAGCAGCTAGTAGCATAAAATGTGTTCATAGGGACTACATTTTGACGTGTACTCGCATGTGTTGGATATGAGCTGACTCTAGAAACTTATATTCTGACACATATTTTCTTCTGCAAAAACATTTGTATGAGGCAGCATGTAGCATAAAATATGTTCATAGGGACTACATTTTGAAGCGTACTCACATGTGTTGGATATGAGTACTGTGGCTGCGAGGATACGGCGGCGTAGAGCGGCTGGTGGGCTGGCATCATCATCTGGTGGTAGGCTGCCTGGGGCTGCAACAAGAGAAAATCAGCGCCTTATAGTGCAATAACTACCACAACACTAAGGTTAATAATAATAATATAGGGTGCCTACAACAACTAAAGACCCTCTTTTTCAAGAAAAATAACTACAAAATAAAAATTGGCATTTTTTTCTCCAAATTTTTCAAATTTTTTTCAAGGGTCTGGTTGATGATGTGAAAATAAATGAAATTGAATTTTTTTTCTACTTTAATAATAATACTCCTAAGCTCTGAATGAGTAGTCATGATCGTCATGCATGTACCGAAACAAAACGAAAAACTTTTGACAGTGTGGAACTGTTAGGGTTTTCAAAGAAACAAACTGGTAGCAAAACAAATGCAGAAATAAAGCAACAGTCAACTATCCCCAACCAACAACAGAGTTAGATGAACATCACAGAATAAATACTAAAGCATCAAAAGTAACTGAGGGGGATAATTTTGGGGGGTCTAAAAACAACAACCAAGTTGCAAAATGCAATAAGAAGAATTCGGCGGCACATCATAACTGGAGAGAGATGATGACGAACCAACAACTGTGTGAACTAAAAAGCATTATCAGAACTCAGATGTGCACTTAGTACTCTAAACGTCCACCAGGGGGATGGTGGAGCAATGAAAACAAGCATCCAGTTTCCATTCAACAACTGCAGTAATAAATAATGAAACTATGTGTCAATTGGGGGGTCAAAGTGGCAACAAAGGCCTACCATGGAAGTAGTATTGCCCCTTTAAGGAGAAGCATGGCGGTCGCTTGGACGTTACCTCTAAAACAGAAAAATCAGCTGTATTTCAGGAGCAGTTGTGGTTATAGTGTAAAAGAGAGATCATTATTATGGTAACTAATAGTAATAATAATAATGATAAGTGTATAGAAGTAGGGCATAGAGTGGTGGGACTAAGCTGACAAAGAGAGTTCACCGTCTGTGTTGGGTGAGGGAGGCCTCTGTCTCATAACTACTACCCTGAAATACAAAACAATTCATACATCTTTCTCTGGCAATTATGACCACCAAGGCACTACATTTCAGAAAAAAATCATATATTCATATATCTTTCTCTGGCAATGATGACCAAAAAGGCACTACATTTCAGAATACAATCCATATATTCATATATCTTAGTCAGGCAATGTTGACCAAGGCACTGCATTTCAGGAAACAATTCAGGCATGGAAAAAGATATTGTTTGTTTCCTGTAACAGTATGGAAAAAAAGGTGCATAGGTCTGTAAAAAAACTTTATTTTTGGATTATTTTTTTTGTTCAAAAATGCATGTTCTATGCATGTTTTATGTTGATTGGGAGTTGGTAGGGCAGAAAATACTTAGGGGTAGGGATTTTTTCGAGTAAAAATTTGTTAGGGTAGGGTTACAGGAAACCAATTTTTCTTAGGCCTGACCATTAGGCACAACATTTCAGGGAACAATTCATACATCTTTGTCCGGCAATGACCAAGGCACTACATGATCATCTATCCCTACATAATGTTTCACAATATTCAATAATCAAAATCCTATACAATTTGAGTATGCGCCAAGTGAATTTATTGAACTTATTTCTATTTATCAACTTCCCCAACTTAGTGTTTTACAATTTTCAATATTCAAAAACCCAACCAATCTAATAATAAATTGACCAGATGAAATGTTGAACCCATTCACATTGAATGTGGTGAATTCAGGGATAGATATTTAGGCCTAAAAAAATAGTTTGTTTCCTGTAACCCTACCCTAACAATTTTTTACTAGGAAAAATCCTTACCCTTGAGTTTTCTACGCCCTACCAACTCCAAATCAACACATTTTTGAACATAAATCCAAAAATTCTTTTTACCGACCTACCTTATTTGTTCGGAAAATTTTGACCTAAATATTCACAAGTGTAAGTAACTATTTAGTTTTAAGTAATATTTATTATACCATTTTCTGTGAATTCGGACTTTCAATTTTTCATCGATTTTTCTGCCATATTGTGGCTAGCTCGAAACTAGTCAGTTGTAACAGGTGGAGAACCAAAGGACCCAGCGGAAGCCACCGCCTAACCCTAAGTCACTGGCAACTTTCTCACATGCCCAACCCTGTTTCCATGAATTAAATCATAAAACTGGTCATCTTTTATTCCTGCAGTGACTCCTTCTAAACTGTCCTATCCTCCATTATTCATGGTCATAACAAAATTTCATCACCTACTTTCTAAAAAAAGTCACTTCTCAACCCTAATGCTGCTGTTGGCTAATTTGGCTATTACAAACTGATGCAAAAACCAGAAAAATGACTGAAACCCTGGCAAATGGGTACTCATTTGAGAGTACTCAGTGAGAGCTATCCAATGAATACCAACATGACAGGGTTTATATGGTTTTCAAAAATCTTTATGTCCCTGTGCTTTGTGCACAAGTAGCCTCAGCATTGGAAGGGTAAAGAACTTCCTATCAGTTCACTTCGGAAGTCCTAGTGATATTTTGTCCCAATAGAAGTCCTACATGGTGGGTAACATAGCAAAGACCACACAGAACTAAGACCAGATATGCTTTTGCCTCTTAAGATTTCATCTAAATTGTCAGGTTGCTTTTGGCTGCTGTGAGCGTTAAAGGGTTAACAAAGACCGAAAACCAGCCTGCGTAACACGGAGCCCAGTCCACATCTGTGGCTGCCCATGCAGTAAGAAGATCCCAGCTATTTCCTACCAAAAACTTGTAGCACCAAAACCAACTATTTTTGTTATATCTCTCTTGAAAAATATTTTTTCAGAAAATATCTGAAGTAGAAGTATCAATCAGACATTAATTAACAACTATCCTTGAAATGTTTTTCTAATTTGCGCTTCATTTCAAAATTATTTGCAAAAGTATCATAGGTCCAGACGACAAAACTCCAGGCATGAACGGGTTAACGGCACCTGAAAACCAGGCCGGGTAACAGAGCCCAGTCCACAACTGTGGCTGCCCATGTAGTAAGGGGATCCACGCTATTTCCTACCAAAGATCGGTTTACCTACACGAGGCGAAGCTGCTCGTAACCACTTAACCGGGAACGCGCTTGATTTGATGAGGAGCCGCGAAAATGTATCTATTTACAAATAAACCGCGGCTCCCAACACTAAAACTGACTGCCTTATCAGGTGCAACCTTCCTGCATTGCTTGTATCACCTGACAGTGGGTGTAACCGCTTCTTGCCCACAACTCTGAAATGATCTGACGACTTTGGAATTATCTCCAAATCAAAAACACCCCAACAAAAATATTTGAAAGAGGATTGTTCCTTAAAGTAATCAACACAAATTTCTTTCAAATAGTTCTCACTAGACATTGGGTGTCACCCCTTCCTGCCCATAACCCACAAATGATCTGACGATATATAAATTATCTCCAAAATGAACACACCCCAACAAAAAAAAATGGAGGAGGATGGTTCCTCAAAGAAATCAACACAAATTTCGTTCAAATATTTCTCACTAGACATTGGGTGTAACCACTTCCTGCCGATAACCCACAAATGATCTGACGATATATAAATTATCTCCAAAATGAACACACCCCAACAAAAAAAATTGAAGGATTGTTCCTTATAGGAATCAACACAAATTTCGTTCAAATATTTCTGGATATCCTATATGTAAATGATCTGAAAACTTTTTGAATTATTTCCAAAATGAACACACCCCAACAAAAATATTTGAAGGAGGATTGTTCCTTGTTGGAATCAACACAAATTATTTCGTTCAAATATTACTCGATATCCTGTATGTTTTTCAAATTATTTCCTAAATGAAAACACCCCCTCAAAAATATTTGAAGGATTGTTCCTTGTTGGAATGAACACAAATTTAGTTCAAATATTTCTCGATATCCTGTGTTTTTCAAATTATTTCCTAAATGAAAACATCCCAACAAAAAATATTTGAAGGAGGGTTGTTCCTTATGGGAACCAACACAATTTTCATTCAAACATTTCTCTGTATCCTGTATGTTTTACGAGATAAGTGTGATTGCGTCAGATCTGAAGGACATTCTGGGTCGCGAGTGGCAGTCTTAGCCAGCAGGGGAATTTCTTGAAATTTTAAGCATATAATTGAAATTATTTTCACCTCATTATAATTCCCATGGCATTACATATTGATAATATACCCTATTTGAATAACAAAATAAATGTTTAGTGTTGTTATCTGAGTATGTTATAATTTCCCTTGAAAACTAGGCCGCCCAAAAATTTTACAATTGCCAATTTTGGACACCCAGTTTCTAAATCCTGGCTAAGACCCTGGGGAGTGGTGTGTGTAATCAGTAGGACCCCACTCGAAGAGGCCACCCTGATCAACCAAGAGGAAAACGGACACCGATGCAGTTTACGTATCAGTGGCCTGCTTCGTAGTTCAATCATCTTGAAGACTAGTGAACAGTTGTATGTATTTATGTTTAGGGCATCAGGGAAAATGAGGCCAAGCTTAACCTTTATGCTGCAGGTGGCCAATTTGTACAATACAAAATGGTGCAAAAAACCTGAATACTGAGTAAAACCCTGGCACATTGGTACTCATATGAGAATACTCAGCGAGAGCTTTCCAATGAATATCAATATGACAGGATCTAGATGTTTTTCAGAAGTCTTTTCGTACTTGTGCTTTGGAGGAACATATCCTCAGCATTAGAAGGGTTAATTCTAATATACTGCCTGTAACCAGAAATGAAAGGATATGACAGGGTTCGACTTTCCCAGGGGCCCAGGGGCATATGCCCCTAGATTTTACTCTGGGCCCCTAGGTTTTTTAGACTAAGGGCCCAAAATGCTATATAAAATAACAAGGAATTTCGTTTTAGACCAATACTTTTCATAAAAAGACCTTTTCAGGTCCCTAGCCTGAAATCTAAGTGTCAGACCCTGTATGATGCTTGCTTTGGCTTTTGTAGAAACACAACATGCCTCCACCAGTTGTGGCTTTTAGATAAGGTCACAGCTTTTTGGATGCACGCAATCATTAGTGAGTTGCTTTTTTTTTAATTCTTCAAAAGGCTATCAGTTTTTGTTAAGAACAGAGCTCCAGGGCACCCAAATTATCAGGTAGTCCAGCAGGGCAAGTAGGTCCTAAGTCAGGTTGACCTACCAGAAAATTCAGTAGCCCCGGCAATTTGAAAATAAATATTGCAAAAACAATATCTAAACATACACTTTATGCTATTCATCATACAAAAGCGAATTGGGTAGAAATGCTTCCACGAAGTTTCCAGCTTCAGAGCAAATCATTTCATCAAGTCTTCCTTTTTCCTGTTTAGGTTACAAGAACTCAGGTGATAACTGACACAGCTAGAGCTCTGCATAAACAGATCCTTCTCACACAACACTGTAACTTTTATGTGTTTCAGCAGAAAACTTCAAACAAATATCTTTTTAAGCACCACAAGGGTTCTCCTGAACTTCTGTAGTTCCAAGGGCAAATTCTGATACCAGCCTTTACACAGGCAGTGCTAGGGTGCAACATAGGTTCCAAAACATTACTTGCAGAGCCTTGCAGAGCAGGGCAAGCTACCCCTGAAGTTTATTTGACCCGCCGGCACTGCCACTTGCCCCGCCACTCAGTTACTTAACAAAGGTGAGTTACAAAGCGAGGATTTTGCTCAAAATGCTACTTGCCAAGCTGGGCAAGTTAGAGACTTGTTCGGCTTGCCAAATTGCCGGGTTTTTTTTGCTGAATTCACTTGCAACTTGCAACGGGGCAAGTGGTTATGCCTGCAGAGATCCAGGTATTTCACTCTTTTCTTGGGGACCTCACATGATCATTAACCAATTTATGCCTGTAGCACCAAAAACCACCGTACTTGTCTGGTGATAGCCCTCTAACAAATGATCTTTTCAGAAAAATATTTGAGTGAGAAATGCAAATCAGAAACTAACTCCCCTTCAAACATATTTCCGATAGATGCCTAGTTTCAAGTGTTATTTTTTTTTAAATATCACCGCTCCAGATGACAAAAGTCAAGGAAATCTCAAAGCATGATTCAGTGCTGAAAACAGCTTGCTAACACTTGGTGGTCAAACGGTACATCAAAATGAATAGTTTAGTGGTCCGCCAGAAAAATTAGCGGTCCATATCACTTTAATAACCAAAATGGTAGCCAACAGCCATTTCATAACTTAAAATTCATGGTTAATTGTGCTAAATTATGAATTGTGACAGTTATAATCTACTGTAGAAGAAATGTGAAACTGGATGTGATGCTTACTAAATTAATGTGGTCAGAATATTTAGCAGACTTTCTGGGCAAGTAAACATAGACTTTTACTAGCCCATTCACATTTTTGGTAGAAACAGACCGGTGGGCTACCGTCTATTTTCACTCCTGATGATTAGGTAAATGACCACTTAACTGACTATGAGAAGAAAGAGTTGCATGACCTACAGTATCTGGAAAGAGCCAGAATACTGGACTGGCTAGAAAAAAAACTGAAAGTAACTCTATGCATGGCCATTGAGAATTTATTCTTAGGGTCATCAGAATGTGACCTCATGTGTATATTGAATTTCCCTGGAATGAGTCAATTCCAAAAGCTGCATCAGGGTTCCGACTTTCCCAGGAGCCCAGGGGCATATGCCCCTAGATTTTGCTCAGGTACCCTAGAATTTTTAGACTAGGGGCCCGAAATAGTATATACATATATAATAATACAGAAATCCTGTTTTTGACCACAAAATGTCATCAAAATACCTTTACGGGCCCCTAGGCCCTAGCCTGAAATCTAAGTGTCAGACCCTGTGCATGGCCATTGAAATCTTTTTCTTGTGATCATCAGAGGCCCAGGGTAGGTCAGATCAATCCCCAACACCAACCTGGGAACTATTTCTGACTCGTCTCCCGCGGTAAACACGGGCCGGGAACAACATCCCTGTGACATTTGCTGCGTTTTTCTTGCGCCAAGTTGGCTGGTTTGAGTTACCACGCCGAGGCGTTGATAAACGGGCTCTTCACAACATCTCCACTTGTTATATCAGGAAAGAATCTGGAGGCTGAGCATTTTTATGGGGTTGACTTTTTCTAATGACCCATTTCCACATGTATGTTCTGGAGATAACTGTTGATCAAAGCCTTGATAAATTAGGCAGAATTAGACTGAAAATTTCAGTTCAGAACAGTTTACAATAAAACATTCCTGTTGGTCTATTTTATTATATTTTCTTATATATATATATATATATATATATATATATATATATATATATATATATATATATATATATATATATATATATATATATATATATATATATATATATATATATATATATATATATATATAAAATTTATAGTTAATAGAAGTTCATTTCTTCGGAGTGGATTTTTTCAAGCTAACAGGTTCTGAAGTTAATGGCATCAATAGAAATACAAAGGCACTACTGTGCTTGTAACTCTTTTTTTTCTTATAGCAAAAATTTGAATAATATCCACCACAATATATATATAGCGAGTTCCCAGATAAGACCTCTGTTTCTTGAATGATCCAAAAATTTGAATAATATCCACCACAATATATAACGCTTTCCCAGATAAGAACCCTGCTTTTTTTCGAATGATCCATGACCTGCTCAAAACCCTATGAACCGTAGACCTATCCACTACCCGATAGGACCTCTTTTGTACAGTTCTGCAATCTTTTGGCTGCTGCTTTAGATTACCACTGCTAATCTTGAACATCAATCAAGGATAAGTTCACAGTTCAAAATGCTGCTTCATATTTACTCAATCTATGGCTGAGCTACCACTCCTCCACACCCCCATCTCTTTGCAGGAAAATGAGTCTCAGTAAATATGGCCTCAGACACAAACAATCTTGCGGGTTTAGTGACAAGAACATTTTAGGGATTTTGAATACTTAAATAGGGTGCATCATAGGTTCCAAAATATTACTTGCCGAGCGGGTCAACCCCTTAGGTTTATTTGACCCGCTGCCACATCCACTTGCCCCGCCACTCGATTAAACAAGGGTGAGTTACATTGCGAGGACTCGGCCCACATTATTACTTGTCAAGCGGGGCAATTTATGGTCTTGTTCTGCTTGTCCAATTTGCCGTCTTCAGCCGAATTCACTTGCAACATGCAAGAGGGCAAGCAGTCATGTTGCAAGCTGTAATATTTGCTCTTAGATGTTGGGATGAGACAGGATATTAAATGTATTCTTGAGGAATTGAAATATGTTGTACACAATTTCAGAGAGGGAGTGGGTATATTAATCTTTCATAATAAAATACAACAGTATTTCAAGACTATTCAAAATAAATAAATACATGAATAAATAAATAAATGATAAATACATGAATAAATAAATAAATGAATGAATAAACAAATAAATACATACATAGATAAATACACAAAATTAATAAATGAATATGCAAAATACCTTGACTCTTTGTTATAATGAGACCCCAAAATTCCTTGAGGTTGACCACAAACTGAAATATATGCGCAAGTCCATATTAGTTTCCTGTAACCCTATCCTAACAAGTTTTTACTCACTATCCTTAAGTTTTCTAGGCCTTACACACTAGCCAGGAGGATAGATACACAGCTGTTATAGGCTTCAGCAGGAATGGGAAGGTTAAGCAAGTTTAGGTCAGAAGAGAGTCGGGCCAAACAAGTCGTAAATTGAGGTGAATCTCCTTGTCCATAGACAGGAGCAGCCTCCTCCGTCTAAACTCTTCCAATGCTGAGGCTACTTATGTCCAAACCACAAGGATGCTAATTTTTGATTAACCACCTAAACCCTGTCATGTTGGTATTCATTAGATAGCTATCGATGAGTACTATCAGATGCGTACCCATTTGCCAGGGTTTCAGTCATTTTCCAGGTTTTTTGCATCATTTTGTTTTGGCCAAATCAACCACCACCAGCATAAGGGTTAATTATCCCATTATCATTATGCTCAGCTGTTGGTGCTATTCATCCTCAGTTCTTCATGGAGGTCGCTTCAGGCAAAAAAATGAATAAATCTCAGCCGCAAACCTCCATTTTACGGAAATGGATTTTTCTTTTAACCTTGTAACTTGTAAGTAAGAACTAACCATCCTTCAGCCCTTTCATGCCACGTATCTATAATACCCTTGAAAATAACCAAAAAATTAAGCTTGGATTAACACACAGGTTTTGTTACGCATTTTCAGTCAAAATATTTTGAAATATTGACTTTATACCAAATCATTCCATGGTATTGTCCAGGGGCCTATCTAAATGCAGGCCCTCCCCATATGTTTGCAAATGAAAAGCTATCAAACATTTTCCGAAAGATTTGTCAAAATTCTTCAGCCCCTGCGAGGGCATTAATTGGTTTAATGGTTCCAGTGTTGCGGGGTATCCAGCCCCTGCAAGAGCATTAATGGTTTATATGGTTCCTGTTTTGCGGTATATCCTTGTATTATTGTTCAGGGTCGGATTCAGACGCAGGCTCTCTTCCCCATATGTTTTCATGTGAAAGGCTTCCAAATATTTTCCCAAATTTGTTTTCGCCTGTAAGATTTCACACAAATTGTCTAACTTCTTCAGACCCCTAAGAGAGCCTTCGATGGGTTATATGTATATGGTTCCCGCATTAATTGTTGGTTTAATGGTTCCAGTGTTGCGGGGTATCCAGCCCCTGCAAGAGCATTAATGGTTTATATGGTTCCTGTTTTGCGGTATATCCTTGTATTATTGTTCAGGGTCGGATTCAGACGCAGGCTCTCTTCCCCATATGTTTTCATGTGAAAGGCTTCCAAATATTTTCCCAAATTTGTTTTCGCCTGTAAGATTTCACACAAATTGTCTAACTTCTTCAGACCCCTAAGAGAGCCTTCGATGGGTTATATGTATATGGTTCCCGCATTAATTGTTCAGGGGTTGATCTAAAATTGTCTAACTTCTTCAGACCCCTAAGAGAGCCTTCGATGGGTTATATGTATATGGTTCCTGCATTAATTGTTCAGGGGTTGATCTAAAATTGTCTAACTTCTTCAGACCCCTAAGAGAGCCTTCGATGGGTTATATGTATATGGTTCCTGCATTAATTGTTCAGGGGTTGATCTAAAATTGTCTTACTTCTTCAGACCCCTAAGAGAGCCTTCAATGGGTTATATCAAAGGCTTATGCGCCTTTGGTTATATGTGTATGGTTCCTGAGTAGGGCCTTGTAGCTAGGCTAGGTTATATGGTTCCTGCATTGTTCAGGGGCTGATGTCGAGGCAGGCTGTCCCCATATGTTTGCTGGTGAGCAGCTGTCTCTTTAAAAAGCCCTAAAAGTTGACCTGACATGGGCCGCCGTGCCGTCTGTGTATCCTTCTCTCAGCGCTTATGGTTCACATTAGGAAGCAGCCAGGAAATCGAGTGGAAACTAAGGGTAATGACATGTATTTTCAAAACTTGTATTTTATATTCTGGTACCTCCCAACTTAAGTATATTAATAAAGTATTACTATTTTTTCATCATAATTACTAATCCAGGTATTGCCATTATCATTTTTTTTTACAGAATCATTATTGTAAATATTATCAAAATTATTATTGTTATCGTTTCAATATTCAAAATGTACATAGATATTATTATTTTTATCATAATAATTATTTTTGTTATTATTATCAAGGTTTTTTGTTATCATTATCATTATTGTTATTATTATCATTCTGTTATTATCATTGTTATTATTATTGTTATTATTATTGTTAATGTAATCACTAGTATTGTTTATAGTAACATTATTCTGATTACAATTATTAGTTGTTGAGGTTGCTGTTATTACCATAATAACTTATCATTATCATTGTTATTATCATTACCATCATCATTATCATCATCATTTATATTTTAATCATTTATATTAATGTTACTATCTCTATCATCACCACCAGTTATTCCTATCACCATCGTTATATCATAAACATTACAAGCAATACAAAATCAAGTTCGCAGTTTATCTCCTAAGGCACTGATAAAAAAATAAAAAGGAGGAACCACAACTGTTCAGAAGAGAAATGGCCTCGACATACTTGTTGAGTTGTAGGAACAACTCTCTTTCAAACATTTCCCCAACCATAGCTATGGGAAGAGAGGTGTAACCGAAATAGCCAGGAGGTTCTTATATCCAGGCATACATATGGGATAAGTCTTTTAGCAGGGTTCGACGTAAGTACTAGCCCACTTGCCCTGGCAAGTGAATTTTTGAAAAAAGGGCTTTCGGGCAAGTACATTTTAGTTTTCACAGCTGATTTACTGAGCACAACACATTTTTTATATAGAAAAATGGCAGAAATATGCTAACAATGCAACAAAATTAAAAAAAAAAAAAATGGTTTTACAAACATTGAATCCATGAGAAATATGACATTCAGGCATATGTTATAACCTTTTTCAGGCAAGTCAGAAATTATGTTGGTCAAGTTAAAATCATAAACTACTTGCCCGGCATGGTAAGTTAGTTCTGAAACTTAGGTTGGTACCTGTTTAGTGACTGCTACAGGCATGACTGCCACAGTCCACTATCTTTTAGTGGAAATCCTGACAAGTTCAAAATTAGAATCATGTGAAATCAATTCAATTACCTTATCAACCCAACCCTTAACTTGTTTTCATTTGAGTCATTCTTGCCAGAGGTGCGAACCATTTTCATTTCAATTATCTCATTAGCACTGATCTCTAGATCCGTGTAACAGGGTGCTGCTGATTTGAAAGTTCCTCTCCAACCACTTAGCAGGGTTGTCTTATTTCATAACCTACTAAGGCCATAAAGATAAAAGGAGAGTGCCTGGATGGATCACTTAGGACATGTACAATACTTTCCCACAGTACCAGGAATTATGTAATAGTGAATACACATTTAACGCTTATCCTTCTGGTGGCTTATTTTGCCAATACAAAAATATGCAAAAATCTTGGAATATGAGTGAAACCCTGGAATATGGGTACTCATGGGAGACTACTCAGCGAGAGCTATCCAATGAATACTAACATGACAGGGTTTAGATGGTTTTCAAAAATTGTTGTGTCCTTGTGCTTTGAACGAAAGTATCCTTAGCACTGGAAGGGTTATGATAAAAGGAGAGTGCCTGGATCCTAACGGGACCTGTAGAATGCTCCAGGGACCCATATTTCCCCTAGTACCAGGAATAATGTAATATCAAAGGCAGATCATAGAGGTAGTACTATGATCCGCCTTTGTTCATATACACTTAGTCACGTCAGGAACTATATATTTCAAATATATAGTTCCTGGCCATGTCCAGTAATTTTGGTAATTTTCCTGCTCTCCCCGAGGCCTTAACCTTTAAGCTGCTGGTGGCTAATTTGGCCAATACAAAATGAGAGAAAAAAAACTGAAAAATTACTGAAACCCTGGCATATGGGTAATCTGAGAGTATTCAGCGAGAGCTATCCGATGAATATCAACATGACTGGGTTTAGCTAACTTTTGAGTCCTTGTGCTTTGGACGAAAGTAGCCTCAGCATAGGAAGGGTTAATTCTCTGCAAGTGTCCAGTCTGAGGACCTACTGAGACCAACCAGACCATTTATTACCCATCAAGCTTTCAATGAGAAAATCTATTGCCAGCTGATTAGATAGCTACCTCTACACACGGACCTCCCAAAAAGACCTGCTCCGGCCTAGGGGCTATTTGGCTCTTACAAGTGCTAGCAAGTGGCAAGTACTAGGCCCAGAATATGGTCTGCTGACCACTTGGCTGACCACTGTGGCCAGAGGTTGTTGATTCTCGATGTTATTCTGCCACCCCACAATAACACAGAGCTTGACCACAACATAGCAGTGCTCTGTAGACCAGGTGGTCAAGCCATGTCTCGAGGCAAAAACATGCGAGGCTCTCGTTCAAAATAAAGCAATTCTGTAGGTTGATCTGCCACCCCACAATAACACAGAGCTTGACCACAACATAGCAGTGCTCTGTAGACCAGGTGGTCAAGCCATGTCTCAAGGCAAAAACATGCGAGGCTCTTGTTCAAAATAAAGCAATTCTGTATGTTAATCTGCCACCACACAATGACACAGAGCTTGACCATAGCAGTGTCCTGTGAACCAGATGGTGGAGCCATGGACTCGCATGTCTCAAGGCAAAACATGGGTGCCCACTGTTCAAAATAAAACAGATTCTGTATGTTACTATGCCTTGCATAACACAGAGCTTGACCACAACATAGCGGAGTTCTGGGGACCAGGTGGTGGAGCCATGGACTCCAAAGTCTTCCAAGTCTTGGGGCAAAAAAATGAGAGGACCGGGTCACCCTGTTCAAAATAAAGCTGTATGTTACTATGCCTTGCATAACACAGAGCTTGACCACAACATCCCAGTGCCCTGTGGCCCAGGTGGTGGAGCATGTTTGGTCTATTCACAAGTACAGGTCAGCTCTCACAAGACACAGGGTTGTGCTGTGAGCACACAAAATAGATCTATGAATAGAATTAATACATACATACATATGCTTCTGCATATAATATATCATATATCACCTGTCTTCTAGATTTAATAGAAAAATCTATCACCTAGCGTCTGCATATAATATACCATATATCATCTGGCATCTGCATGTAATATATGATATATCACCTGTCTTCTGCATATAATATATCATCTGGCATCTGCATGTAATATATGATATATCACCTGTCTTCTGCATATAATATATCATCTGGCATCTGCATGTAATATATGATATATCACCTGTCTTCTGCATATAATATATCACCTGTCTTCTGCATATAATATATCACCTGTCTTCTGCATATAATATATAATATATCATTAGACTTTTGTCCATAATTCAGCACAGATCAGCAATCATAGGACAAAGGTCATGTCGTGGGCAGACAAAAAAAACAAAAAACACTGATCACCTGACTAGTTTCTCTGGGGGCTGTTCCATGCTTGTCAACAGTCGCTCGGTCAGGACCCGCGACGATAGTTAGCAGGGGTATCAGATACACACCAGGTATTTCACATGAGACGGGAGCGAGAATGCCGCACCCTATTTCAAGAGGAGCCGGTATTTCACATCAAAAAATCAATTTGCGCTCTAAACAACAAGCTCTGTTAGGCCTAGAAAAAAAAAGGTTGTTTCCTGTAACGGTCCGTAAAAAATAGGGTAGGTAGGTCGGAATTTAAAAAAAAAAAATGATTTGATGATTTTTTTGTTTTTTTGAGATGGGAGCAAGAGTGCCGCACCCTAGCTGGTATTTAACATCAACAAATCAATTTGCGCTCTAAACAACATTGAACAAGCTCTGTTACATCTTTAATCATTTAAACCATAATGGGTTGCTCCAGATATTGTCGTCTGGATCCATACTACTTTTGATTATAACTTTGAATATGAGAATGATTTAACAAAATATTTGAAGGAGAGTGGTTGATGATATTCTGGGTAACATTTCTCCTTCAAATATTTCTCCTTCTCCAGATAGTGTTGTCTGGATCTGTACTACTTGTGATTATAACTTCGAATATGAGAATGATTTAACAAAATATTTGAAGGAGAGTGGTTGATGATATTCTGGGTAACATTTCTCTTTCAAATATTTCTCCTCCAGATATTGTCGTCTGGATCTATATAACTTTTGATTACAACTTTGAATATGAGAATGATTTAACAAAATATTTGAAGGAGAGTGGTTGATGATATTCTGGGTAACATTTCTCCTTCAAATATTTTCTCCTCCACATATTTTCGTCTGGATCTTTACTACTTTTGATTATAAATTCGAAAATGAGAATGATTTAACAAACTATTTGAAGGAGAGTGGTTGATGATATTCTGGGTAACATTTCTCCTTCAAATATTTTCTCCTCCACATATTTTCGTCTGGATCTTTACTACTTTTGATTATAACTTCGAATATGAGAATGATTTAACAAAATATTTGAAGGAGAGTGGTTGATGATATTCTGGGTAACATTTCTCCTTCAAATATTTTCTAAGCGCTGCTTTCACTTTCACGATTTACACAAAATTGTCAGGCTTCTTTTCCCAGGATACGAACAGGATACAAACAGGATAGTTTTGGGGCACTCTGCGTATGTATGGTTAACATAAAATCAGCAAGCAGAAGGCTTTCAGGCGCATCTGTTGAGAAGAGTTTTCATCGACTTTCAGCAGGCCTCGACATTAAGGGTAGCCCGATAGCCCGGGGCTAGTCGTAAAGGCTCAGGGCTAGACGTTCCATTGTTTGCCTAGCCCGGCTGGACTAGGTCAAATTTTATCACCACTACATGATTTCTCCACAATCTGATCTATTGTGGAACGTGGACTTTGGAGTCACAGCAGCACTTGAGTCTGGAGTGGTTATCAGCAGTAGCATCGCCACTTCAAAGTCTGCGATGTTACGTAGTGCACTCGCAAATAGAAACCGGCATATAGATAATGTGCCGGTTGGAGTTAATAGCCAATAAAAACACTCACTTAATGTGCCGACCCGGGTTATAGTTGATTTGCCGGTGGTTTAATCGAATTGAACCATCACAATTGCCGATATCAAGTAGATAAAAATTTGAGCAAACAGCAGCAGATACGGCACACAGCAACAGATTTTGGTGATGTTACTGTGCTTATCTGTTGCTGTCAAGTGCTTCCCTGCAGTGTAAAAACGGTATGTACATGTTGGGGGGTGGGGATAATAAACTTTATTGCAGTAAATGGAATGGACCGCATGTTCAGCCCCAGGCTATTTATCATAATTTATGTGTGGCTAATTTCATTGGCCAATCACTTTCCCACCAAAAAGGTTCTCCCCAAGCCACAAGTTTCCCATAGATTGCATTACATAAAATAAAATCACAAAGAAAGAAAAGTTATAACAAAAATAAAATGGCTAAGAAAGGTCAATTAGACAAGTTTTTTTTTTCAAAGGCCCTCTAACTTAAAGTATGACAAAATGAAGAGGAAAGGGGACTTCTTGGACAAATGGCTAGAGGAATTCCCTGGTCTCATGTAAGGAAATGCATCAAATAGGACTTGTACAAAAGGAAAAATGATATAATATTAATTTCAGAAACGTCAAAGTGAAAATTTATTTATTTTTATCCCTATTTAAGGATATGGTCATTATGGGTAACTTAAGATTAGAAAGTGATCTTCAGTAAGTACTACAGTCATTTTCAAAACAAC
Source organism: Maea johnstoni (assembly GCA_963942565.1). Classification (NCBI taxonomy): domain Eukaryota; kingdom Metazoa; phylum Annelida; class Polychaeta; order Spionida; family Magelonidae; genus Maea; species Maea johnstoni. The sequence goes on along the minus strand of OZ012696.1, from coordinate 7,417,075 downwards.
TTTAAATCATGGGGCAATCAACTACATCATACTACAAAGCAAATCAATACAGGGGTAAATGGTGGGTCACACATTGGTAAATAGCAAATATATTTTTCAGCACTTTTCGGTCATAAATTTTCAGGGCTAGGGAAAAAAAATCAGGGCTAGTGAAATTTTTGGGAACTAGCCCTGGTGGGCTAGTGCAAAATTTTCTTAACGTCGAGCCCTGTTCAGTGTTGTTGTTGATAAGTAGACAGGCCGGCAGAGATTTGACGGCCTCTTCCACGTGGGCCAGTGACAGTGGCTGGGTAATGTTGAGCAATACCGTACCGACAAACGTTATGAAGGTCTCGCAGAAAAAAGTATGCATAACCATATAGGCCTCATAGCAGGTTTAATTAACCCTTTTGCTGCTGGTGGCTAATTTTGCTGATACAAAATGATGCAAAAAATGTGAAAAATGAATAAAACCCTGGCACATTGGTACTCATCTGAGAGTACTCAGCAATAGCTTTCCAATTAGTACTAACATATAGCAGGGTTAAGATGGTTTTCAAGAATTATATGCACAACTATTCAAATACACCTTTTCAAAATGCTAAGTGATTTTCAAGATTCACAATCATCTTTCCCTAGAGTCAATCTAGTTTGTGGGATGCAGTTCCTTAGACGCAGTTTAACTAGGAGGTTTCTACAGTTTGGTTTAGGTATATGTATCCAAAAAACCTGGTTAGTTGTGGGAAAATACCTCATTACCAGGCCAGACTACACTCCCAGTGCTGGGAGGGGTGAATCTCCGTGAAAATGGACACAATATGATACTAACACAGAGCTATATTTGAACCAAATACCTCTCATTCTCGCGGTAGCTGGGGCGCCATTGACAGTTCAAAACAAACACATTTCTAAAGCAGTAAAGATCAAAAAACAAATCTTCCCAACTTCCCGAGTTATCTTCTCCCCGCCCCGAGGTGTCAGTACAGGTCAGGCTGCCGATGGGCGTGACTCGAAATATCTCCGCATTATCTCTCCTCTCGCCTTCCTATCGTGCTGCCATCTACAGGCAAATGTCAAAACAACCCCCGAATAACCCGTAAATGCAGCCAAGCAAAACATTGCCCCGTCCAGCCTATGATTCCTGTCTTGGCACACGTTCCAACCCAAACACTAGTGGCATCTCTCAGTAACACATTATAATTATAGAACAAGATCGCACACTGAATTTATCTTATTCATTTCTTTTTCATCGATTTGGATGCTCTGAGCAGGCCAGTAGCACTTTTCCATCATTCTTTGAATAATCTTTTAATTTACAATGTTTCAACGAAATTAAAAAAAATATTCTACAGGTGATTTTTTTTTTTTTTTTTTTTTTTTTTTTTAAGGCATGGGTTGTCACAAAGGTTATATCCCTTATGCTGGTGGGGGCTAACTTAAGAAATAAAAAATAATGGAAAAACATGAAAAAGACAGACACCCTGCCACCTGAGTACCCATCTGAGAGTACTCGGCTAGAGCTATCTCATGAATACCAACAAGATAAGGTTAAGATGGCTTTCAAAAATCTTTGCGTCCTTGTGTATTTGGACGAAAGTAGCCTTAGCATTGGAATAGAGTAACCCTTACGCTGCTGGTGGCCAATTTAGTCATTACAAAATTATGCTAAAACCTAAAAAAAATGACTGAACCTCTTGTAAATGGGTACTCATCCAATGAATACCAACATGACAGGGTTTGGTTGGTTTTCAAAAATCTTTGCGTCCTTGTGTATTAGGACGAAAGTAGCCTTAGCATTGGAATAGGTTAAACAAGATACCCTCGGAAACTTGATGATCGGACGGACCCCCCAGGAGATTTTCCGTTTTTAGCGAGGAACATGCCAGCCAGTAATAGACAATCAGGAAGTGGTATTTCAAAGACGACAGAAATCTTGGTCAGTGGAACCAGGCGTAAAAAAACTGAACTCAGAACTGAGCGAAGATGGACCGTACCAGTTGGAGAACCCGCATTCTAGTGATTCTAGAACCAATACTGGCAGGACTAGGAGGTTGGCTTTCACCCGTATTGTTAACCCTGTCTGTAGCACCCCAAAACGTCCTGACTATTTGGACATATCTTGTTTATAGGTACATTTTGCAGAAATTTAGATGAGGTTCAGGCCTCAACCCTAACTCAAAATGATACTGGCCCTGTAGGACCAGTTGAGGTTTTTTTTTACTGGCCCGAAGCTGTTTTGGGGAATTTTTACTGGCCTGGGGCCATAGGTTCACCCTTAGCATCGAGCCCTGAGGGTTTTTTTATAGGTACATTTTGCAGAAATTTTGATGAGGGAAATGTTGATGAGAATCCTACCTAACTCTTTCTTTTTTCTCTCGTGCATAGCTGGAGCATTTTCTGAAGATCAGTAGACCGTGCTAGCTATAATCTCCCTCAACGGGTGAAATTTGCTCTCCCCTTGAGAGAGAGAGAGAGAAATGCCAAGTCTGGTGAAGGTAATCAAGACAGATGATGATGATCTCGGTGTGCTCTTTGCTGAAAAGCCCGAGACAAATGAGGTAGCGAGAGATCGGTCACAGAAACCCCATCGTAGTCGAGCGAGGAGCGAGCGAGGGACTCGAAGCGGAGGAAAAAGAGGAAGTCAAATACATAGCCACATGGTGCATGAGAAAACCACTACTTCCGAAAGGGCAGCTTTTCAACCTGATAGTCGTCACTGATCCTTACAAGGGGAGATGTTAACATCTAAGGCGATTTGTTGAAGTCATCAATCAAACAACTTGCGACAGGCGCCTTCACATTTACACCTGGTTAAAAAACAAATTACTCCTAATTTTCCCTTTATGCTCAGGCCTAAAAAAAACCCTACCCTAACTAGTTTTTATTCAAAAAAATCCCTATGCTTAAGTTTTTTCCGCCCTCCCAACTCCCAATCATCGTAAAACATGCATAAAACACACATTTTTGACCAAAAAAATAATGCAAAAAAAAATATTTCACCAACCTATACCTACCCTATTTTTTTTCAGACTGTTACAGGAAACAAACAATATTTTTTTCTTGGCCTCACCTACGCAGGTAAAAAACCTTTAACCCTTGCAATGCTAAGGCTACTTTCGTCCAAAGCACAAAAAGATTATTGAAAACCATCTAAACCTAGTCATCATGCTAGTATTCATTGCATAGCCCTCACTGAGTATCAAATCTCTTGTAAGTTCACATCTTCATTTTTCTCGGTACCTAACCTTCCTATGACCTTGAAAATACATCATTTTCGTCAGATATTTGCTCCCTCTAAGAATTTCTCAAGTTTACACGCCTATTTTCCAAAGAGGTAGCTGGGAGTCGAGTCAAACCAGTTGACACAAACATGTGGTGTCAAATCACATGTTGACACGGCATACCACAGAGCCAAGATTAGACACGAAGAGCATGACAAAGCCCATAGGTATCTCTACATCTAAATGTATAGCTTTTAACCCTTCCAATGCTGAAGCTACTTTCGTCCTAAGCACAATGACGCAAAGAGTTTTGAAAACCATCTAAACCCTGTCATGTTGGTATTTAATGGATAGCTCTCGCCGAGTACTCTCATATGAGTACCCATTTGCAGGGGTTCCAATCATTTTTCAGATTTTTTTGCATTTGCATCATTTTGTACTGGCCAGATTAACCTGAGGGTTAAGGTTTTTGATGTAGTCAACACCTAGGGTCATATCATGATAACCGACCTAGAGCGCCAGGAATAAATTGACTTACTGTTTCTTAGAGGGATATTCTAAGTTCGTATTAACCCAGGGATTGATGCTAACAGTGCACTGAGTGCTGGCCCAGGCCAGTAAAAATTCCCCAAAAAGGGCTTTGAGACAGTAAAAAAAGACCTAACTGGTCCTTCAGGGCCAGTAAACATTTGGATACATTTGTGTTAGCATAACAAGTTTAGCCTCAAGAATGTCCCCATATGTTTTTGCAATAAATGGAGATACATTTTTTTTAAATATTGTCGGAGAATTTGATGCAATGTTTATCATTCTTGCTATGTTCAAGAAAAATGTGTAGGACCAGTAACATTTTGAGTTAGCATTGAGGCCTGTAACCTCAGGCAGTCGTAAAAATATCAATGATATCATAAATAGCATTAGGGAGGTAAGTAGTACTTATTGAATAAGCAACTGCCCAATTTCTTGGAGAAAGCGAAAGCTTTTATTCCCACTGTTGTACCCTCACCTTGAATATATCCACTCATACATACCTTGTCCCTTGCAAAATATGTCATAGCTTGTTTACTTATGAACCTCAGTGGTGAAAATAGACAGTACCCCACCGGTCCGTTTCTACACAAAATTTGAATGGGCCAGTAAAAGTCTATGTTTACTTGCCCAGAAAGTCTGCTAAATATTCTGACCACATAAATTTAGTGAGCATCACATCCAGTTTCATATTTCTTCTACATTAGATTACAACTATCACAATTCATAAACTAAGCACAATTAACCATAAATGTTCAGTTATAAAATGGCTGTTGGCTACCATTTTGGTTATCAAAGTGATATGGACCACTAATTTTTCAGGTGGACCACTAGGCTATTCATTTTGAAGGACCGTTTGACCACCAAGGTTTAGCAAACTGTTTTTAGCACTGGAACCTTAGTCTAAATTTGTAGTGCATCTACTACTTACTGATTTGTTTTCTTTGAAAAGAGGGAGAGAAACCATTATGTATAATGCATCAATAACAATGGGTATTTTCGCTGCTAACAATACACATATGCCTGCCCGCAGTATGCAGCTTCACTCTTTACTCCCAATGTTATAAACCAAACTGGTGCATTCAAGTCATTGGCAATATATTTGCAAACGAGAGCTGTGGCCACGAATGGGTTATTTCTGTTCGTGACTTCCTAGCACATTTATCTATCTCCTGAGGACATACTAATCGGGCCAGTTTCTATTCTTGTGTTATCATTTGTCACCTCAGTCAACACTGGGACTCGGGGCTGGGATGTGGTAGACTTCCCCCGCGATCAATGAGGGCGAATCATGTAACCTGTGGCACCGTCCCACACCCTAGCATTAGGGTGGTCCACATCGCAGGGTCTGACGTCTAGATTTCAGGCTATGGGCCTGAAAAGGTATTATGATTCAGATATAAAATTAGTGGTCAAAAACAGGATTTTTGGTTATCATACAGGCTATTTCTGGCCCCTAGTCGGATAAGTCTAGGGGCCCACAGCAAAATTTAGGGGCATATGCCCCTGGGCCCCTGGGAATGTTGAACCCTGCATCAAAATTCATTCTCTATAAGTGATATAATAATATCATATGTATTTTTGACACTCATTTAAGACAATCTGAAAGTCCACTTTAATCATTTGTCAGGTCAGTCCACACAGAGACTCGGGGCTGGGATGTGGTAAACTTCCCCCGCAATCAATGAAGGTGGAATCATGTAACCTGTGGCACCGTCCCACACCGTAACATTAAGGTGGTCCACATCGAAATTCATTCTCTATAAGTGATACAATAACATATGTATGTTTGACACTCTTTTAAGACAATCTGAAAGTCCACTTATATCATTTGTCACCTGTCAACACTGGGGCTCGGGGCTGGGATGTGGTAAACTTCCCCCGCGATCAAAGAGGGCCGAATCATGTGTCACCGTCCCACACCGTAACATTAAGGTGGTCCATAGGGAAAAGCCCTCTTTAAGTAAAGCAGTATCATATGTATTATGGCACTCTTAAATGCATCATAAGATTAAGGTGGCTCACCCAGCTGGCTATAGGCAATAAGAAAAATAAAATTTCACGACCATGCTCAGAGCAATATCAATAATAAAATCAGTTGAATAACATCAGTTGCCCTTTGGTACAATTCCAATATGCTACAAAGAGGAGTGAAAAGATGGCTTACGCCTTCAAAAAATATCTTTGGAGAGGGACTGCAGCATTTAAGGCTATGAGGTCTTGGATTGGGCTATGGCGATTTGTAAACCTGAAGTCCGGTGGTCTCTTAGAGTTTTTAACCAAAGCCTGACCCCTGAAAAATGATGTTCGAATATACATTTTTCAAGTCCAGGCCAGGAAACTAGCATGGGTTGAGTGATGAAAGACCATCATCTGAGTAGTGCCCTGCCATTCCTCTTTCAAGCTCAACACTGTAAGTGACTGTACATGTGGACAGATGTGTTTATTACGTGTACCATTGGTACAGTTTTACTTATTTTGGTGATATCATGGATATAATTGATTAAAAAAATGACTTTCAAAAATCCTTATTTCAAGTCCAGGCCAGGAAGCTAGCATTGGATTGAGTGATGAGTGAAAATGAATAGTGCCCTAGCATGCCTCTTTCATAAGCCTTCACATGCTGAGGCTACTTTCGTCCAAAGCACAGGGACGCAAAGACTTAAGAAAATCATCTTAACCATGTCATGTTGCTATTCATTGGATAGCTCTCGCGGAGTACTCTCAGTTGAGTACCCACGTGCCAGGGTTTCAGCCTTTTTTCATGTTTTTCACTTCCATTTTGTATTGGCCAAATTAATTACCAGCAGCTTAACCCTTATGCTGCTGGTGGCTAATTTGGTCAATTCAAATTGATGCAAAAACCTGGAAAATGACTGAAACCCTGGTAAATGGGTACTGATATGAGACTACTCAGCCCAAGCTTTCCAATGAGTACCAATATGACAGGGTTTAGATGTTTTTCAAAAATCTTTGCGTTTTTGTGCTTTAGACGAAAGTTGCCTCACCATTGGAAGGGTTAAGGGTTAAGACTGTAAGTGACCGTACATGTGGACAGATGTGTTTATACACACCACCCTCCCCCTGCCTGTTCATTTCCTATACACCTCTCGGTGTGTCGGGATGAGACACTGCTGAGGCGGCTAAATCCGTGCCACGCTATTTATACACAAGTGATGTACTGGTAATATAAACCCGGCCACGACACATAATTAGCTCAGCTGGTGTATGGTGTCTATTAGGGGCCACGGAGAAGATCCAACACGAGCCAGCCTAACCACACAAACCTCAACAAGGAAAACACGCATGGACTCCCAATTAAACTTTGAGGACATCATGGGGGAATTTAACCCTTCCAATGCTGAGGCTACTTTCATTTCAAAGCACAAGAACGCAAAGATTTTTGAAAACCATCTAAACCCTGTCGCGTTGGTATTCATAAGAAAGCTCTCGCTGAATACTCTCAGATGAGTACCCATGTGCCAGGGTTTCAGTCATTTTCTAGGTTTTTGCATCATTTTGTATAGCCTAAACACACACACCTCAACGAGGAAAACAGGCATGGACTCCCAATTAAACTTTGAGGACATCATAGGGGAATTTAACCCTTCCAATGAATGCTGAGGCTACTTTCATTCAAAGCACAAGGATGCAAAGATTTTTGAAAACCATCTAAACCTTGTCGTGTTGGTATTCATATGATAGTTCTCGCTGAGCTCTCTCAGATGAGTACCCATGTTCCAGGGTTTCAGTCATTTTCTAGGTCTTTGCATCATTTTGTATTGGTCAAATTAGCCATCAGTAGCATAAAGGTAACCCATCCATTCTCAAAACATAACAGGTTACTGGGACTTAAATAGGTCCCTCCTCTAAACCCTGAGCAGAACAGGTTAATGGAACACCTCTCACCAGAACCCTGGTTTTGATTGGTAGTTGTAACTTTAAAGATATAAGAAAGGAATTTAACCAGTCCATGCTCAAAGCAGAACAGGTTACTCCTCCTTTGAGTGACATAATGGTAATAATAATTGTAATTTAAATAGCGCCATTTCCATACATAAAATGCTCAAAAGTGCTGCACATTATCATAGTTTGAGTCATAGTCAACAACGCCTCAATGGGCGAGCCTGAAAAGGTGTGTTTTGAGACACTTCTTGAAGGCCTGACATGATGTAGAATCCTTCAGGTGTTGTGGAAGCGCATTCCATAATCTCGGTGCACTTATTACAAAATTCCAAATTCAAGTCCATGCCAGAGCTATTCCAAACCCACTACCACTTGGATTGCTGGACTTCTAATATCTGAATGGGGAATTAAAGCTTAACCCATTAGTGCTCACAGCGGCCAAATGCAGCCTGACAATTTGGATAAAATCTTGCAGGCAAAAAGCGGTCAGAAAAAATATTTGGGGGAGAAATGTTGTTCTGAACATTACCAAGAACTCTCCTTCAAATATTTTGTTAAATTATTTTCAATTACGTAGTTATTGTCAAACGTATCACAGATCCAGACGACAATTTCTGGAGGAATTCCTAAGTATTAATGGGTTAATTACTGCCAGTTATGCCTTTGAGGATGTCTGCAAGGAATCAAAACTAATCATGCTCGAAGTAACCATATTTATTTGGATTTCGGTTCAATAAATCCTTGCTGAGATTTCTTAAAATAGAATTTAGCTTATCTATAGCTACGTACCCTTCACGTATTAGGACATCAATCAAATTAAGTTTTGAACACAACCCTACTAATAATCCTGATTCCTTTGCTTGTCAGTTCATCCTGCTAATAGGCAGGGCACATAGAAATATCAAGTATCACTTCTAGATTATTTCTTAATCCTTCAAAGGGAACGGCAAGCATGTCATTTTAACTTCCCTCTTGCCAAGAGCTGGGAAAGGCATAAAAAGTACCAAAATTCTTCTCTAGACTACACCTAGAGACAATTCAAAGAGAGACACATTGAGGGAATAGTATTATAAGTTCCATCTTCCCTGAAATCAAAGCACACAGGAATATCAAATACTCTCTATTTCTGGAGTATTTCTTAGATGCCAGCATAATATCCTAACTTATGTCTTGCCTTTGATAAAATACCTAATATCATTTCTAGATTTTTTCTTATACCTTCAAAGAAGGCAGCAAACATGATATATCTATTTCTTGGATAATTCAAAGAGAGATGCCAGCATAATATCCTAACTTATGTCTTGCCTTTGATAAAATACCTAAAATCATTTCTAGACTTTTTCTTATACCTTCAAAGAAGGCAGCAAACATGATATCATATCTATTTCTTGGATAATTCAAAGAGAGATGCCAGCATAATATCCTAACTTATGTCTTGCCTTTGATAAAATACCTAATATCATTTCTAGATTTTTCCTTCTACCTTCAAAGAAGGAAGCAAACCTGATATCATATCTATTTCTTAGATAATGCAAAGAGAGATGCCATCATAATATCATAACTTATGTCTTGCTTTTGATAAAATACATAATATCATTTCTAGATTTTTCCTTATACCTTCAAAGAAGGAAGCAAGCATGATATCATATCTTCCATCTTGCAGCGGGAAAAGGCGCATAAAAACACCAACATATCTACTCTGGGTATTCCTTAGGCCAAGAAAAAAGGCTGTTTGTTTCGTGTAACCCTACCCTAACAAGTTTTTATTCAAAAAAATCCCTACCCTAAAGTTTTTTCCACCCTCCAAACTCCCTATCAACGTAAAACGTGCATAAAACACTAATTTTTGACCAATAATTTTTTTTTTAAGTATATATTTTTACTGACATACCCTATTTTTATTTGGAACGTTACAGGAAACAAACAATTTATTTTTTTAGGCCTTAAATAATTGGCAGAGAGGGAGAAGTCATCAGAATCTCTTGCTAACATGTTTCGGGTGTGAACGATTGGAAATAACTTTCACCTTGACGGTGGGGACCAACCAACAGGGTGCCATACTTTAAAGTTCAACCCTATCTGCGTTCTAAGCTTTTCGCCTCCCTATCTTGCCAACCACATGGACTTCTAATATCTCTTACAGACAGCTATGCTTAACCCATTCACACTCAGAGATCCTCTAGAAAGTATCGTCTGCTACTTTCACACTTTTGAAAATAACTTCGGAATAATGCGAAAATTCACAAAATATTTGAAGGAGAGTTGTTGTTTGACTTCTGATTAACATATCTCCTTCAAATATTTTCCGAAAAATGCTTTTGTTAGTAGAAAAATATTATCTAAACTGTCAGGCCTGTTTTGTCCGCTCTGAGTGCCTGTAGTATCCTATAATGTCCCGACTTATTTCAGTATTATCTTAGCAATCAGAGCACCTTTTCGGAATAAATTTAAATGTTCAGAAATGTTGATAAGAACCCTACCAGCCCTTCAAATGATTTCTGAATGTATGCTGGACTCCAAAATTATTTCCAGAAATGTAAAAGATCCAGAAGACACCTCTCCCAGTTGTCTTTAGGTATCTAAGGGTTAACCCATTAACACTGTTTCTCTAGAAGGTACCGTCTGCTTCTCTCTTACTTTAGAAAATAACTTTTGAATGATGCGAAAGTTCACGAAATATTTGAAGGAGAGTTGTTGTTTGGCTTCTGATAAACATTTCTCCTTCAAATGTTTTCAATAAAATGCTTTTGTAAGTATAATATTTCCAAAATCGTCAGGCCTCTTTTGGCTGCTCTGAGTGTTAATGGGTTTATGAATAACTTACAGCAAATGGCTGGTTGCCAATGAACAAATACCGTACTAATATAAGCAAATTTACCAGAGCTCAAATCATTTTATACTCAACCCAAGAACTTCGAATTGAGTAAAAATTGGCAAGTATTAGAATATAAAAGGTTGTCGGTTGAGTTATGGTTAACATTTTTCTTTTTTTTATATTTTTGAAGAATATGCAAAGAACATCTCATATGGCCTTTTGCCAAGCTCTGAAGACATTAATAATGGGTGAAATCTGCAATGAGTTACAGCTAATGGCAGAGTGCCAATGAACAAATACCTGACTAATATAAGTGAATTTTCCAGGACTGAATGAATTTATACTCAATCGAAAACCTTCAAATCAAGCAAAAACATCTCTTAATTCTCTGGTTGAATATCTTATTCAAATATACTTTCCAAGTGAAGTACTAAACCTTATCTGGATTAAAGTTAAATATAAATAAACTTGTAACGTTGAGTAATATTATAATACACATATTGGTCTTATACTAGAATTACAAACTAAATATTAAGTGTATGTAGCTATAGCTGTCTCTGCCAGTCAGATGGCACCTCTCACTGAAGCTTAACTAAATGAATGTTAAATTGGAAGTAAACAGCAGGGCAACCTTGAACAATATACCACTCACTACACAAACTGGACCAATTCCTGATGCAGGGGTGTCCAAATATTTCAGTCCAGGAGCACAACCAATGAGTCCCGGAGCACGGCAATTTTTGGTGACCGAGGTTCGATAATAGCTATTTATATTGTTACCGAGTAGCCCTACCATATTAGTCCTTATTGCAATAGTTAAGACCAAGACCAATCATTAGACAGTATTACTAAGTGTACTTCACTAGTTTATGAATACAATTTATATCAAAAATAATTCAAGTTAAATATATGATAGGCTCAATTGGTCATAATCTGCGAAAAATTCCTAGTTAAACAGTGCTCAGAACTGTTGGCTTGTCGCACGTTTTGAAGGCCCTGTCGCACATTTTGAAGGCCCTGTCGCACGCTGGTGCGACAATGCGACAGTTGGACACCCCTGCTGATGCTAACCTTAGTGTAAAATATAGATAATTTGTAACCTTGAACAATATACAAGTGCAAGTAGCGTTAGTGTCTGTCAGGTGCCATCACTTGATTTTCTTGCCAGCTTAATGAAAATATAGATAAATGCTAGTCTAGAGTAACCTTGAAAATACAAATGTAGATTCATTGGTAGAATTCCTTCAATGCAAGTGTCTGTGTCTGAATTTTGAAGTTTTTAAGACAGCGTCTTGCAAAATATGGGTAAATGGTCGAGTAACCTTGAAAGTACATGCTTAGATTAATAGGTAGAATTCCTGAATGCAAGTGTGTCTGTGTGTGTGTCTGAGTCTGCTAAGTGCCATCACTCAGCATCTTTATCTAGCAGGGCTCGACATTAAGCACTGTCCGCTCGTCCGAGACGAGTGGACTTGACCTACGGACAAGTGCTTTTGTCCAGCCACTGTTCCGGCTGTACAGTGGCAAAATCAGTCTGGTAACGCCCGGGCAAGTGATTAGGGTCAAGTGGCCGGCACTACTCGCTATTCACGCTTCAGACTGCCTAACTACGGTGGTGACCTATTAGTTTCCTCCCGACTATTCACGCACAGCATGGTCACACTTCTGCAGACAATATAAGCCTCTCCACATGTTATGCGGGTTCATATCAAAGACCAGCCGGCCTAACCGGCAGGCAATTAATGGGCTTCACGCACGCTGAATAGGCACAAAGGGGAATGGTTTTGTGAAAATGAACGCTCTCTTTGTCTGCACACGTGCTGTCAGCTGTGGCAAACGGATAGCAAGTTCTTCATTCATACATGACAACATGTGTATGTGCATGTGAAGGTAACAATAAAATATATATATCAATAGAGGGAGCCCCTACTTAGATCTTAGTATTGTTTTAATGAAGATTAATTTTGTCAGTTTTCATTGCATTCATACTCCTTCACTTATCAATGCATAGTAGTAACATAGCCATAAGATGATAAAATTTTGCCTTAGAATATGAAAATAAAAATACTTTGCCAATGGATTTACATCCCCCTAGCCTGAAGGTTGGGAAATATACATCTTCAAATCTGAGGCTCTGCTACAGCATTGATACATTCCTGTAGCAGTGTAGTTGATTAAATCACCTTCATGAAATAACTTGTATGACTTATGTTGATGACTACAGCTGGTATTCATGATACACAGGTCATTATTTGAAAGTTTATCATGTATTTCATCCAAAATACTTGGTCCTTACAATGAATATTTTAAAAGCTTTTTTTTTAGTCTGACAGAAAATTTCTAAACCACTTTCGTCCGTAACCTTGACACCAAAATCAACTTTTTTTTTTTTTGGAGTCTGACAGGATTTTCTTTTTCAAAAAAGCTCGTAAGACAAGTCATTAAATTGGAGTGGCCTGAGGTGGTTAATAAACAATTCAATGGCCCTTGGACAATGTTTATATTAAATGATTTAATCAATTCTATCTCTGCTGTTATTTGTGTTATTTGTAGCTATTTGTATTCATGAATAAACACTGCCATGCATTATGTTATACCCTTTAAACACTTCTAATACATATTAGAGTGAATATAGTGGGTTGCCTGTATTGATCCTTAGAAGTTTCCTTCAATAATATATTCTAAAAGTGAAAAGTTCAAATTTTTTGTCATTATATGAACAATAAGATATATCAAGTGGCCCTCCCATATCACTAATTTTGCTTGCAGGATTGGCCTGAGAATGCATCTCAGACCATTTATACCCTCTAGCTCCTGAAGGCCTAGGGTACACAAGTGTATTATTACAGACTTAAACAAATTATACAAAAAACATCTAGAATTAGAATAGAGAAAAATTTCTGCGGACAAGTGAAATTTTCTCCGGGCAAGTGAAACCTCCAGGCTACTTGCCCAGCGGACAAGTGAAACTTAGCCTGGGCAAGTGAAAACCTCATGGCACTTGCCCGCAGGGCAAGTGCCTCAAAAAGTTAATGTCAAGGCCTGTCTAGTGTAGCATGTTTAATTCCTGACATACAGAGCACAGCTGTTTCTCTAGTATCAATATATACAGGGGAGTCCCTAATCACTCCAGTAGCTCATCAGCTAGTCACACAAACACAATGGTGATGATGATGATGATGATGATGATGAAAAAGAGTAGGGATAGCTGTTTCTCTAGTATCAATATATACAGGGGAGTCCCTCATCACTTCAGTAGCTCATCAGCTAGTCACACAAACACAATGCTGATGAGGAGGAGGAGGATGATGAGGAGGATGATGATGATGATGATGATGAGCCAGGGATAGCTAGCTGTTTCTGTGGTATCAGTACGGGGGCATCCCTAATCACATGACCAGCTCATCAGCTAGTCACACAAACACAGTGGTGATGAGGATGATGAAAAAGGTAAGTACTAAGTAGGGTTGTACAAATTATATTTTGAAAGAACTTAATAGGTAGATCTGCAGCTTAGTAATCCCCCCCCCCCCCCCCCATTAAATAGACTACAATTCCTAGAGAAAGGTCTTTAAAGAAAACTACAAAAACCTAGGAGGGGTCATTATCATGATATTCCATCCCCCAGGGTCAAACACTTAGATTTCAGGCTAGGGGCCCGAAAAGGACTTTCAATAAATATTAGTGGTGAAAAACTTTAGGGGCCCACAGCAAAATCTAGGGGCATATGCCCCCGGGAAAGTCGAACCCTGTCCCCTAGTCCTTATATGGATCGAAACAATACACCTAAATATACCAATGCTTGAATCCTTTCAATCACGATTTCCCAAGGCAACATAACTTCACTTGCACATGTTCTCTAGTCTATTACTATTGAATTGATAAGTGAATCTCAATAATCAAACAAATGTTTGATTTAAAGTCTTTAGAACAAACTTCATATAACTATGTGAGTCATATCACTGTATAACCCTTCACATAATCTTTCCACATATTTGCAACACACATTCATGAGCTATCAGATACATACATCAAGGATGAAACCATTTTTATTGTTTATGCTGTAATTGTACCTAATGAGGCCAAATGTGCACTTCTTTCAATTTCAAGTGAAAATTTAATATATTTCAAATCAGTCATCAATACCTCTGATTTTAAAGTAAAAAGAACGAAATCTTCCAAAAAAGGACACAAAACATCAAGGTTTGAAGTTTTCCACAGGGTTTTGATTCATAATACATAAGATTCCAAAGTGGGTTTTTGTTTTAGGGGAAAATGGAGGGAAAAGTAATTTTATACATTTTCATATATATAATCAGTAAAACCAAAAAAGGTGCCACTGCTTCAATCAAAGATTGAACCAGAGAGAGTATTTTAACCCCTCAAACCACCCCTTCCTGCAAATCTGTGAAACCTATGACATATTTTCATTTAACCCATTCACACTCAGAGTTTCTTTAGAAAGCATTGTCTGCTACTCTCATACTTATGAAAATAACTTGGGAATTATTATAAGCAAAAGTTAGCAAAATTTGAACAAGAGTTCTTGTATGGCTTCTGATTGACATTTCTCCTTCGCAAATATTTCACAAGAAATGTAAGTAAAATATTTTCAAATTCATCAGGCCTGTTTGGACAGCTCTGAGTGTAAATGGGTTAACAACCCTTCTGGTGCTGAGGTTACTTTTCTCCAATGCACAAAAAAGCAGAAAATTATGAAATTCATCTAAATCCTGTCATGTTGGTATTCATTGGATAGCTTTCGCTGAGCACTCTTAGATGAGTACTCATTTACTAGGGTTTCAGCCATTTTAAAAGTGTTTTTTTACATCATTTTGAATTGGCCAAATTAACCACCAGCAGCATAAGGGTTATGCCTTTAATATTGTGTAGTGCGAGCAGTATGAAAGTGAGGCTTACCTGAGGTTGAGGCATAGGGTAGGCGCCTTCCTGGGATTGAAATATAGCCATTCCATTTTGATATGTGTAGGGGACGCCGTTTGTGAACAACACTGTGCCAGAGGGAATTGTGGGTGTATCTGGAAGAGGAAAGTAGACAATGGTTAATTTACAATGTTTAAATAAATAAATCCTGTAATTGGTTAATTTACAATTTTTTAATAAATAAATCCTGCAATTGGTTAATTTACATTTTTTAAATAAATAAATCCTGTAATTGGTTATTTTACAATATTTGAATAACCAATCCCGTAATACTAAGTTATTGATAGTTCAAAATTCAAGGTTGACTTGGAAAGTAAAATAAAATAAGAAGGACTATGGATCAATCCTTTTTTGTTTTATGGTTGTCTTTCAAATAAATTCTTTTCGGTGATTGCAATACTCTTGCACACCAACTGGAAAATGTCATATGTTCTTTCATTTATTCTAAGATAATCAGCAAACATATTTGAAATTATAACGGTTTTTAGATTTCCAAACTAGAAATATATACAGGCTTTTACCATGTGTACAATAAAGATGAAAACTTCACTAAAATCTGGAGATATCACAGTTCTTTATCAATGGCCCTCTCTGGTAGCCCATATCAATTGAATTCTCCCATAAAATGAATATCTAAAATCCAAATCAATTCTTGTTTAGTAGCCATGCCCCCTCAAACACCCTTAATATTGAACCCTATAGAGGAATGAAGACCTCTATTAGGCCTAGAAAAAAAGGTTTGTTTCCTGTAACGGTCCGAAAAAGAACAGGGTAGGTAGGTCAGAAATATTTTCTTTTTTTGATTATTTTTTTTTTTCAAAAATGTGTTTTATGCATGTTTTTGAAGATTGGGAGTTGGGAGGGCTGAAAAAACGGGTAGGCATTTTTTGGAATAAAAACTTGTTAGGGTAGGGTTATAGGAAACAAACAACTCTTTTTTAGGCCTTAGTCATCATTACAATTGAACACATAAGAAATGGTCATGTTTATTATTTACTTCAAGAATGGAATCACTACCCACTCCACTCTATGAAACCCTAACAGTAGCTAGGGGTATCCATCCACTGTAGCTAGGGGTATCCACGGTAGCCACGGCAACTAGCGGTAGTCACGGCAACACTTGGAAGTGTTTATTTTAGAGAATCCTAGCATCAATCAAGGGCATGACTGGCAAGTCACATTCTGAAGTTCTGAACCCTCCCAAATGCTGTTCATACCACGGAGAACGAGCTGGTATAATCATAATCAGCGTAACATCGCTAACATCAACACGCATCACACATCTATCAACGCTAACTCAAAATGTTAATGGCCCCGTAGGACCAGTAACACCTAGGATCCAGTGCTCCTGCAAAATATTTACTAGTCCTACGGATGTTTCTTGAACAAAACAAGAAAAGAAATTGTCATTTATTTTATTCATTTTATCTTCATTTATTTCAAAAATATTTGGGGACATTCTCGAGGGGAAACTTGTGAATAAGTATGTCCTCGAATGTTTACTGGCCCTGTAGGACCAGTTCAGGTCTTTTTTACTGGCCCGAAGCTGTTGTAGGGATATTTAACTGTCCTGGGCCAAGCGGTTCACTGTTAGCGCTGAGCCCTTGGAGATGTCCTTTTCACCCCCCCCCCCCCCCCCCCCCCCCCCTCATAGAGGGAGACAGACTATGGGTAATGGGATGGTATAATCATAATCAGCATAACATCCCCAACATCAACATACATCCAGTATCTGTCAGAGCATTGCCCTAGTTCAACCTACCCCCCTCAGGGAGGAAGAGCCACCATGGGTATTGGGTCAAAGCTAGGGTTCTTGCACAGGCCCTGTGGGTATTAGACTGGTTTCTTATCTACAATATGTTATGATAATCTGTCATATGGAAGTAATAACAGTTATAATTTGTGCTTACTTCCATTCCTTTTACAGAGGTAAACATAACTGCTCCTCTGATTGCCTCGGGCAAAGGATAATGCTAAAATTAGTTAGGCCTAAAAAAACAGTGTTCGTTTCCATTAACCCGAGACCCTAGTCTGTTTTTATTCGTGATTTTTTCCAACCCTCAAGTTTATTTTATGTTTTCCGCAAAGTCAATAAATAAAACAAAAAAAATATGTACAGCTTACATCATCAAAATTTACTTTAAGGTGTTGTTTAAAGAAACCTCAAACAAGTACATCTTTGGGCTCCCTGCAGAAATTTGAGGGAGCCTAAGAAAAATTCAAGAGAACCCTAGGCTCCCAGCCAACATCCTATACTAATTAACTTCTGCATTTGTCTCCTATTTGGGCTGGATTGTGGACATCTTTCTAATGGGCACCTTACAAAAACAGTGTTGACACTTACTCTGTATCTCTAGCATAAGGTTACATAATATGTTTTGAGTACTACCCATTTCTAAGCCATGGGGTTCCAGAGGTCTGTGTAACTAATGAATACAATGTATTATATTGATTCTAGCCTACTGATCTGAGTACCCACCCTCCCAAGATTAATTAATCTATTAATGCTCACAGCGGCCAAAACCAGCCTGACAATTTTCATGAAATCTTTCAGGCTTCAGCACAATTGGCAAAATATTTGAAGGAGAAATGTTGATCAGAACATTACCAACAACTCTCCTTCAAATATTTTGTAAGATTATTCTCAATTTCAAAGTTATAGTCAAACGTATCATCGATCCAGACGACAATTCCTGGATGAACTCTTAGGTATAAATGGGTTAACATGGGCAACCCTGAGGCTAGTCATACAAATCTGTGCTAGAATTAGAACACTTCCTAAAGGATGTGTCCAGAGTCTAATCAGTGAAAATAAGAAAATGCCTGAAACACTGTGAATGGAATTCATTGACATTCAGAGAATTCAGTATTTCAACAGGTTAATACACATTTCTTAATTGTCATCTGAATTTCATTTAAGACTTCCAGATTTAGTATTCATTCTGTAGCCGATTAGGAGATGGGACATCATTCTGATGTCTGCAACTTGCATGTAGAAAATTCATAGCAGGCAGGGCTGGCCAGAGTGATGTATGTATGTTTGGATTTCTCATACTGTACCTCCAAGCTCGCTCGGATTTAACATCATAGCCAAGGCATTAACCTACTCATGTCCGGAGATCTACTCGACAAGTGTTGTCTGGACCTATCATACTTTTGAATATAACTGTAGAATGAGGCTGAATTATGTGTAAACTCTCTCTCTCTCTCTCTCTCTCTCTCTCTCTCTCTCTCTCTCTCTCTCTCTCTCTCTCTCTCTCTCTCTCTCTCTCCTTGAAATATTTTCAGCCAAGCTTTAGTTTAGCCAGGCGGTTTTGGCTGCTACAGGCATTAATAGGTATGG
>OZ012696.1:7298339-7393339 GCA_963942565.1 Maea johnstoni | reverse complement strand
ATCATATTTCTGGCCTTCAGAAAGAGTAACCCCAAACAGATTAGTGCCTAGACTAGATAGGTATAATTGTACATTCCTTCCTTTCCCAACCTCCCTCAGTATTTCTGAGCCCGGCCATATTACATGACCGCATGCCCGATTGCCACCCACTTTCCTGGGCATGGATGGTGAATGACCTCACAACAGAATGTACCTTTGATTAGCAAGCTACGTGGGTCATTGATGTGCTTGGCTTATTTTTTTTGACATGTTATCCATGAGTACTTATACAACGCGGAACTGGCAGATGTCTATGTGACTGGTGTAAGGAATTAAATGTCTGAACTGTACCTGCCACCAAATCAACACCTGGCCAATTTATTTCTTAAAGGTTGGTGGTTCAAAATTTAAATCACACCTATTCTTTACCCAATAGGCATTGATAAAAATAAGAAATATAGTACTTACCATATCTTGGAAATGCCTGCTGTTTTCTAATCGCTGGTCCAATATTTAACTTTCTATCTTTAAATATAAGGTTGTCAGCCTAGAACAGAAAAATTTGCATAATGATGATGAATTAATTCTGTTGTATAAAGATGAAATTTTTGACTTCTAGAGTATATCAGAAGGTAATTTTGTGTCTGGCAGGGCACAATCAGGGTGAGTTTCATCTTAAGTTTTATTCTTCAGAGCAGATGGGACAGAATTCCTAATCCTGAATCATTCTAGACAATCAACCGCTAGGAAGCAAAAGAAAATATGAACTTATGTTTAAAGATTGTGATATCTATGAATAGTTGGGTAATGAAGTATTTTGAAACTAATTGAGGGTTTTCGCTAGTTATGTCAGAATTAAAAGTTCTAATGCAGATTTATACAAGTGGAGGTTTTAAACATATCACCCCCAACTAGTTGAGGAATTGTTGAGTACTGGGATAAGAGCTTAAATTTAAAACCAAAAATATAAGTGTTGATATCAGTCTGTTTCAGGCTAATTATAAATAAGCATGGAGATTTTATTGAAACTGTTCAATCCTCAGTTTGACTGTGAACAGTAACATAGATTTCCACCAAGGTAGTGAAGGTACCACAACTTGTAAAAAGTAACTGTTTTTTCCATAAGTCCTCTAACAAGATAGATTAAAAACATATATTTTCCATATGTGAAATCTTTATAAATATTTTAATAATGATAATTGGCTTTATTGACTGGTTATATTCTCTGGTTATATGTGACTGGTTATATGTAAAAAATTACAGGTTCATTATTGAATAAAGGGGGGGGGTAATGAATGGGAAAACTTTTCAAGAACATGGGGTAGAGCAATTAATGTTTTACAAATGAAATTAAAATGCTTCAGAGCTTTCGTTCATTATCTATGCTACATGTAGATATGAAGGTAAGTATTGGCATTTGCAAGCAATAGTTTGATATTATCTAAGACATGACATGTCCCTTAAAGGCTGCAATAACATGCTGAGACTCCACCTCCCTTAATTGCTATTGAATTGTGTGCCACCCCTCTAAATTACCCCTCATGCTGCTGGTGGCTAATTTGGCCAATACAAGATGATGCAAATAGATTTATTGAAACCCTGGTATGTGGGTACTCATCTGAGAGTATTCAGCAAGAGCTATCCAATGAATACCAACATGACAGGGTTTAGATGGTTTTCAAAATTTGTTGCATCCTTGTGCTTTGGACGAAAGTACCCTCAGCATTGGAAGGGTTAATATAAAGAGCATTTAACAATTTGTTCATGAATCATGCCTACAGATAGCATTGACTAGTGTTGTCTGGATCTACGATACTTTTGAAAATAACTTTGAAATTAAGCACAAATTTTCAAAATATTTAAAGAAGATTTCTGGGTTGGATTCTGATCACATTTCACAGGACTGCAAATTCTAGTGAAAAGTTTGCTGGTCACCAACAAATTACCAAAATAGTCAGGGCGTTGTGGAGCGCTACAGGCATGACTTAACTTTATCAATTATCACCATGATAGACAAACTAACTTAATTGGTTTATTAGTTTACTCACCTCTTTCTTAATTATATTCTCTGCATCTTCTTGTGTTTCAAACGTAATGAAGCCATACCTACAAAAACAAACAATACTTTTATAAGTAATTACGCATGACCAGGGCACGATGCTAACAGTGGTCCTATGGCCAGGCCAGTAAAAAAAATTCCCAAAATACTGAAAATAGCTTAGGGCCAGTAAAAAAAGACCTCAGATGGTCCTACAGGGCCAGTAAACATTTGGGGACATTCTTGCTAACAAGTTTCCCCTCAAGAATGTCAAATGTTTTTGAAATAAATGAAGATGAAATAAATAAAAGATAATGTTGTCTGTGGATTTTATTTAATGTCTTTTTCTTTATATATTTAAGAAAAATTGGTAGGACCAGTAAAAATGTTGCAGGACCAGTAGGGCCAATGGTGTTTAACCTGAATTTCTTTTGGAAATCAAGATTTCTATGTGTATCTTGAAATTGCAGAAATGGAGGAATTACAGTTATTCCCACATATAGAATCTCACTTGCATCTTCCCCAGATTATTTTCTTTTTATATCTTCCATAGGTATATGTTCATAAACTTCTGTGAGTTCTTTATCTTTATTGGAAGTTGCTCATTCCTGTTGATTTGTCAGCAAGATAGGTTACATTGGACCATGTATGTATTTATGTATAACCTTCATAAAACCCAGCATAAATACTATTTGGGGCAAGACCAGGCCTAAAAAAGGTAAATGATTTACCTCCTGTTATCCTACCCTAAAAGGTTTTTACTCAGAAAAATCCCTACCAGAATTTTTTTTCTGCCCTTCCAACTCCCAATAAACATAAAACATGCATAAAACACACTTTTTTGAACAAAGATATTTTCCAAAAAAAAATAAATTAACAACCTACCTACCTTATCTTTTTCGGACAGTTACAAGAATTTTTTTTTTCTAGGCCTAAGTTTAACCTTCTCATAAGACCCTGTATAAATACTTATTTGGGGCAAGACCATAAGTGCATCCAAAAATCCAGATGAATGGGTTAACTACTAAATGTGGGTTCTGATGGAAATCAAAGCTCCCCCACATGAATGAAACAGATAGACGCGGTTATCAGTTACCAGAATAACATTAAAGCTAGCTCATGTAATAGGAGTCTCAACATCTACTTTGCCGTGTGACGCCGGGACTATTTTACCCCCAGATGAGGTGAGAACAAGTTCAAGGATCTAGCTTCACACATTCTCTTCCTACGAACAGGATCCAGGTGGTTCGTGCACTAGGGTTTGGGAATGGGTTGTAATTTCATGATCGATGATCGATCATAATGACCGGTTCTTGGCACTTTTTCAGTAATTGGGTACAAGAGATCTAGAGCGTAAAACTAAATGAAAGTCTATGAAAATTGCTTTCAGCACACACTACTGACACTAGTATGTATGTCGGTGCCTGTGTATACCTCAAAGCTTTCAGACCACAGATATATGTAAAGCTGAAGGTAATAGTCCACAAGTCAAATACAGAAGAAATATAACAGAAAACATTTGGGAAGACTTAAAAGGTCTTCTAATAATTTCAGATAACTATATAATATCAACCTACTCCTTGAGGTCTCAAGGAAATAAACACCTAAACAGTCAAAAAATGTTTATTTTGAATTTGTTCTCAGTCTTCAGTACATGAACTCCTGGAAAGCCAAATATCATTTATTACATGTGAAGGTCTTCACTAAATAAACACATTGAAAGGCAAAAAATTATTCAAATATGTATTTACCAAATGTTATCACTCTTAATCTTCTGCTGGTATAAGGAATATAAAAGATATCTAACTGAATAGAGCTGTACTGTACCCAGGTGGGTTACAACCGATCAATGATCAATCATAATTGGTTGCACACGCTTTCATCCCACCAGCACTTATTAGCTATTTCCGCCCATAAGCAAGTAATCGGACATTTTCTGGTACTGTTGTTGGCAAAAAATACAAAATACGTCCAGGAAGATGTGTCGCAACACAACCTTTTCGCTGTTTATTTAGATCCTAATCGATGCCAAATTTTGGGATCGATAATTGAAATCCTTACGATCCGATGATAATCAATTATCAGATTATCACTATTAAGTACATTCACAAATTAATGTTAACAGTCTAGATTGAAAACAGATACAATACAATAAATAGTCTTATTGATCCATTTATGTAGTTTCCAAAAAAAGAATCGGAAGTAACTTGAACTATTTCAGATTTCAGATTTTAGGAACCTTTCTGTTGCGCAACTGGACTACCCCGACTGGACTAATTATGGTTGCTGTCGAGCCCTGCTTACACATACAGCTCAGATAGCATAAGACCTAAAAGTAACCCGTACCTAACCCACTTCTGAAGACCCCAGCGCTCACCCTGCATGATACATCAAGCTCACCCTACCATACCCACGTACCACAGCTGTAGAACCCATTCATGCCTGGAGCAACCCAAAAACCCTGCCTATTTTGGGCATATCTCTCACACAAAAAATATTTGGAGAGAAATGTTTATGAGAAGGAACCCTCAACCTAGAAGCAACTAATTAATTATTCAACTATCTTCCTGTTGAAATATCTCATGGGAAAAAAATATGGAAGAGGGTATGTTCATCAGAACTCAAGAAATAAATCTACTTATGAAAAATGATCACTTATTTTTCTTAAAGATGGGTAACTTTAAGATCTTCAAAATACTTTAAAGATTTTTGAGCAAATCCATAAAGAAATGCTTATCAGATCTCGAGAAATAATCCTACTTCAACTTGTGGTATTTAATTACTTAATTAACCCTTCCAATGCTGTGGTTAGATTGTTTACTTTCATCCAAAGCACAATTAGGCAAAGATGTTTAAACACCATCTAAACCCTGTCATGTTGGTATTCATTGGAAGGCTCTCACTGAGTACTCTCAGATGAGTACCCATATGCCAGGGTTTCAGTCATCTTTCAGGGTTTTTCGCATCCTTTTGTATTGGCTAAATTAGCCACCAGCAGCATAAGGTTTAATCCTTCGAGCTTTAATTATTGCCATATTTATACAAGAATCAGGGGACACTTTTCTAGTTGATGTCAGTAGTGTAGCAACTTCGCAGTAGTAGCCTAGTAGTAGGGTAGTCCTATGCTACCTCACCACAGATACAACCTGACCTCCTTCCCCGGACTATCTCACTGCTATCCAGCCAGCTTTCAACGGTGCTAGCTCGTAACCAGATACCCACTTGACTCCACACGACTACTGGTTAGGGAGTTTCACACATAAACACCAGGGAAAGCCTTCAAAGACAGTTCACGTTTAGCGGTGACATATCAACACTACTTGAACAAGGAGATATTGGGGGAGTATAAGACGTAGGCATGATTTCTTGCTTTAGTCAGCATCTGGAAATAGGTCTTGTTTTGTTTACTTCTCAGGACATCCCCCCTATCTCCAGAAATGCAATGTTGACAACGAAACATATCTACCTCTTTGAGCTTTAAGAGTTACAGCAGGAAATTCCGGCGTGATCATGTGAAGCGGTCTTTTAATGACAGTTTTAGGAATGAGCAAATGTGAATCTTTCCCCGTCAAATTTCAGAGGCCTGGCAGGTTACTGGCTTGCCCAATACTGCACTCCAACTTAAGGAGAGCATGCCTTTATAGCCTAGCCCCCAGCATAGGCTGCAAGGCTCAACAGTCTATAAGGAAACCTGGTAATCAGGCATAGAAAATTGCCCAGCCAATGGTCGAAGAAAAAACCCTCAAAAATGTGTCATATATTTCAACATTAATTTTTCTTACTGATTAGTTGAAGCAAGGCTATTATACTGTATGGGGTCAACACCCAGTGGGATTGCTATCATAGTAGGACACATCGATTCAGGTTTTCATCATTTAAGCCAATGATATCTATTATTCATACGCAAATAACTTACCCTTTTGATACCCCTGCTCTGTCTGCTATAATTTTGCTATCCTTTACAGCTCCATAGGCACTAAAATATTCCCGCAATTCAACATCTGTCGTCTGAAAGGAATAGAATTATAAAGATCAGCAATGGTAACCATTACATTATACATGTACAAAAATAATATTGATAAGGGGTCAGTTTATATATCATTAGTGAAACTGAAAAACAAACTACATCTTTAGCCCAGATTTAAGATTAGAGATGGGAGTATAGGAGCAATTAACAAATAAAGGAATTATGAATAACTTCACAATGCCTTAATGGAAAAAGTTCTCTGAAATAGGCCAGTTCCTGAGATCTAATGAAAAATTTGTAGGGTGACATTTGGGCATTCAGATTGACTAAAAAAAACTGACCAACAAATATAGACTTCCTTAGGCCTAGAAAAATACAATCTGTTTTCTGAAATGGTCTGAAAAAAATGGGGTAGGTAAGTCCATAAATACCTTTTTGGATTATTTCTTAGTTGAAAAATGTGCTTTATGCACATTTTATGTTGATTGGGAGTTGGAAGGGCTGGAAAAAAAATTGGTTCAGGATCTTTTTGAGTAAAACCATGTTAGGGTAGGGTTACACTGGGTTACATGAAACAAACTTCTTTTTATAAGGCCTAATGAAAAATTTGTAGGGTGACATTTTGAGGCTTTCAGATTCGTTGACGAATAAACCTGACCTAAACATCTAGACCTCCTTATCAATCAACTTCTTTATTTCTCCCAAAGCTGGGTCAGCATGTCTAGAAGTAGCCCACATGGCACTGTGCTACAGGAGTAGGAGGATGAGGATGAGGAGAAAGATGCGCTGCCTGCCATCCTCCCAGCACACAACACAATTTGACAGGAGCTGCCTCCGTGCTCCCTCTACTGCCATCTGGTAACTCACTTCAGCATCTTTACACTTCATCGGCCCCCACTACAACTCCAGACCCCCACTGAACTACCGATCAGTCGCCCGAGCTTACCCCCCCCCCCTCAGACAATTCATTACCGCTCCTTTAATTGGGTCAATCGGTCCCAAAAAAACTACTTCTCTCGGACAGCTGGGAAGCTTGGCAGTGAGCCAGACGATGGGATGTACTAAGTAGCTGAGTGAATGTGTTGCTATTCATATTCTGGCATTTAGGTTTGTCTTAGCATCCCATACATTGTGAGGCCATAAGGGGATCTGTCCAGAGGCCCTCACGCAGCAGGGGTCAAAATTGCTCAGAACCATCATCTTACACCCAGTGAGCCGGAAAGGTCAAATGTTGGCCAGGAACGGAGACAAAATTTCAGGTCAAACGTCTGTTCTATGGGATAAGAGTGGGTTTCCCTGCTTGAATGTTGTTGCTGTTTCTTGCTTGGGCGGTAGATTGGGGACTAGGGCTTGGACCTTAAAAATCTGATTGACTGAGACTTGATGGAATAATTAAGTTAACTTGCAGCAAGCAACAAATAAGACCTAATAAACAATTGATTGTTTCCTGTAACCACTAACCCTACCTAGTACCTACCCTATTTTTTGGCCCTTCTCTTGATATTTTAAAGACATTTTGAATCAAATACACAGAATTCCGAATGTGAAAAACATGAACAGCTTTAAAACTATGGGCCTACCATTTATCATTAAAAATATTTCTTTAAATAATAAAAAAAATTCACCTACTTACCTTAATTTTTCTTGGGGTGTTACAAGAAACAAATAATGTATTTTAGACTAACCTTTCCAATCAACTATCCCATTCTAGAATAGATGAAAGTGTCCTTACATTTTTCACATATCCTCTCCATTGAAGAAGTATGTATGTTTACAGTGATTTTCCGTCTCTTGAACAAGGCCGGGTCTGACACTTAGATTTTAAGCTAGGGGCCTGAAAAGCCTTTTGATGGAAAATATTGGTCAAAAACAGGATTTCTGGCTAATTTACAAGCTATTTTGGGCCCCTAGTCTGAAAAATCTAGGGGAAAGTCAAACCCTGCAAGGTACAAATACACATATAGAAATGGGGGAATATTGGGAGGGGCAGATTTTGTGGTACACCAGTTCTGTTTACAGCCCTACCTGACTAGTGGTTGACTTTAAGGGGTATATTGTGACCAGTGCAATTGAACCTAACACTTATAAACATCCCAAAATTGCTCATAACTTACATGTGCTGCAATTCCGCCTACGAATATCCTGTTGGGTATAACTGTGCCATACTTTGGGGCATGTGTTTGTCCAATGCCCGACTGTGATGTTGGCGTGGATGCTGGTGAAATCTCCTGACTGCTTGACTGAAAAACAAAATAATAATCGTAAATGAAGTAGTGTGCAAACAAAACAGGGTTTGAAAATCAGTAGGAATAAATATAGTCTTAGTTATAGTGGTGTGTACAAAACAGGGTTTGAAAATCAGTTCTGCAGGAATATTATATTAAAGTCCTAAATATAGAAGCCGGGCTCGAAATTAGGGGGTGCCAGGAGCCGAGGGCTCCCTTGAATACTCCTGCAGCTCCCCCAAATTTCGGCATGGAGCCCAAAGATGTATTGGTTTCTATACAGAACACCTTTAGGTAGCTTTTGAAGATGCAAATGGGGATTCCTGGAAAAAAGCTTAATTTCGGGCCCTGAGAAGTGTGTAAAAAAAAAAACAGGTTATGAAAATCAGTATGGATAAATATAAAAAAGACAAATAGAAAGAAACCCATTTATAATAACCAATTTGGCCCCAGGGTAGCAAATGATGCGTAATTAATTTGCCTGCAAGGCAAGTAAATCTTTTTTACATTTACGCAGTTTCAAATTTCATTTTTTTTTTCAGGTCATGATGGTATTCTTTTTCAAAAAAATTGTTAATGTTTTGCATGTCAACCACATTATATACAGCCATTAACCAAGTTAGGGTTGCTAGTTCCTGCCCTACATAATAGGTAGGCTTCTAGATTCATGGGGGGTGGGGGGGGATCCTTATGGGGTGTGAGATAATGTTTCAGGACTTAGGACAAGAATGACACACTGGTCCACTAGTGATCCATTGACCAGAGCTCGAAATTCAGCTTTTTTTCCAGGGAGCCTAATTGCATTTAAAAATTACCTAAACAGGCACCGACATAAGTTTCAGAACTAACTTGCCATGCCGAGCAAGTAGTTATGGTTCTTACTTGCCCGACATCATTTCTGACTTGCCCAAAATAAGTTATAACATATGTTAGAAAGGAATGTATTGTTTATCATGGAATTTAAAGATTTGAAAACCATTTTCTTTTCAGTTTTGTTGCATTGTTTGCATATTTCTGGGTATTTGGGCCATTTAATACAAAATAATTTTGTTTAGTTTTCAGAAAATCAGCTTTCCCATTCGGGCAAGTGAAAACTAAAATGTACTTGCCCGAAAGCCCTTTTATCAAAAATTCACTTGCCGTGGCAAGCGGGCTAGTACTTATGTCGGTGCCTGATTAGTAGCTAAATCTGGACAGGCAGAAATTTTGAAATTGCTGTTTTGGACAGGCATTTTTGAAATCCTGCCTAAGACCCTCCCTGACATAATTTATACATTTCATCATTTAGCCATTTACATGTTAGTAACATATCCCTAATTGACAGATCACCGGACACAGCTGACAGCTTCATTTAAGAAATGAATTGGTCAAGGTTGTTAGATAATTCGAGTGGCAAGTCATCAATCTAAGGAAGCCGCTGGATCCTAGTGGGGAACTCAGGACTCAGGTTCCAACCCATTCCATCATTTGTTGACTGCAGGAGTTGTGTAGCTGTGTACACTATTAGCCTATTACTATTAGGGTTCAAGATATTGGGCAGTGCTACCAGAAAATCTGCTGAAAAGCTAGTGGAATATTGGGAATGAAATAAGTTGACTATTGGAAATGACATGGGTTACCCGAGTCGACCTGTTTTGACTACAGAAAGAGTCAAGAAAGAGGAAGCCAAAGACTGCAAATTCTACTAGGACTTTTTGTAGTCGAAGCAATATTATCTTATCCAGTAAAAGGGATATCTAGTGACCAATTGCAACATTGTCTATTAAAATAATATGAATACCCTGTGAAGTATAATACAAGATTTGAATCAAATGGCCATAACATGTGACATAGAAGACTTTCTCCTGCGACTCAGTAAAATTTCTGCAGGGAACCCAAAGATGTACTCATTTCTATACATAACACCCTTCAGGTAGCATTTGAAGATGCAATCGGGCTTCCTGGAAAAAACTTAATTTCCAGTCCTGCTTTAAGAAAATCCTGATTCCAGTTATAGAAAGCTTCAAGGATCAATGCAGAGATCACAGATTTATTCTTTCAAAATGGTCAACCAGAATGAACTTTTAAGTCGATACCACTCTTTCAACAATACACAATCCTTTACTGATCCATTTTTATTCCTGTCATTAATCCATTTATTAATGAAGCCCCTCTATATAACAGACACCCTCCACTGTGGATAGAAATGGATGTCCACAATAGAGAGTTAAAATGTATTTGCAAGTAATAACAATTTTACTTTAGTGCAACTTAAGTCTTAAGTCCATTTTCCAAGTCTAACATTTTCTGGTTTTAGTTCCAAGTGCGGGTAGATAGTTTAAGAGCAAAAGGAAAAGTGACACTGCTGTTGTCTTTTACTGTGAAATGTAAATGCTGGCATTTGGAAAATAACAGAGTGCATGGAGCAGGGCAGTTCCCTCTTACTAAGGTATTTCCATGAGAAAACAGGAAGGAACCTTTGAGTCTGGTTACTCTGGTACTTTACCCCCAGTATCTCATCACCACTAGTAGTTAACTTACAACACACTTGAACACAGTGCCAACATTTAATTCCTGCACTACATGCATGGGCAGCCCAGGCATAATACACAACCGCATGCCTGATTGCCATCCTTAGTATCCTGGTCGTGGATGCATGGATGATCTCAAAAATGAAAGAAGCTTTGCTTTATAAGCTACATGGGTCATTGATGTGTTTGGCATATTTTTTGAAATGTTCCCCAAGGATGTTTGTACAAACAGGCACTGGCAGACGTCCGTTCGACTGGTGCAGAAATTTAATGTCTGAATTTTAACTAACACTAGAAATGCTGAATGGTCAGATGCACATAGAAGTAGTTGACAAGTATACTGGTCTCAGAAATCGGTTGATCACCAAATAGCATAGTATGAAACTCTCCACGAAATTTCTTGAACGTTAAATAATAATCTAGCGCAATGAAGTTTTCGATGAAATCCATGCAAATGTGCAAATGAGCCGAGTCCATATATCACCCCTCCCACTTTTTTCCATCTAAGTTATCAGGACCAATTCGCGTCATTTCGCGTCATTTCCCGAATGAGCTAAGTGTTCACGTTGATGACTGTATGACTTAGAGACAATTGATCTATGGCTACTTTGAACACATCTTTCAGAACAGAAGCCCTCAAGAATATTCAGAAGTTCCGCCGCTTCATAAGTTGACCTAACTTTGCCCGACATGATACGGATGAGCGACCTACCTGAGCCTGGGGTTGCGCCAGCTTGGCCGCCAGCATTTCCAACTGACTCAACATTTCCGCAAACTAAGAACCTCAAGACAGTCCAAAGAATCCAATAAACGACTTATAACTCAAGAGGTGGACGACTGTGCGAAACACGCTAGAATAATAGGGAGTTGTCGAAAGTGCGAAGTAGAGAGACTCCGAGAGAATTCTCTTCAATGAACTCGCACTGTCGATGTCCCGACGCGCACTGAGAAGTGAAGGTGGGCCAAGTTAAAGTTGAGAAGGCGGAGGTAAAAGTCATGAATCCCTGACATATTCCATTTAAATTATCTGCGAGTGTTTCGACAATTATCGAGGTGTTGAGTGATCAAGGGACTGAAAGGTCACAGGTCGAGAAGCGAAGAAGACTGCCAGTGCGCCCACGAACTCCGTCAAGTTCTCTAGGGTCAAAAAATCCCGCTGGGACATGTCGCGGACTTCCCATAACAACCGCCAAAACTCACTTAAAATCACGAATGTATGAAATCATCAAAGGAAATTGTTGGATACTAAGGATCAATTATATTCCACATGTCTTGACACGCAAGAGTTTTAAACAACTTCATTGCGATTTCATTTATTTCAATAAAAATGATTGATCAGGAAATGAACATGTTTCGCGGGCCGGAAGGCGGCCCGGCCCCTTTTAGTTTTACGTGAATGGTACAATCAAATACGATTAAATGTTTGAGATCGGAGCACGGGAAGGAACAGTTTTGTTTTTCCAAACTACTCCTTACAAGAAGAAGGAAATCTGAGCCCCGCAACAGCATGTTGCGCTATAATTAGCTCCAAAAATGCCCTGAAACTCGAGATGGGTCTCAGAAGTGATAATGATAAACGACCGATGCCGGTAGAGACATCAGTTCCAGAAATCTATCGAGAATCATTGCAAAACCAAAATCTTATCACTCGGAATTGAAGGAGAGTTATAGACGAGATTCAGATCTTTGCATTTGCCTGAAAATCGAACGACTTACCATTTTATTACCCTCGCAGGAAGCCAGCTATGAGTAATCCACAGCGCAACAGCAAGTTCTAAACTCTACCAATGCGGAATCAGTAGAGACACATGGTTCAGCTCGCTTGGAACGGTCCAATTTGCGGAGGGGGTCGCAGGGGATGATCCCATCACGAGATCTTACACATTTCCTGTTTGACAATCTTAACACTAGCTTGCAATATATATAAAATATTCACGTTCTTAAACGTTTAGGTTGCTTTATAGTGATTGACTTTATGAATATTTTAAGTAATTGATTTATCAAGTGGTAGGAATGGATGCAACCTGCCACCCCTTGTGAAAGAAGGGTTCAATGATTGGTGGCGAAGTGTCTTGTCAATCATTGGCTAGAAGGTCAGATATCTAACTTCCCGCCTACCCTCACATGTGACCAGGTGCGTACACGCGAAAAGAAATAAACAAATATCACGTTTCTCCCCATAACAATCCTAACTGTGCTACCTGTCACCAACTAAGTTTTGTCTACCATATTCATCAGTTTTGCACGGTGCTCCGGCACGTGCCCGCTGCGCAAATTGTTGCGATTATGTTTCGCGGAAAAAAATGCACCAATCAAACAAGCGCTTTTCACCTTTTGTCACTTGCCCTTTTTCATATCACGGGCACGTGGCCATCAGTCCTGCAACCTTGTGAGAAAGTGCAGCGTCTCAAGGGGTGGTTTATGGTTAATGTCCACTTGGCCTAATGCATTTGATTTGACTAAGATTATTTGAAATATATATATATATATATATATATATATATATATATATGTTTATGAAAAGTAAAATTATCTGACGATGATAAGAAGGAGAATGATTAACTTAATGTAGCATTTAAGTTCCAACAATTGCAAGTTCCAAATCTTGGCTAAGAATATAACACTCCTCAAAATAGTTTTATCTTTTCATGGTATTAACATTTCTGAGGCATTAAAATGCCACCTTAAGTATGGCTGAATATCTCTTTGAAAATGTAATCATTTCACTGAGCCCTGTCCCAGAAGTTCACATAAAACACTAACCCACAGTGTTAGAACCTGCAGGATCTTTTACTACCATTTATGCGGTTTACCGTTGCGTTTATGATATATATTTTATCGCTTTTTTCGGAGAAGTTTATATCGAGATGAGAGAGAAATACGGGTACAGGAAGTAATTTTTCTACTCTATCACTAAGGCTCGTGTATCCCTCACTTGCTTAGGAACTCTGCGTAGCATCTTTCAACGCCGCACTGTTATAAAACGACCGGACCGACCCTCATATTTACTCAATCATATTTATTCAATCACGATTCGCTTCCAAGCCTCCGTATACATGTACGGCATTGTGGAGGGCTGTCTGTGGCTCTTCTGCAACTGAAAACCCCCTTGGAACTCGTGAAGAGAAGGGAATTTCTACCCGGTTCCGGGTTTCTATCTCGTCGCAATATGACCTAAGCTGTTGAAAGCGACGTAAAAACCCGTTCCTTCCTCCCTTCCAAGCCTAGCCACAAAGGATCACCATGGTATGCGTGATAACCTAAGAATTTTAATTCAGCAAGTTGCGCCTTTCTAAAGATAATGTCTGTAAACTTTTGCTCCTAATAACTCGGTAAGGGCCAAAGGGGTGATTTCTCAGCATCACCAAGTTGTATTGTCTGCAAACTTTTACTGCTGAAATACTCGGTAAGAGGTGATTTTCCAATATCAACATTTTTCTTTGTAGTTTTCATACTTATGCTCCTGAATAACTCGGCCAGGGGCAACTTTTCAAAATCAGCGATTTGAACTGAAATCACTCTTTACCATCAACAACTATGGTATGCAACAGTACCACACATCTCCAAGTAGGAGTGTCACTTTCAGTATTCGATCAATTCGCTTGGAATGGATCGTATTGCAATAGAAAATGATGTTTCACCTATGTGCACCCGGTAGCGGCAATCATGTCATCGCGCCCTGGGAGTATAAAACGTTGCGCAGTGCTTGCAATGTGCTTGTGGTTAGAAAGTCC
The DNA here is from genome assembly GCA_963942565.1 of Maea johnstoni. Lineage (NCBI taxonomy): Eukaryota > Metazoa > Annelida > Polychaeta > Spionida > Magelonidae > Maea > Maea johnstoni. The sequence continues at coordinate 7,378,886 of OZ012696.1, read as the reverse complement.
ATTGTTCTCCCTTTGTATCTATAGCCACAAGCACCTCGCAAGCACTACGCCATGTTTTATATTTAGGATCCCAGCCCCAAGGCGCCAGGTTAAGGTCTTACTGCACTTTTAGAAATTCCAGTTAATTTGTCTTGAAACTTTGAATGAGTAATGACCAAAGGACAATGATCTTCAAAACAATTTCAATTTATGGAGTCATCGACTTATTTTTTTACAATTTTTGAAAATATAATGCAATTTCTGTCATAAGCATCTAATGCTCCAAAATTATTATTTTCTTTGCTAAATTCATCCCTCCAGAGATACTGTCACTGCCTGAAATACTGTTCGGCCATGTTGAAATATTTTATATGCTGTTATATAGGAATTATTGGGCAAAATCAAGTAACAAGTTTTTAACTAAAAATTGGTATAAATCAGAATTGTTGAATTTAGTTTTCACCAGATTCTGTCTTAACTATCTATACATTGCTCCAAACAAGAAAATGACAGGTCGTCAGGTTAGTTTTCGAACCATAGATGGTTAAAGATCATAAAATAGGAATATTTTGTCAGATTTTCATAAAGATCGTACTTAAGAAATACCCAATTGGTACCGTATTTGCACTTTCTTATATAAGATATTGTTTAGCGAGGGAATCCCATTTAATACATGAATGAATGATCATACATATTTTCTTAAAATGTTTTAATTTGTCAAATTCAATAGAATGATCACTATAGCCAAAACATTCTGTGTTAAAAACTGTCTCTTAGAATACTATTTAGAACAGACAGGTCTAGTCATAATAATACAACAACTGTTTTAGTAACGATTTCTTAAAATAGCCAGTGGTGTCAGAAAACGTTGTAATTTTGTGATAAATTATTCTATTTTGTTCAATACTCAATACCGATGTAGAGTGTAGTAACACCTTTAATGATAGGTAGTGCCCAAGGAAGCTGTGGAGTATGTGATATACCTGAGTTGTTACGAGGCGGAGCCGGGTAACCCCAAGGATATCACATTCACCACAGTTTCCGAGGGGTCTATGTAGCTTGTAACACAGTTGACTGTTTCACCCAATCACAGGCCAAGAAAAGCTTGGCTGGTCTCTTTTACCCAATACCCTTGGGTTACACCTTCGTGGTCAAGCCAGCTAAGATAACAAAGGCTGAGAATGTGTGGGTTATGTCAAATACCGCATACTTTTCGAGGCCTGTGATTGGTGCGCCAGACACTTGGCAATCACACTTGCACACGGAAGAACCCAGTTTTATTGTCATATCTAAGCACCAGTTCCACAGTACCGTAACAGCTAAACAAATTCTAAGTTTAAAGCGGATGTTAGCATATTTTCAAAACTATGACAACTAGTACGCTATGTTCGTTATCTTCAGAATCACTTTTGAGCAATGCATATATAGTTTGCTTCTTGTGAAAGAAGGATCAATGACTGGTGCCAGTGTTGGCGAAGTGTCTTGTCAATCATTGGCTAGAAGGTCAGATATCTAGCTTCCCGCCTACCCTCAAATGTGACCAGGTGCATACACGCGAGAAGAAATAAACAAAGTTCATGTTTCCACCCAAAACAACCGTAACTGCGCTACCTGTCACAAACTAAGTTTTGTCTACCTTTCTCCGGGTTCAAGTTGTGTGGTGCGCCGGCACGTGCCCGCTGCAAGAATTGTTGCGATTATGTTTCACGCAATATATTAACTGCACCAATCAACCACTTTTTAGCTGGAACCTATGCCATTTTCGATAATATAGCAGTCACGCGTAATCTTTTAATTTTATATTCATTTCAGGGCTTAATTTTAAGGGTTTGTACGCTGACACTAACTAGGCAAACGACATGTTTCCTGCGTCTAACTTTGTTTTGATTTTTCACATCTACTATCGCCGCAACACGCCGTCCCTTGTCGCTGTTAAGAAAGTAGCAAACTTCAACAACTAACTGTACGTGATGCGCGGTGGCTCATGTGGATAAAACCATTTCATGTGGTTTTAGGGCAGTGCGTGGAATGAATTAAGTATAAAATGTGTGAGGCTGAGCCAAATCATAGTATTAATAATAATAATAATAATAATAATATTTTTTTTTATTTTTCAAACATTTTTATTTTCCTGCGTGCCGGGCAATCACGGCTATGCCAAAGACATCCTACAATTTTACAAAAATATCAGGTTTGTGCTACAAGGGATTGTATATGTATAACATGAATATTGTATTATAGAGTATACTAAATACTATTATCTTATAATATATTATATATTGTTATTCTTCAAAATAGTCCAGCAAGATACCCCATCTCTGTTCAAGTTTGTCCTCTCTGTCACACAGAGTATACTAGTATTTGTATTTTTCATAATTGTAAAGGTTTTTCACCTGCTTTTTAATGCTCTCAAAAGTTGGACAGGTGGTATTAATTCGAGAGTTGAAAATTGTTTTCTTTGTTAATAGGATTACTGCATTTATCCAAATCCCGGGGGGGTCACTTGGGTATTTAGGGGGGTGCATACGTTCGTTATCAAAATTAAAAAATACCCCTAAAGCACTGATTTCTGGTCAAAAAAGCACCCTTATTTTAATAAAACGCTGATTTTTTCCACTAAATAAACACCCCTTCTTTTGTCAAAACGCTGACATTGGATGAACGGGAACACGTATTTTAACTTAAGATTTTATAATCCTCTGCTTGTTTAGCGGCAGCAAGTGGCGGCAGCAAACTCGGGAGCCCAGTCACTTTAGGAGTCACTCGGCGTCAGAGCCGCGTATATTTCGTGGATTGTAAGGGGATTTTGACCCCCATACTTCGTACCTGAGTACAAAAAAGTACCCTTCTTTTACAAAATCGCGCACATGCGGAGGTCTTAAAAAAAGACCCCTTCTTCCGCGAAATACGTAACGCAGGTGCGACCCCCCTCTGTACCTGAGTGCCCCCGCCGGGATCCAAATATAATAATAATAATGATAATAACAATGATGTAACGATTATACTACATGTACTACTACCACTACTACTACTACTACTACTACTACTACTACTACTAATACTACTACTACTACTGTAGCCTAGCTAGACTTGTGGCTTACTGTCGGCCATTTAGTTATCGCAATTGCCACACGAGGGGGTTGTAATGGTAATGATATTTCCAACTACCCCCCTACTCTTAGTGTACCAGGCTACTGTTACTACTACTACTACTACTACTACTACTACTACTACTATTATTTATGGCGATAATAACAGTGATGATGATACCCGGGGGGGCACTCAGGTACTGAGGGGGGCCGCACCTTCGTTATGTTTTTCGCGGAAGAAGGGGTCTATTTTTAAGACCTCCGCATGTCCGCGATTTTGTAAAAGAAGGGTACTTTTTTGTACCCAGGTACGAAGTATGGGGATCAAAATCCCCTTACAATCCACGAAACATACGCGGCTGTGACGCCGAGTGACTCCTGAAGTATCTGGGCATCCTAGTTTGCTGCCGCCACTTGCTGCCGCTAAACACGCAGAGGATTATAAAATCTAAAGTTAAAATACGTGTTCCCGTTCATCCAATGTCAGCGTTTTGATAAAAGAAGGGGTGTTTATTTAGTGGAAAAAGTCAGCGTTTTTATTAAAATAAGGGTGCTTTTTTGGCCAGAAATCAGTGCTTTAGGGGTATTTTTTAATTTTGATAACGAACGTATGCGCCCCCCTAAATACCCAAGTGCCCCCCCCCCCCGGGTGATGATAGTAGTAGCAGTAGTAGTAGTAGTATAGTAGTAGTAGTAGTAGTAATATTGATAAAATAATTCAATATGATAACGATAATGAGAAAAAGAAGGTATTAGTTGATGAAGATGACACGTTTCAAGACACAGCATTTTGGGTTTCATTTATCTTACTGCTGTATTGCGATATATGACCGAAGCTTTTAAAAAATTTGTTCATCTAAGATATAACTTGGCACTTGCTACCTGGCTGGGAGTGAACAATTCGTGTATGTTTTGTTCACTTTACAGTTTGGCAACTGAACATAAATTATTCAGCAATACTTGAGAAATATTTGAAGAGAGTACTTAACCTTACAGGATAATTAACTTCTAGCCATGTTGTTTTTTCTTTTTTTCATTGTAACCAAAATATATTTCCATAAGTGACTCTGAATTATAATTGCAGTGCTCAATTCATGTTTGACCTTGGGGTGGACTGTTCGATTCGTCCATCAGATGCATGATATCTTGTTTCATGTCACTTTAAAAAAATCAAATATTTAACTATTTTGAAGATAGGAGACAATGATAATCGACCTCTGACATGTTTGTTTTAAACCAGTTTTGCTTCTGCACCGCACTCGTCGCCTGACATCTTACATCATATCCCATCAAATAAAGTGATTTTTGATAAATATTTGAAGAAGAACCGGTAAAACAAAAATAGTGCTTTATTCTAAAGGTATTGTGATATGTACCAGACCATGCCTACATTCCAGGTGTAATTGGTTTATACCATAGTCCCATGATCATGGGTCTCAGGATAAACCAAAGCTGCTACGCCAGTGACATGCCTCCACCACTCGGCCGTCCCCCTATTAGCCAAGTCGATTACTACTAACGTACTAAGTGTAGTCGCCGCATATAGGAGGAGCCACCGTACGGTATCGACAGTGTGGCGCACGATGCTCTAGATAGTCGTTGCCATTTCCACGGGGCTGCGTCCACATCCTAAAAAAATATAATAAAATGAGAATAGAGAATAAAAATAGAAATTAAAAAAGGAAAAAGAAGTATGATAGTTCGTTTTGTTGGTTTCAATGATCAAAATCTTACATATGTATTATCAATTGACTGTAGTTACAGAATATTCATTCAAAATTTAAAAATACAAATTTTGATTTTTCGTCACTTTTTCTGCCATACTGCGGCTTAAGTCATGACTAGCCAGTTGTATCTGGTGGAGGATGTACCCGGCGAAACCCACCGCCTAACCCCTCGCGAGTTGATCATGGGACGGAGAAGGATTGTGTATGTTGCGGAGATACAGTTAGCCACCAGCAGCATAAGGGTTAGCTCAAATTAAATGTTGATCCAAGTCTTCATTTATCTATATCCAACACGACAGTTGATATCTGGTTTCATGCAATTATTTCTTATATAAATCCATATATCACAATGGCTCAAGTGCGTTGTTGGTGTGCAATGATTGCGACAACTCGATCTATAAAAAGAGTAATATCTGATAAGTACTCGATGTGGACTTTGCTTACGACAGGATCAACAACATTCAAGCAATTATTTCGGTATAAAGTATGAATTCATGAATTATATCTGTAGCAAGGTAAGTTTGTCTATAGGTGCGTTAGCCAATTTAATCCATATATCAAATACACGTAATGTTGTCGGAAATTACAATTAAAATCCTCAAATGAACCATTAGGTGTCTGCTTGCAAATGTTCCCTCTAACATGTCTGGCTCTACCATTGACGAGCCCACATCGCTGTCGAGCTCCCTTAAACTTCCCCTATTTACCCTCTATATTAAAACACATTTTGAGGAGAGGTCAAACTTCAAATGTGTTTTTATATGATGGCATACACAAAGTAAATAATTTTAAATGTGGTCAATTAATATTCATGAGCGGCTATACAACAAGATGGGAAGACGTCCACAGAGGTGTAAAGGGTACTTAATTCCGCAATGTGACTAAATAAAGAATATTTCTTTCAATAGAAATATCCCAAACTATTTACGATTTTGACCAAGTTATAGTTGAACAGTTTTATTCAATCAAATAACTTGCAAAAGTTAAAAGTTGGTCATTTACTCTAAGCAGATTACTGTACCACCAATCTAATTATAAGTAGCGTCATTGGCAGATTAAAGGCAAACAGTCTTTGACAACTGCTTAGGTACCCTCACCTCCTTCCCGATTTTACTAAGGTCGGGAGCGTGAGGAGTATGCGAAGTAGTAGTGAGAATCCGTGGGTAGTTTGCTCCGGCACCTCCTCACTCATTCTCACTTAAGTGGTCCAATTACCAATTTTGCGTGTCTTACCTCCCTAACCACCATGGAACATATGCACAGGCGGTGTTACTATGTGTGAGTTGAAGGGTAGGGGTAAGGCCTAGGAAATGAAGCGAAAAAATTTTGGAATTTACTTCTTTTTTTAATTTTTCAAGATTTTTTTCATATTAAAATGTAACGCACGTGACGTGTCCCCGAAAAATTCTAAAATTTCAGCTAAGTCGAAAACACTAAAAAAGTACAAACCTGTGCAACATTCATGGCTCATTTGATTTGGAATATATTCTAGTTTGACACATGGGTAACGAAAATTGGCCACACATCTTAAATATTTTTTTGGCCAGCCATGAAGGTCGTGGTATCAGTTCTCGTTAGTTGGTTACAGCGCTCCTTAGGAGCTCCCTAGGGGTACTCAGATGAATTTTAAAAATATCAAAAAAAGCATTAAAATTACCTCGTAGGTGTTCTTTATCCATATGATGCATGAAAATGACCTTAAAAAAATTTTTGAAATTTTTTTTTTGGTCACTAGGTATAAAGTGGGTGCGTATCGATAGCATGGTAACAAACTTAACGGGCTCTGGCCCGAGTTACAGAAAAGGTAGAGAAATACTATTTCAGGGCCATGTAGCCTCTAGGGTACAGTATCGATAGTAACTAAAACCAATGTCAAGGGATCAATCATTTCTGAGTAATCTGAGTGAAACTATCAAAAACCTGATCGTAGGTTACACGCTCCCAAACTCCGAAAAAATGACTTCTCCCCACAAATCTGACCATAACAGACGATGCAAGTACATCCGGGTCCTATTACTTCGCACCTGCGCAGACAAGCGACCACAAGCCACGCTGCAATTGTTTACCGGAGCCTACAAGAGGTAAATATGTCTAAAATCACTTCTTAAACTTCATGAAATTTTCTAAAATTTGGCCAAAATGTAGACTTAGGTATATAGACTTGGGGGATATAGTTGCCATATGTCATTTTTACGTGTTTTTTGAGTTTCAGATGATAGTTTAGTTACGTACAGTCAAAGTGAAAGTGATTTGGGGCTTGTTTGAACCTGTTTTCTGGTGTATAGGTGTCGCTCTAAGCAGCTATTATGTTTGTTACAAATTTTGTCTCACTTTTACCTTGGTTTACTTTGCAGTCCACCACGTCGAAAAGATTGCCAGGGAAGAGTCAAAACTTCTACAATCAGAAGGGAACAGCATAGGGCGGCAAGGAAAGCCAGTGGAACGGCTATTGGTGGGTATTTTCATATATTTATTCACCTCCAAAGTTGAAAAAAATAGAAATTGACTTTTGGTTTGGCCGTCGGGTTCATATTTATTGTATATTTCTGAAACATGTTAGTGTTTTATTTAGCAGAGAACTATATTGTAAATATTTTAGAACTTTTTCAGGCAGTATTTAGTGCTTCCTTTGTAATGTTTATGGTCTTGAAAGTTCTGTTACGTATGTTTCGAAATATCACTTATGTTTACTTATGTTTTGTTTGTTGATTTTTCAGTCCAGCCATGTATTCCCTTCGTCCCCGGCCAATGCCCATGACAAATGCTGAACGCCAGGCCAAGTGGCGAGCAAAGAAGCTGACCAAGGATGGTGACACCTTCAGAAAGAAAGAGGCAGAGAGGATCAGGGGGTATTACACAAAGGTAGAGGATATGACGGTGGCCCAGAGGACAGTCTTCAGGACAAATACAAGACAGCGAGTGCAACGTCATCGAGCAAGGAAAAGGGCAGCTGCAGCAGCCGTGCAAACCTCGGACGAGGATGACAGTGATGATGATGAGCTTGGGGACTCTGATGAAGATGATGATGATGATGGTGATGAGGTGGAGGTATACAGCTCAGAGGAGGAGGATGGTGAACCCACAGTGGTTTTTAGCAGGAGGCGCAGCGGTACTCAAGGTATGTATCAATTGATGTCTAGAGTAAATTATAGAACATTTATACATGTCTGTCTCTCTGCTTTTGTTCCAGCTTGTCTGTATGTACTTTTAGACATTTGAAAATGTTTGATGGATGTTTGTACTCACCTGAAAAATCCTTGCTAAGTCTTACTTCTTGAACAGTAATATTATTGCCCTTAAGTTTTATTTGAATTCTTTCAACTGGAGATATTGAACAATGATATATATATATATATATATATATATATATATATATATATATATATATATATATAATAATAATGATATATACTTACCCGAGTTATTTTGACTGACCAGTACTATTTAAATGAAAAACTTTCAAGGCAAATGCACTTACCTTTTTCTTTATTTTACAGAGCTGAAAGTGAAGTGGGGTTCACCCTCAAAGAAGTCAGGTCAATTGGCCAAGAAAAGAAGACAGGCCAAGGCTGTCTCAAGCCTGAACAGGCTGGTCACCAAGAAAGATAAATCACTGAAAAGGATGACAACACTGAAAAGGAAATACCAGAGGAAGTGTGCACGACTTGAAGAGCAAGTAAAGGAATCTCAGGTCCAAGCAATTCCTACACCACTTCCTACATCACCAGCTCCGAGTACACCTCAACCGAGTTGTTCAAGAGCCTCCTCCAGTGTTGCAGGTGCGTAGGAAGAAGTGGATGAGCCTGGACAAACCAGTCCAGCTGGAAGCATCTCCCCCAGAAAAGAGACTGTCAACTGTATCAAAGAAGCGGGTCTGACTCCAGAGCAAGTACCCATATCAATTCGTCGGGAGCTGGAGTTTGGTAAAGTGCTCCAGAGTGAACTGAAGCAGGCGGCTCTGAAGAGCCCGGAGCATATGAGGGTTGTCACTTCCCTCCTCAAGGGTGAGCATGTTAAAAAATACAGAAAGAAATCAAGTCTTAAACAAAAGATGTCTTTATCAAAAAGAGCCATACAAAAAGCAAAGCATAAGTGCCTGACAGTAGAAAAGAAGAGGAGGCTTGTGAGTGTTCACAGCCAAATTAAAGAGGATGTGGAAACATTTCTATGTAGGGATGACAACTCCAGAGCAAACCCTGGAAAGCAGGACTGTCTCACTGTTGATGGCCAGAAGCTGCAAACAAGAGTGCTCACTGACTACATGTACATTCTGCATGAAAAGTTCATGTCTGAAAACATTCGATCTAAAGTCAGTAGAGCGACATTCTACAGACTTCGACCAAAGCATGTGAGATTCTCAAACTTCCTAAAAAACAAGAACTGCCTGTGTCAGATACACCAGAACACTGCCCTGATGCTGCAAGCTGTAAAGAAAGCCTTACCTGTGACTGAGTCTAAGGTGACAACTAGTCCAGATGTCTTCATTGACACCTACACAACTTCAGGAGCTGTTAAGGATGTGCTGGATAAACTTACCTGCCTGAATCTTGATGTCCCTCAGTGGAAGAGAGTTAAAGACAAAGATGGCAAAGAGCGTACAAAAATTGTCACTGAAAGCATGCAGACAGGAGAGTTCTGCAAGAAGTTCTTGCAAGATGTGGACTGCAAGTTTCGGGAGCATGCAGCAAAAGTGAGAATCCAGTACAGAGAAGTTAAAAGACTGAAAGAAAACTTACCTGCTGACCACTTATTAGTTCAAATGGACTTTGCCGAAAACTATGGGTGCACAGCATCCACTGATGCCGTGCAGAGCTCCTACTGGAACCAAGCAGGAGTCACCATACACCCTTGTGTTGTCTACTTTAAAGACGATGATGGGGGAATACAACACAAAAGTGTCGCCTATGTATCTGATTGCAACCATCACAATTCAGGCATGGTTTTCGCAATCCTAAGATCCATGCATGCCAGGGAACTCCAGTCCCTAATCAAGCAGCGAAATGTTAAGTTTATTCATTACATTACAGACAGTCCATACTCGCAGTATCGGAACAAGCTGATGTTTTATTTGATAGCAAATCACAAGGAGGTCTTTGGAATAGATGGTTGTTGGGATTATTTTGAGGCCGGCCACGGCAAGGGGCCATGCGATGGAGTGGGGGGTAGTATTAAACGACAAGCTGACCAGGCGGCCAAACATGGAGTGGCAATGGCTGACGCAGAGGACTTCTACAGGTGGGCCTCATCAACACCAGGTACTGTTCAGTTTGCCTGGATTGACAAAGCAGCCTATGACACTTGCCAAGAACAGGTCACTCAAATCCAGCCTATCCTTTGCCCTGTGAAAGGAACTGCCACCCTCCACGCCGTACGGAAGGGAGCGGATAGAACCAGTGTCTTATGGCGTGAAACATCATGCAATTGTGCAAATTGTCTTGCACATGATCCATCTTCATGTGGATGGAAAGCAGCTGCCTTACTGAAATCTAAGGCAAAGAGGCCAAAGTGCTGTGCAACATGTCCACTGGTTTGTATCTGCACAGCTCCCCAGCAACCTCCAGAACCTCAGGCTACAGTGGTAACACAGGCTCCAGAACCGCAGGCTCCACTTTTACCACAGGCTCCAGTTCTGCCACAAGCTCCTGAACTGCCTGCAGTTCTACCACAGGCTCCAGATCTACCACAGGCTCCAGATCTACCACAGGCTCCTGAACCGCCTGCAGCTCTACCACAGGCTCCTGAACCGCCTGCAGCTCTACCACAGGCTCCTGAACCGCCTGCAGCTCTACCACAGGCTCCTGAACCGCCTGCAGCTCTACCACAGGCTCCTGAACTGTCTGCAGTTCAGGCTCCAGAAACACATGCTCCTGCTGAGCAAGAGGCACCATATTCTGTCGTTGATACATCTGCCCTGGTGAATGGAGTTTTTGTTATCTGCAAGTATGATATGGTAACATACCTAGGCACAATCATTAATAGTGATGATGATGAGGATGAGGTTGAGATCTCATTCATGACAACTCATGGTAAGGAAGGGTTCCTGTATTTCAGGTGGCCAAAGAGACCCGACACTGTATGGTTCCAGAAATCAGCTATCCTTGGTGTGGTTGATGCTCCAGAGGCTGGGAAGAGATGCTACAAGCTGAATGCAGCCTCAATGGACGCTTTTCTAGAGGCTAAGGCTACAGATGCCTAGATAGTTAGAATGTTTTAAGGGCAAAGATATCCCTTACTTATTGATTGACACCAAGGTTCTTGTTTTGTGTTGAGGATGTCATTCAAATTACTTTTTAAGAACTTTTAAAGTTTTAAACAAGTGCCAATCAGGTACTTTTAAGTTTTAAGGATGCTGTAAACATTTTAAGACATTTACAAGTATTCCATGATATTTGTATGTAATATTTTTGATATATATCTGACCAGAAGTGAGTTTTAGTTTTAGAAAAACTTACGTAACAACAGTACTGCTAGAGTTCATAAGGGTACAGGATGCACATAAGTACTCATGAAACATTATTAATGGTGCCAAAGACCATATCTTAGTGTAATTACGTTATATGGGTGTAAGTTGTATGCCTTTCCAGCAAAAAAGATGAGTTTAGCTTGGCAAATACTCAATGTATATGATAATTTATATAATTTTTAGATAAAAGTGGTTTGTAATTGTCATATAACTGTGCCAAAGAGTTCAATATTGTACCCTAGAGGGTGCTTAAGTTGTAAAGTGCCATTTTAAACCTAAAAAGGTCTTAAGATTTCCTTAGTTGATTGACTACTTAGTCCAAATTACAGGTATGTGAAATTGGTAACGAACATAACAGAAATGAATGTGCCTTTTTTTTGAGGTTTTAACTGTCAAACATGCCTAATTTTGATTGAAAACAGTCTCTCATGACTTCCTAAGGTGGTTAGAAGCAATTATTTGCAAAATTAGAAAAATTCATATTTCTGCCAAATTCTGTGGATTTGTGTATCATACATAACAAGAATTAAAGTCTGAATATCTCTGACAAGGTTGTTTGTTACTCTTTCATCTCTTGATATGTTATAAAGAACCCCTTGGGCTGTAGATTCAGTGGTGATAGGACTTCCTTACCTGGCAGGCCTTAACTCTACATTTAAAGTTAGACAATACTTTTGAGATTTATGGAACTTTCAGGAACTTACCAGGTCTTAAAGGGTAAAAAAACAAGACAAAACACATTCATCTGAGGAAACTTGGTGGTTTATTTAGAAGAACAATCATCTGTGCATGAAATAAAACCAAAACAGTACACATTGAGCAATATTTTACAAACTTAGAGCCCCTATAATGCAGGGAAGTCTTACTCCGAACATACATAACACACTTCAAAAGTACATATTATCAATCGCAAAATTTTTTAAGTTCCCGGTCGAAGTTGATGTGAATATTTTGGAATTAATAACTCAAGACATATTAGTTTCTGAAAAAATAAGTTTCATTAAGATTGGCGAAGGTGAACCCCGTGACCAGATTCTCACCCCAATTGGACCACTTAAGTGAGAATGAGTGTCCTACAAAACCCCTACTGGAGACTTCCTACGCGGCCTGCCCTGATGACCGTGTGGTCTAAGGCGTTGCCACTGACTTCTAACTGTATCTCATCACTGCCAGGGCCTGAATCCCGGCTGGGGCAGGATATAATGATATCAGTGACGTCGGGTGAAGCGGTTGATCTCTTCGGTTCCTCCGCCAGTTACAACTGCCTAGTGACGACTTAGCCGCAATTTGGCAGAAAAACAGTCAAAAAAAGGAAAATTCCAAATTCTGGTCTCAACGTGTTTGCTATTATGAAAAAAAACTCATGGTTACTGTCCTCAGGGCGGGCACTTTCTAGTTAAGTATAAATTTATAAATCAATAGTTATTGTTTTGTCTTTATTTTTTCATTTCCAGCATTTAAAATTAGCCAAAGTATGCCTTTATTAGACAGGTATTTCGTTTCCCTGGATGGTAACTATTGTGAGAGCTAAAACATGTCCAGTCCCAGAGCAGAACAAAGTATCCTCTGGGGAAAGGAAAGAGTTCCGATATCATCGTTGATTGTTAACCCACACAGACCAATGATTAAGGTCTTACGATACTCTATACCGGCGACACCTATTGGGTATTGGACAAACTAAAATAATTTATTACAATTTACCTGACATCACTAGAAAAATTGAAAAGAAATTGATTTTTATTGAATATGTACCAATTCTGAATATCCCTGCCTATTATAAATAGTATCCTATGAGTTTTTTGTTTTTGGCTATGTACGTGATTTCCATATTCATTGAATTTAATGTTTTGACACGTTTTCAGGAATAAGTTGTGATAATTCATGTGTATAAAATGGGGTTCCCATGCTCACCAATATCTTGTATAAGAATGGGCATGTACGGTAACAATTGAGTAACTCTTTTCTAACATTTTCATGAAAATTTGCCCCCCAAAAGTCCTATTTCACAAACTTTGACCATCTGTGGTTCTAAAACTAACACGATGACCTATCATTTTCTTTATGTCTTCTTATTTAGGGCATTGTGTAGATAGTGTAGACAAAAATTGGTGAAAATTAAACTAGGCAATTCCGACTTATATCAATTTTGGGCTAAAAACTTGTTTCTCGAATTCCTTGATCTTGCCCAATAATTCCCATATAACAGCGGAAAATAATTTCAACAAGGCAGATCAGTATTTCAGGCAGTGTCAGTATCTTTGAAGGGATAAATCTGGCAAAGAAAGACACCGATTTTGGAGAAAGTGATATTTGTGACATAAATTGCATTAATTTTTCAAAAATCTGTGAAAAAAAACTAAGTTGATGACCCCATAATTTTAAGATGTTTTGAAGATCACTGTGCTATGTTCTTTCCTCATGCAAAATTTCAGGAAAATTAAACTGAGATTTCCAAAAGTGTCGTATGACCTTAAAGATGATTCGTTTTGCATCGTTTTTCTAGTGTTGTCCTGCCACTGAAGAATCAGTGACATTTATATTTCATATTTTCCATTCAATGTAACTCTGTCCTCTAAATGCAATGTAACTGCCAGCAGACTCCCCGCAGGGCTTGTGCCAAGATCAGAGACTACATTTAGTCGGCGTATAGATGGAGCCACCTTACGGAATGGACAGTGCGAAGCACGTCAGTTGGATCCATCGGTCCTGGAGGCGGACCAAAGAGCATACCTGTCAACCCCAGACAAGAAAAAAACAGGAGATTTTCTCACGCGGCAGTGCCGCTACCATTGTAATGAATGTCATTCTTACAGTAAGTAAATGAATTACCCAAGTTGAATGTGTGACAGGAACTTTGGAAAACAAGGGGTTAACTGCACCCAAAGTCTAGTTAATAAATGACTAGTGAAAGTTTTATGGTATAACACATGATAAGATACCCGCGAAAGTAGCGTCAGATAGGCTGTAGCGAACAAAGGAATAGGAACGTATATTTGGAGTTGCAAGGAATTAAAGAGGTATGTGAAGTCAGTTTATCTTTGAATTTACACATTTGTCAATTTTGGATGTATTTCTCTTAAAGTGAATAATGGTCTATTTTGATTACTTGAATATGTATCTAAAGATGATTTAACTAGAACTGAAATTGTATGGACTAAATTACTAATTGCTTGATATTGTACTTTGTGAATTGTAGTTTTCACGGTGTTTAAGGACTGTATGGAAACAGATATGGAACTTAATTGAAATAAAGAACTGTTCTTAACATCAGTCGAGACTTCAGATTCCTTGGAAGGACCCCAGCTGTAGGGAATTTATCCAAACCCTACATGCTCTCACAACCATATACGTTAGTTTACCAACTTCCCACCAGGTGCCGCACATGTATATATAATTTACCAACGTCCCACCAGGTGGCTCCTACCTAATGTAGTGCCAATACTCTCAACTTAACATCACTTTTCCCACCATTTCCTATAGATATGTCCACTTTACACACTTTGCAGAAGGCGTGAACATCTCCCAGTTTACTTCTTGTGATATCTGGATACTCTTGTGCAATTTTATCACTAAATTTGCACATGTATTTTGCTCTTTTACGTGGAGGTGAATTTTCCTTATCAGCCATTTTTTTCTTAATGTTATGATGCTAGACCAGCATGCGCCTCTTTCTACTTCTTAAAATTCAGCTTAATATCAATTAAAACATATCTACTGCTAAAAATAGGAATGGTTATCTAAGCTAATTGCAACTTCTGGGCAAGCTGGGTTCAATTAGGTCAACTGAATATTGTTTAGGCAGGCTAAAAGAGTCGAGTTGCATGCTAAGCTACATAGGAGTTTAAGTAGATCTGGGCTGAACTTGAGGAAAAACAGGAGATTATAGTCGCTTTAGACTGGTTTTCTAGAAAAACAGGAGAAAAACAGGAGACAAGAAAAAAACAGAAGAAAAACAGGAGGCAGGTAAATTGAAGTCCAAAAAACAGGAGACTCCTGTTAAAAACAGGAGACTTGACGGGTATGAAAGAGGATTCATAATTTTGGTCGTAACAGAATAACCAGAGCTATTACTAGTATATGAAAATCTATCCTTCAAAGGTTTGATGAGTCATTACGTCTTGCTGCTTTTCCAAATTATTAAAAAAAAAACATTCCCTGATTGACTCTGTGTATTAAGGGGGCTCGGGACATTCGTTCTTTAAGTAAGGCTTTCATGTAACGATGTGAAACTATTCTACAAGACTTGGACATTAATTTCAGCCTATCAAGCGAAATTCCAATGTCTTATCAACATTTATTTTAAAAGTTAACCCCTACTCTATACCCGGGTCATTTTTAAAAATTGAATATCTGAAAACTGAGTTAAATGAAGACAACGACAATTATGCTATTGTAATTAGGTCACACCTCATAGATACCGAATAATGATAAACTTATCAATAACTGGCTACTTTGAGGTGGGTGGCGCCATTAAAGAACATATCTGGATGTGTTTCCTTTTTCAGCAAAATGTCAGGACTCACCACTTACTTGGATAGGAGACTCTGCCATTTGATTATTGATATCTTTGGTACGGTCCAACGTCCTACCTCAACAGGGGATTTGCAGCGTGAGTATTTTAAATCATTTTTCAATGTTTCCCTAAGCCTCAAAATTACAAACATAACGTGGTTTTACGTAGTAAATGCGGATTTCCAGGTCCTGTTCCTAATTCAAGGTACCTTTGACATGACCTTGGACCTAAAGGGGGTTCATACCTGTCACATTCTAAAATACTGGCTTCGAAGAGTGTAATACCTGTTCGGCGATTTCAGTGAGCGTTGATTGAGTAAAGTACTTCTACTACTACTACTACTACTGCTGCTGCTGCTGCTGCTGCTGCTGCTGCTGCTGCTACTACTACTACTACTACTACTACTACTTCTACTACTACTACTACTACTACTACTACTACTACTACTACTACTACTACTACTACCACTACTACTATTCAGTGCATGGGGAAAGTCGTGCTAAAGTATTGTATACGTGACACGGAAAGTCGGGTGTTTGATGTAAGCAGAGAGCTATGTATGTGGGAAATGTACTAAAGGGGGCCAAATACCATAGAATAACATTAGACAAGTGTGCAGTACGAGTGTCACGGCTAGTTGTTCAGCACCCCGTCGTGTAATTAGTGCGGTGCTCGGGTCGGTAAGGACTGGGTCGATGGGAATGAAGCATGTCTATTGGCAGAAAGCTGGGTATATCAGTTAATCCCCTGCTGTGAGGGGAGGTCACTCAGCATGGTCTGGTGGGTTCTTATCCAAGATTTAAGTCAAGGCTGGCGACCAAAAGTTAGGAGAGGATTCGCGTCTGCGCTATGGCAGGCAATTGAATTGGCCCAGTACCTATAAGACACACCGTGAGCCGTTAACGAACTGAACAGGGTAAAACTCATCTTTGCTGTACTTTTCTGGTTAGTTCACATGAAAGAATTCGATTGAACTAAATTGCTTGGTCTTGGACCTTTCCCTTCTACGGGTTCTAGTTTAAGCAGGGAGATCTATCTATAAATGGATCTCTCTGATTCAAGCGAATGTCAATTCTTTTGACACTTGCTACGTGGTTGTATTAGGTGTGTGGTGAAATGGGTACAGCCACATTTCACATGATGCCTTTCTGAAGTATCCCCACACTAAAAATCTGTTTTCAACAGCAGAGTCAGTTCACAAGGTTTTACTAGCATAAACTCAAATTTCTTATAGCACATATTTATGAAGGAACAAATGAATGAATGAATGAATAGATTTAAAGAGAATAAGTAGATAAATATAAATACTAGTAGATGGATAGATAAATAGATAAGTAGAGGAAAAATAGATGAAGGAATAAATAAATAAGTAAATATAAAAATGAATAAAAAAACAAATAAATAAATAGATAAGTATATAATAAACGAATAAATGAATGAGTGAATGAATGAATAAATAAATAAATAAATTTAAAAGATAAATAAATAACATACAAACAAATAAATAGATAAATAAATAAATTAATATATAAATGAAGAAACAAATAAATAGATAAATAAGTAAATTAATAAATAAATAGATAAATAAATAGATAAATAAATAAATAAATAAACAAATGATAAATAAATATATAAACAACCATCCAGCGTCTCTGCATAAATGATGGCGATATACAAAAAAATGGGAGGGTGTCAGAAAAACTAAAGTAAAAATGGAAAAAGGAACAAGGCCAACTACGTTATTTATACGTCAGATGATTTAGTTTGGGCAAAAGAAGTCCCTCACACGGAGGGTAGTTTTAAAGCATGTTTACAGGTACTTGAGGTCAAAGGTTACAGTTTCCGGGTTTCATACCACGTGACGTCTACTTCGCCCAATGAGAGAGTTCGGCGTTGGCGCGGTATGACGATTTCCCGCGAAATCCTGAAATCTACACAAGTCGGCCTTGCATGTCTTTTTGACGAACCGGTGTGCTCAAACGATCAACCTTTACTTGGTTTTTACTGAAAATAGCAGGGGATCTGTAAGTAGCTCCGTGTTAGATTTGTCCTAAAAGTTGTTGACTTCTTACTTTCATAGTATTTATCGTGAGTTAAGTTTATTTCGATCGCTGTAAAGCCCAGATCGGAATGAGCCTGCCATGATTTAATGGAAGCCATGTTTACCATATGCACAGCACCTTTGTGGATGGGATGGTAAAGTGGTTGTTTTTAAAAATTGAGCCATGGAAACATCCATCGCATACACAACCTGAGAAATAGTTAGATGTGTACTCGATGTTCCGTCAGACCAGCGCACAGTTGCTGTTAATCAGGGATTTTTGTGAACTTGAAAGGAAAATGACTGACAATCCACTTATTCCATTGTATGGTTGTGGGGACTTGTCATGTGACTGGTTTTTGTCTCAGAGACTGTAACCAAAGAACTGGATAGCCGTGGTGTTGCAGATGTGCACAATGACAAGGGTGTTACTTGACTTACACTAGTTAGTGAACTTTTATGTAATTTATGGTTCTGGTCTGACTAAAGTGACATTTGTTACAATCCATGATGTCTCATGTCTGGGCATAAACACTACAACACCAGAGATTTTTACCAGATTAGATATCTGATTGCTATTGGATTTGTGCAGTCAAGATTTTTAGATATCTGATTGAAGTACCTGTAGTCTGACAAGGATATAGGGGATCAACTGATCGGCTTATGGGATGCAGGTAGATTATTGTGACATGATTTCAATTATTCTTGGCTAAAAGTTCACTGATGACATCCAGTCTGGTTTTGTTGAAATTGTTTTTGTTTTTCTGATTTTGTGAAAGGATATATGTGTCGGTGAATAGCTGTATGTGAAACGTATTTGATTTTAGCAGAATTTGATTATACAGGGGAATTCGAAAAAAGATATAACAGAGATACCAATTTTTTGACCAGGGTGAGATGGGTGCAGACAGCGTGAACTTTAAATGACCCCATTCCCTGGCCAGGGCACAACTGGTATCTAGGGTCTTTTTCTTGTGGGTTTCTTTGTCCCTTACCTTACAGTGTTACTTTTTCAGCAAACAACTGTCAGAAATAACCTTGGCCCTGGCTGTGCAAGTGGCAGAATATGAAACCATACCAGATTTGTGGAGAAATACACTTCTCACCAGAGCTTCTCTGGTTCATTTTCAAGATAATGAGCTATAATTATTTTTTAAGGAATTGCTTACAAATTAAATGAAAACCATTTACTCATGGAATACGTTATAAATTTATGAGTAACAAAAATAAGCTTAGTGGCAAATTTAATGCTCGCCATTTGAGACTGTTGACTTGTTTTGAATATATGACCAGCGTGCAACGTAACCACTGGCCCCGTTGCAAGTGAATTCGGCAAAAAACGGCAATGGGACAAGCTGAACAAGACCCTGACTTGCCCTGCTCGGCAAGTAATGTTTTGGGCCAAGTCCAATCTCACCTTTGTTTAACAGAGTGGCGGGGCAAGTGGAAGTGCCAGCGGGGCAAGTCAACTTTAGGGGCAGCTTGCCCCGCTCAGAAAATAATGTTTTGCAACCAATGTTGCACCCTGATGACATTATATTGTCGGACACCAGGAACAACTTTGGAAAAATACAACTTGACAATTACTTGGGGGAAAGGATTGGTGGCATCAAGACAAGAAAATGGGCTGCATTATCATTTCTAATTATTAATTTGATATTAATATTATTTGATACATGTATATTGATATATCTCCTTTGTTTTCCAGGTTAGCATGAGAGCTTGATTGGATTTTGCCGCAGTAGCAGTTGTTGACCCGTAGCTTGCCAAGATGATGGTAGCTGCAGCAGAGGGGGACTCTCCTGACTTGAGTCCCAAGGCTGTCATCAAGGCTCTGGATTCCAAAAATTCCCAAGACAAAATCGATGCTTACAATGCAATCACAAGGTAAAAGAATAATAACGCTTCATGGAGTAAGTCAGACATGTGATTAATTTGTCAATGCAAAATTTTCACAGGCATTTTTTGATGAAAATTATTAAATTATTATTTTTGTTTAGGGGGTGAGTATTTTCCCCTTGTTTAACGCTTCATATTTCTGTATGCCTTTGAAGAGAAATGGTTGAATCACATTGAGCTTTCATAGGAAATTTGACTATAAGGATACTAAGAAATGTGCTTTAATCACACTTATTCAGCTGTTAGTAGGAACTAAACATTTTTTTTTTACAAAAAAGGAAGGCATTATCTAATCCTTAATTGATTGAGTTAGTGTTATGTTGTTCTATAGGAGGTACTCATTAATTGTAATTTTATTTGCAGTCACTTGCGTGCGGATGACTATGAAGACTTCAGTAAAGCACTGCAGGGTCATGTCTTCACTGTTGCCATGGTGATCACCAATGACATTCTCAGTGATGAGCTGGAGTTATGTATGGCTGCCCTGACAGCCCTGGGATGTTGTCTTAATGAACCTGACATTGTCAAGTAAGTCCAGATTTCCAGAATGATACTTTTTCCGTTAAGATTGATTGTTCTTAGTTTTTGATCCTAAAATCGGACCTAGTTTAAGTTAGCCTGATGTCTTGTCATTTGTACTAAACCCATTCACACTCATCTGCTACTTTCATACTTTTGAAAATAACTTGGGAATGAAGCGAAGTTTCACATGATATTTGAAGGAGATTTGTTTTTTGTCTTCTGATCAACATTTCTCCTTCAAATATTTCCAACAAAACGCTTTTGTAAGGAAAATATTTCCAAAATAGTCAGGCCTCTTTTTGGCAGCTCAACATTATTTTGAGCCCTGCAATTATATCTTTAACGTTTTTCTTGCAGTGCATTTTCTGCTGAGGAGTGCAGCCACATGTTGAAGAACCTTTGTAACCTGCTGCTAAAGACGAGCTACAAGCACATCGCGACCAGAGCCCTCTGGTGCCTCGTCTGCCAGGAACTGCCAACCGGAGTACTCGCTAACGAGGTAAGCTTGGAATGTTGTTTATCATTACTTTCGTACAGGGACCTGGCCAGGACCCGTCCAGCCCGTCTTTTTGGGCAGGCAGTTTCCTAAAAACCTCCGTTTGGACAGGCAAAAATTTCTGTAAAGAATAGTCAATTATCTGGGGTAAACTACCTCCCAACCCCAAATTCACTGGCAACCAATGAGGTGAGTTGGGGATGTTGTTTTTCTCTGTCCTCGACAAATACCATAGTCCCATCTCCTGGCAGATCTGATTCCCCAAAACGGTTAAAGTTGAGTTCAGGGAGACCCATTTGACTACCTGAATACTGTGGAAGTTCACTACTTAAACGCAACAAAATCATAGAAAAAATATAGCGGGGCTATCTAAGATGCTATTGATAATGATAATAATAACTTTAGGTAGTGTCTGCTTTTAGGAATATAAAAACAAAAAACAAAGACATTTTCAATTTTCTGCCAAAATTTTACTGATTGAGTATTCACATTCTTTTACAGCTTCACACTGTTCTTTGTGCCATTGAGCACATAGTCAACAATGAACAGTGCAATCATGTAACGGTGGAACACGAAGCTGTCAATGCTGTTATCAGGTCAGTGCTCCCCAATTCATGTCTAAAATATCTGTTTGAATATTGTGGTCTTGATCACAGTTTTAGCCAGCAGGGCATCATTTGGACACCCAAACACTCAAAAATCACCTTTCAGGACACCCAAAATTGTTTGTATGTTTTTTTTAAAAATCTCAATTTCAAGCATATAATTTTATTTTTTTACTTCAGTATAATTCCCATGGCATTGTTTATGGATATTATGCTTTCTGTCATTAGGAAGACCAAATATTTTACAATTGTCAGTTTCTAAATCCTGGCTAAGACCCTGGTCTTGACCTGTCATACATTTGAAAATAACTTCTCAAAATATTTGAAAGAGGAGATACAGAAAAGAGTTCTGGTAAACAACTCTTCTTTTAATGTCTTATAAATAATGTGTTTGTAAGAGATGAATCAACAAAACAATTTTGACTGATACATGTAAGGATGTGTAAAGGTATTTGATATGAATTAGCACATTTCCTGATTTATTGCTATGCAAGAAAAAATAGATAATTACTGTGTACCTTATTTGAAACTGGCTGTGTCAGTCTTGTTTAATGAATTAATGTCTATTAAATGTAAGAAAAAGTAATAGAAAATACTGCAAAGTACTTTAAAAAAAAAAGAGCTACTTGAAAAAAGGAAATTAGTACTAAGTCTACTAAGCGTGATTCCATAACTTGTTTGGAAATCAATTTAATATTTTGCATAATTATTTATTAATTGATAAATCATAGCATAGGGAGGATGATTGTCATTCGTCCTTTATTTTGTTTCCAGGTTGCAGGAACAGATTCCCAAACAGTTGTCAGTGTTTGCCACCAGATGGGGTAAAATTGTCTTCACATACATCACACATCCGTCCCCGAAGATCCGTGATCGTGCGCTGGTCGCCTTGGAAAATGGCATGCCTGCATTTTTACAGCACCAGACTGAGATCCTCAAGTTTCTCGTGCCAGATTTGAGAAAGGTAATTTAAGGCTTTTTATTCAAGTTTGAGAAGAGGTTTTCACACATGTTTCTCTTCAGTATGGACGTAAGGTTATGACTCGTTTGGTGCTATTTTATTCAAAAAGAGATAAGAAATTATCAAAAGGTAATCTAACCAATCTTACATGTACAACCTTGTGGTTAGAGGACCTTGCCTATATCCCTAATAGATATAGGAAAATGTGTAATCTACACTTTTATTTGATTTGAGGAGAGATAAGTCGCATAAGTTCAACAGAAATAACTTCTTTTCAAGTTTTATTCCTATAATTGCCATGGGTGAAATACCTACACGCTCTTGTTGTCCAAAACTTAGGCCTGCCCTGATAGTTGCCATTGACTGCTAGCTGTCTGTCACCACTGAGGCCCTGCCCTGATGGCCGTGTTGTCTAAGGTGTTACCACTGACTGCTAGCTGTCTGTCACCGTTGCCTGGTTCGAATCCCGGCCAGCGATGTCAGAAAGCTGCCAGTGACATAGGCGCTGGGTACTCCAGTTTCCTCCATCAGTTACAACTGGCAAGTCACGACTTAGCTGCAATAAGGCAGAAAAGGTGACGAAAATTACCCAGCTCAATTCTGTTCATTTAGAGAAAATTTCTTCTTGTGTTTCATAAGAACAGGTAAGTTACATGTATAACAGCTTATTATTTTGCGAATTTTCAGAGCATACTTGCCGATATGTTGAAGCTCATGGGACACCGTCATGAAATCTATATGCTGAAAGTTTGGCGTTTCTTGCTACAAATCCTCGGCAAGACCATCCATCATGGCGGCTTCATCAACCAACTGCTCCCAATCGCCGAGTATGGCTTTAAATGTCCGCTCCCTGAAGTGCGAGTGGCCGCCTTCAGGGCCTGGCAGGAACTCATCAACAACTTCGCCCTAGACCAAGGTAATTAATGAAGACAGCAACCAAAAGCATCCTGCTAAATTTGATGAAATTGTGGACTCAAAAGCATATGCAGGAAGATATTTGGCGGAGAAATGTTATTCCAAACATTTCCTACAACTTTTATTTTTGGTAAAATCATTCTTAACTTTTTTCAGTTATCATCTTTGGTAGTTATAAGTTTGGGAAAACCCTCTTTTTAAATTCCTGGAATTGAAAAGACCTTATTTGGTGTATTTGAACCTGCTCCTGGCTGAGGAACTGTTAACCCTTTCGATGCAGAGACTACTTTTGTCTAAGGCACAAGAACTCAAAAATCTTTGAAAATCATCTAAACCCTATCATCTTGGTATATACATTGGAAAGCTCTCATCGAGTACTTTCAGATGAGTACCCATTTGCCAGGGTTTCGGTCATTTTTCAGCTTTTTTCACATTATTCTGTATTGATCAAATTAGCCACCAGCAGCATAAGGGTTAAACTAAAATCATATTGAAACATTTTTTCCGCAGATATCGTGTCTGATCCCAAGAGGGTGAAGCTGATCATGCAGGTTCTCAGGATCAATAACGCCAAGACGGAGGAGATCGCCGTGGCTAAACTCGACACCTGGTGGCATTTCATGCTCAAACTGGACGGAAAATTATCCGCATATTTTGACCAGGTAAGTGTTCTTGGTCCAATTAAAATATTTGGCTGGTCATCTCTTGAGCTTTTTCTATTTTTAAGCTTGGACTTCACTGTGGAATGCCATACAAATTAAAAAACAAACACTTGATGATCCTAGTTATAGCTCTGCCAAACCGATTCATGTAACACAAAAAATCAATGAGTCCAAATATGCAGGATCTTCTTCTAATTTCCCAAAATGTGTGTTTTATGCATACTTTACGTTGATTGGGAGTTGGGAAAAAAACTTAAGGGATATTTTTGAATAATAACTTGTTCGGGTAGGGTTACAGGAAAGAAACTACTTTTTTTTTAGACCTCAAGAGTAATTTTATGATACATGTGATTGTTATTTTCAGGTGGTTGTCCCTCTGCTTCATTTCTGTTTTGGGGACTGTAGCCAGACCAGCACTGAGCCTGCCACGCCCTCCAGAAAAAACAGCATGCTCAACGGCATCTCAACCCCCACTGCTAATAGACTAGGTAAGCTACTGTGGTTTCTCTGTATTTTGGGACACTTATTATTACTGTAGAAGACGCATATGACGCGTGTCCCAAATATAGCGAATTGGGGAGTTTTCGCATCATAGCGTATCTTTATGTGAACGACGGTAGCCACCGCTAACAGCGCCAGTACAGTAAGTAAAAAGTACAGCGATTTTATAAATAGCTGAGAAGAACCACAAGCTATTTATGCTATATATTATAAACAGATGCGTACATTATGTGTTCTACAGTAATTACAATTTTTGTGGATTGAGGGTGGCCCATGCTTTAGGAAAATACCGACAGCAGCGTGATAGTTGTCCATACTTTTTGAAGTAGCTACCCGTGTTAGATCAGGGGTGGTCCATATTTCCAACTAATTATTTTGCAAAATAATTTTAGTGGCCCAAATTCCTAAGTTGGTCTAAATTTCTAAGAATTAACGGTTTATAAGAGATATGGGTCTCCAGGGTTTGCCTATAGGGCTGCTTAAGGGGCCTATACCCCCTTAACTCTCCCAATTCTATGGCTACTTTTGTCCTTAGCACAAGGATTCAAAGATTTTTGATAACAATCTAAACCCTGTCATGTTGGTATTAATTGAAAAGCTCTTTCTGAGTACTTTCAGATGAGTACCCATGTGCCAGGGTTTCAGTGATTTTTCAGCTTTTTTGCATCATTTTGTGTTGGCAAAATTAGCCACCAGCAGCATGCATAAGGGTTAAATTTTTACTTCCTAGGGACTAAGATGGCCACCATATAAAGTCTTAATGATGATAATTCTCAGTATTGGAAGCTACGATTACATGATAATTGATCCCTGATAGATGTATTCAACTGAACTTGTTATATTGCAGTGCCTGGACAGTTCGCAAGTCCCATGACCCCAAAAATCAATGTAAGTAGCCCCGGTGGGACTCCCCAGACAACTTACAAGAAAATACAGCTTAAAGGAGTAGAGATCATCGCACAACTACTGGGCAAGCTCCCTGATGATGTCAACATTCCTGCCACTGTATTCTCCATTGGTAAGTTTAATTTTGTCTGATATTTTAGATATTTTTAGATGTTTATTGCACTCGTTTTAAGCAAGGAATATTGTTAAAGTTAAATTTTGTGTGATATTTTACATATTTTCAGATGTTTTGCAAAACAATATTTTACATACTTTTTAAATATGTATTGCACTCATTTAACCCAAGCAATTTGTAAATATAAAATTTTCTGATATTTTCTGATGTTTTGTAAGAGAATCTTTTGGTGTGAAAGATATTTGTCACATGTTTGTTTTATTCCTCGATATCCCCCAAAGACATAGATTACCATCTTTGTTAAGCCTTCTAATGCTGGGGCTATTTATGTCCAAATAAAAAAAAACACAAATATTTTTGAGACCATCTTAACCCTGGCATGTTGTTATACATTGGACATTTCTCGCTGAGTCCTCTCAGATGAGTACTCATGTGCCAGGGTTTCAATCATTTTTCCTTTTTTTGCCTCATTTTGTACAGGCCAAATTAGCCAACACCGGCATAAGGGTTACGATGAACTGATTCTTTGAGTTGAATTTCTTTGTTGTATTTTTCAACAGAGCCCCTCAAGTTCGATGTCATCTCGGCCCCAGTGTTCTTTATGAAGGTAGCAAAGCATGTCATCCCCAGCATTCGAGAATGTATCGTAACACTGGGCAATGAAATACAAGGTAATATTTTGTAAATCTTTTACATTCACACCATTTTGTTTTAACCCATTAATGCTCGCAGCAGCCAAAAGCAGCATTACAATTCTGAGGAGATCTTGCAGGCAAAAGCAAAGTTAGGAAAATATTTGATGGAGAAATACCAATCAGACCATTACCAAACAACTCTCCTTCAAATGTTTTCTTAATTCCTTCGCAATTTTGAAGTTATTGTCAAAAGTATTACAGATTCAGACGAAAACTTCTGGAGGAGCTCTTAAGCATTAATGGGTTAAAGGATTTAAAAAAAAAATTGGTGCAGTCATCAAAGCTGTGCCGCCTGTTTTTTATTTAACATAAAATGCAAGCTTCAATTTGTTTAAATTTATTACTTCTTTGTATTTCATCCTCGCAATTTTCCAATTGGTCTTACAAGGTTATTGGATGCCAGGAATAGATGAATATTTATATGGAAGGACACTGCAAATAAGCAAGTGATCCCCCCCCCCTTTATTTGTTTCTAGCCAATTTAACCTAAATGTCTACTGTTGTCAATCTTTTGAGAAAATAACCTGTATGCTTCCGTAAGTTAGCGGCAATCAAGTCAATAATAACAATTGACTTTCAAGTTAGTCTGCTAAAAGAAAACGGTGCTCAAAGCTCAATTAACACTTAAAGATGTGAAAAGTTTACCTGTTAACTGAATAAGATCCAGATATTTAGTACTTCTATGATTCTAAGATACTGGCTTATGGAGATAGTTTTAGCCAGCAGCGTGTCTGGGTGCTTCTTGGACACCCAAACCCTCAAAAAATCACCCCTCTGGACACCCCCCTAAAATTGTGAGGAATTCCTTCAAATGTCAATTTCAAGCATATAACTAAGCATGTTTCACGTTAATATAATTTCTATGGCATTGTATATGGACATAATGCTTTATTTCATTAAGTAAATACATGTTTATGTTTGCAATCTGAGTATATTTTGGTCTCCCTTGAAAATAAGGACAGCATAAAATTCAATTATTGCCCATGTTGAGCACCCAGTTTCTATTTCCTGGCTATGACCCTGCTTATGGATACCAATAGATTTTAGTGAGTTGAAAACACCTAATTAACATATATTTTTTTTCAGATGGCTTGCTTTACCATATATGGTATTGCCTTGTGGCCCAGATCAACAATGTAATGGATGAGAACAAGAAGAATGTTGTGGAGGTCGTCAGCAGTTTCCTGACGAGCTTCCAGTGGATCGTGCTCAGTGAAAGCCTCGACACCAAGAAGACACTCGTAAGTTTTGGCGTTCATAAAATTAAAAATTTAAACAAATAGTTTTGACGTTTATGAACAGTGATGCTTTTTTGTCCACAGCAGGTCTGTGGACAATGATATAATCATATATATTATCAGTTTTCAGCACATTGCATATCCCCAAACCTCATCTCAAAAATTTACTTACATTTTATTCTGCATTAACTTTTATCTTGAAAAAAAAGATAGAAGAATTAATTTTTTTCTGAACTCAACTCACAGCACCCCTTTTATTAGGTAAATCTATGCTCAAAGCCTCATACTAAGAATATTTCTCATAAGTAACAGAGCTTGCAAGATGACACTTTCAAGTGTGATTCTGAGCTTGCTCAGTATCCCCATTTGGAGTAACTGACGGCTATGATATTACTTGACATTATCAAGAATTGTCATATGTGATAGTTTAATAGTGTATTGAAATACGTGTCTAAGTAGTTTTTTTTGTGTATTTTTCAGAAACTGTTTGAGGCAGTGAGCTGTCTTCCGCAGAAGGCCCTGGGTTCCTCGGCCTACCATATTGGCACCGCAGATCTCATGCATGTAAGTTACACTGAATCAATTTTGTTTAGAGTTATGAACTGTAAAAAAATCCTTGCCTAGAGTAGTAGTGTACATTAGCAGTTTTTAGCATACCTACATGTTATATTGGAACAATGCATACTCAAACTTGTTAAAAATGGTTAATGGTTTCATTGTTAGTTTAGCTGTAGGTTTTAAATTATACTAACTGTTTTTGCATATAAGGCAATGAGGATGGTGCATTTTGGTATTATTATAATGATACTGTCCAAATAATATTAAGATGTTTGCTTAAACCTTGCCTTGATTGTGTACCATGTAGTCACTTCAAAAGCACTCTTGTAAACCACATTTGGTAACAAATATTAACAGAATTATCTGAGGTCATCCTAATATTGTCTTTTCGTGATGTTCTCCAAATCATGGCCTTAGCCAGCAGGGCGTCTGGGTGTCTTTTTGGACACCCAAACATTTTGGTGAGGAATTTCTTAAAATGTCAATTTCAAGCATATAAGTGAATTCTTTCATCTCCATATAATTCCTATGACATTGTATAAGGATATCATGCCTTATTTTGATAAATTTATACATGTTTATGGGTGAAATCCAAGTATATTGTGGTCCCCCTTAAACATTTGAATGCCCCAAAATTTTATAATTGCCAATTTGGGGCACCCAGTTAGTAAACCCTGGTTAAGACCCTGCTTTAAAGAGTCTATTTTGTTCTTTTTCAGGCTGGCTAAGACCCTGATCTGAGGTCATCCTAATATTGTCTTTTCGCGATTTTCTCTAAATAGTTTATTTTGTTGTTGTTTTTCAGGGTAGCGCAGCCCTTTATCTCATAGAACTCCTGTTGAACCCAAACCAAGTGGAGGCATTTACCAAGGAGGAGAGGTAGGGTTGTTAGAATACAGGTGAACTTGGATATGACGGACCACTGTATGACGGATTTTTGCATATGACGGACGATATGCTTGGTCCCAGTCCGATACATATCAAGTATTCGTCATATGTATACGATGGATTTTGCATATGACGGACCAATTTTCCTGGTCCCATTGAGTCCGTCCTATCCAAGATCACCTGTACTGTAAATCACTTAAGTATAGCGGGAACAATAATATAGCGATAATAGCGCTCGCTCAGCCCAAAAGCGCCATTTTTAAATCCCCGTCTTTATAAAATTGCCCAATATACATATTTAAGGGCAGAACAAAAGTCTAGTCATGGGGAGTCACATGGATACTGCATACTGTCATTAACCACTGCCTTCACAATCTGGCAGGGGACTGAGGTCAAGTTCTTGACCCCTGATTCCTAGTGAGCCCGGCTAACTGCAATTTTATGTGGGTGAAAATAAACAGGGGGGTTCTCCCACCGCTATAATTAGATCACGCTATCCAGGGCAATTGCGCTATATAATGTTCACGCCATATTTAAGTGATTTACAGTACGCGTTGCTGCCATTAGTCCATTTCTGATTCATGGAAACTTAACCCATTAATGCTCATGGCGGCCAAATACAGCCTGACAATTTTGATGAAATCTTCGAGGGAAAAGCAAAGTTAAGAAAATATTTGAAGGGGAAATGTTCATGAGAGCACTACTAATAACTCTCCTTCAAATATTTTCAAAAATCATTCACAATTTCTAACTTATTGTCAAAAGTATCAGAGGTCCAGACGACAATTTCTGGACGAACTCCTAAGCATTAATGGGTTAAGTCTGGGGCAAGGAGGCAAGGATCATTATGAAAATAGTTCAAAACAATGATAGAAACAGGTTGCTGCTATTAGACAATTTCTGACGTATGAAAACTTCTGTTTTGAGCAAAGGTAGTCATGAAAATATTTATAAACTACAATATTAACTCAAATTGTTTTTTTCGGAGGGTTGTTGGTTTCGCTCTTATTGCTGTTTCCACCAAAAATTTACCAAATATGATGTTATGAGTCTGATGATATAGAAAAAAGGTCATATTCGACACGAAGGTATTGGGGCCTATCAGTTGAATATTAAGGTGACACGGTTTGCCTTTCTGTATGTTATCTTGACTGTAGATAGTGAAGCATGCAAATAGGGACTGTGACAATAGAAGTTTTGTTGGTTACATGAATAATAGGGATAACTATAGCCTGTCGCTCTTGAGTTTGGCTAACAGCTTTTTCCTCTTTTTCCCCACAAAAAGTTCGTTTTTGCCTTCCAAACTTGGCAAACCTTTTAGGAGCCCTAACATGTGTATGTATAAACATACTTTTTGTCTCAACTCCGCAAAATGTTGATTTTGCTCATTAGGTCCCATTGTAAAATTTGACCTTTTCCA
This sequence comes from Maea johnstoni, assembly GCA_963942565.1. Lineage (NCBI taxonomy): Eukaryota > Metazoa > Annelida > Polychaeta > Spionida > Magelonidae > Maea > Maea johnstoni. The sequence goes on along the minus strand of OZ012696.1, from coordinate 7,348,693 downwards.
ACAATTGCCAACAGTACAAACACGCGAATCAGACAGACTATAGATATTGATGAAAAAAATAGTTATCCATTGCTAGTGGTTAGTTCATGGTTCATATTCAAAATGAAGTTGTGAAGGAACTCTTAACTTATTTTTATCTTATTTATACTTACCTTATTTATACTTCCCTTATTTTCAGATTCTTCACTGTTTTGGAGAAACTAGTTGCCAGTGGCATGACCACTCGTCCAACCATTCTTGGTTTCTGCCAATCAGTTCTTCAACTCATCTCCAAGGTAGCAGATCACCTTGACAACAAGGAGTTGCTATGGCGACTGTGGAGTGTCGTTGTCAATCCATTACTCGAGCATGTAAAGGAGGTAAAAACAGATTGATATTTGATAACCTAGCATGTTATTAATCGCAATTTGAGGTTTACTTCCTTGCTTTATAATATTGTATTTGTTGAGATGCCTTCATAACTTTTACCCTACTTATTTTTATGAAGTTTTTTTTTAAATGGAAAAAAAATATATTTTTTCTTTCTCAGGGCTCGACATTGGTGCTTGCCCCATTGCCCCGGGCAAGTAGAATTTGAAAATTATAGCTGTGGGGCAAGTGAAAACGGCATCTTGTTGCCCCACTGGGAAAGTACATTTGTATATTTCAGGTTTACTTTTGAGAATGTGTGCAAGTTTTGTGGTCTGCCATCGAAGCTTGTCCTAGAAAATATGCTTTCACATGCCAGAACCATTTTCTAGCTAGGTTTTAAATGAAATATTATAAAATTATTATATGCAATTTTTCAAGGGCAAGTGAAAGTTGGAGTAGGGCAAGTGAAAATTGAATCTCACTTGCCCTACGGGGCAAGTTGCTGCAAAAGTTAACGTTGTGCCCTGTTTCTGCAAATGGTTTGCCAGATAGGGGCAAAATTATTTGAAATCTAAGGTTTCTCATTGAAAATTCTCCTTTTCATCCAAGGTTTTGTCTGAATTCCTCCCCTTACCATCTATAAAGATTCATCCCCCTTCCCTGAAATCTCACACCCAACAAGGTTGGGTTGGAAGATAGAAAAGTTACACTACATTGAAGAAAATGTCTTGGTTGTTTCAGTATTGGATATATCATGAGTAATACCATGAAAACATTCTGAAACTTGCCACGCAACAAACTTTTACCCATATCACAAGCCTCATGGGTAATCTCTCAGGATATACAATATCCTGTATACAAATCTAATATTTTAAGCAGTACCTGACTTAAATCTATTTAACTTTAAATCGAAAGATCCTCCATTCATTAAGGTCTTTGCTCATGGTCTTAGCCAGCAGGGTGTCTGGGTGCCTTTTTGGACACCCAAACCCTTAAAAAGATCCCCTCAGGACACTCAAAAATGTGAATTTTTTTGTGTGGAATTTCTAAAAAATCTCAATCTCAAGCCTATAATTGAATTTTTTATTCCCATGACTTTGTTTAATGATATCATGCCTTATTTTGATGAATTTATACACGTTTATGGTTGAAATATGAGTATATTGTGATCCCCCTAAAAATATTTGATGCCCCAAAATTTTACAACTGCCAATTTTAGGCACCCGGTTTCTAAATCCTGGTTAAGACACTGTCTTTGCTCCTTTTTTGGAGCTGAATTTTGCCTAGCAGAGCATGTGAAAATAAATATTCCGCCATCTTTCTTTTCAGAGCAATGAGGTCAACCAAGGGGATGCTTTAGAGCATGACTTTAATTGTTTGTACACAGCTCTCCATCTTCCCGCCGCACACCTGCTCAACAAACAACTACCTCAGGTAGGCACTCAGGGTCTGACACTTAGATTTCAGGCAAGGGGCCCGAAAAGGTCTTTTAATAAATTAAGTGGTCAAAAACGGGATTTCTATATTATTATATGTACTATTTCGGGCCCCTAGTCTGAAAAATCTAGGGGCCCACAGCAAAATCTAGGGGCATATGCCCCTGGGAAAGTCTAACCCCGCAGGCACTATCAACCCTTCCAATGCGGATGTTACTTTTGTCCAAAGCACAAGATTGCAAAGATTTTTGAAAACCATCGTAACCCTGTCTTGTTGGTATTCATTGGAAAGCTCTCGCTGAGAACTCTCAGATGAGTACCCATTTGTCAGGTTTTCGATAATTTTTCAATTTTTTGGATCATTTTATATTGGACAAATTAGTTACCAGCAGCATATAATATTAAAGGGTTATTAAAAATCAGTAAAACAGTCACCACACACTATAATGTAGTTAATGTGATCCATTCTTGCTGAAGGAAAACCTTAGTGCCCATGCTTTCTCAACGATATCATCATTTCAAAAGCATCCTTTGAAGAAAGTCCCAAACAAATACTTTTACTCAAGTGATTTTCCAAGTCTGCCTTATTTCTATAAGGTTCAATTTTTCCCGAGGACACCTCAGAAAGCATCTATGAGCATGAATATGTCTAGTATGTTAATGAACCACTACTACACTCAGCACACTACTATGTACAATTTCCTCCATTCACAGCTAGCTAGTCTTGGTTCAGCCTCTATATGACATTACAATTATTGAAGTTCTCAAATTCATAATTAAATGGATATGTACTTAACCCATTAACGCTCAGATAGGCTAAAACAGGCCTGACAAATTTGGCAATATTTCCCTAACAAAAGAGTTTTTTTTGAAAATAATTGAAGGAGAAATGTTAAAGAGAAGTCAAACAGCAACTCTTCAAATATTTTGTCTGCTTTTGCTTTATTCCCAAGTTATTTTGAAAAGTATAAGAGTAGCAGACGGTACTTTCTAGGGGATCTCTGAGTATGAATGGGTTAATATTGTCAGTGTCCAAATGAAAATAACATTGGTATTTTTCTGTTTTCAGGGGACCATGAAAGCCATGCTGAAGACCTGGACCGACCTATATAAGACCTTCTCTCGCCTTGCTGCCATGGTAACCAACGCTGATGCAAACATCTGTTGCGAGGAGCTTTGTGATAAGATAGCCGGCTCCCTGGAAACAGACACTCTTCAGGTAGGGAGGGAAAATTGTTTGGACCTTCAACTTTTTATGCCATCTGAATATTGCAATACTTGTTGAAATATAGTGAGGCAAGCAGACATACATAGACAAATTTGATGGTTGGCCAATGTTTGATATTTCATCACTATATTCGAAATGACTATTTTGTCAAAAAGATTTGTGGTAATTTCCTTAAAAGATTCTTTCATTTGTCATATTTCACTTTTCCCAATTAAGCTGTAGTACCCTTAACATAGTATAAGCGTGCAGGGCGTCAGCTGTCAGGGCGTCTTTGGACACCCGAACCCTCAAAAATCACCGTTCAGAACACTCAAATATTCTAGGGAGTAATTTCTTAAATTTCAAGCATAAAATTGAAGTTTTTCCACCTAAATATAATTCCCATGACAATGAGTAAATACTTGTTTATGGTTGTAATCTCAATATAATGAGTTCATCCTTCAAAAATAGGATGCCCGAAAAGAGTGCAATTGCCAATTTTGGGCACCCAGTCTCTTAATCCTGGCCAAGACCATAAAAACCTTTTTTGTGCGTATATTCACAACATATGAATTTTTCATTTTACAGGATTTGGCGGTAGTGGAACCGTTGACACAGATGCTGTTGACTGTAATCGATTGTGTCGATTTCTCAAGCTTTTCATTCAAATCCCACGGTCCACTCAGCCCCACCCAGTGGAGCAAGAAGAAACAAAAATTGCTCGGAAACCTGCACTCGTTCACCCGTGTTCTCTGCCTCGTTCTGGACGCATTTCACGCTGTCAACGGCTCGTCCGTCCCCTTCACTCCAAAAAAGGTAGGCCAGTATTCTTATCGTTAGAAACAGTATTAAATAAGCATTGGCCCCTTTCTTCCAAAATGGTAGGCCAAGATTCTTTTCTTTGGAAACGGTACTGTTACTGTATACCACATTAATTTTGGGCTCATAAAATAATGCGCTCAGCAGGCAGCTGCCCTTGATTGCGCAGTTTACTTATTGTGTTCCGATTTTGAATGACAAGTCTGTCAAGTCATTATGTCAGTGTTTTGTACGATACTGGCGTAGGGATCGGATGTCCAAATAGTGGCGCACTGTTTCATAAAGTCAGACTCGAGTGGTGTGCAAAGTAAGCAGTAATTAAACTGCAGAAACATTGATATGGTATACAGTATTAAATAGTCATTGACCCCCTTCCAAAATGGAAGACCAGGATTAATATTAAGACTATAGAAACACTGAACTGTAATTTGGAATTTTGACTATCGTCCCCTTTTTGTGTATATTGTGGATTAGTTGTGAGGAAACCAGGGCACCGGGCGAAAACCATCACCTAAGGCCAAAAATGAAAAAGTGTTATGTTTGTGGTTACCCTACCGACCCTGTTTTGACCCCCCTGTCCGTAAAGTTTTTTTTTAAAGCTTTTTTGGTCTTAATGCAGGTATAAAGAAAAATTGCAGGTACACAAGGGACTTGTTTTAAATCTTACAGTACTACATGGACTAAATATCTACATATTGCCACTTATTAGAATACCTGGCAGTGAGCAACAAAAAAAAACATGAAAAAAAAAAGCCTACCGGCCGACCCTTTTTTGGGGGTCATGTAACCACAAACATAGCAGTTATTTTTTTTTTGGCCTAACCCCAATTTTTGCTCTGGTTTTCATAGTTGGGTTGGCTTCTCTTTACTGTATTCTTACCAGCACATATCAATACTCTCGTTTCAATTACAGGAAAGTGCCTCACTCCTCACAACCGGGAACAATCTCTTATCGATCCTGACCAAGATTTTCACCCAGGCTTCAGTGTCGTCCGTCATCGCAGCATTGTTGGCCAAGCTCGCTGCTCCTGTGGCGCAGTTCTTCGAAGGTGCCAAGAAAAAGTCAGCCAGTAAATTCCACTCACCGGCTACATTACAAAAGGTAAGGATGTTGGACACTGTTTAACCCTTATGCTGCTGGTAGCTAATTTGTCTAATACAAAATCATGCGAAAAAAGTGTGACATAACAATCATAATTTTTGGATGCTAAGAGTTCATGTCAGGCGTTTTTGGCTGCTACAGGCATGAATATGTTATACACAACTCGAAAGCATTTTGCTATTTACTTGCAAACTTTTTGGAGTTGACAATGCTAGATTAAACAGATCTTGACCTTCACCAACTGACTTATATTTTTCAGCTTGACAAGTTATGGCTGGACATGTGTACTTGCATCCAGGGTCGCTACGATGGCGGCTTTGATTCCGAGCTCCTCCTCCAGGTGGCGCCACTACTGGAGGCCACGTTCCTCCACCCGCGGCGCCATATCAAGGACCAGACGAGCCTGATGTGGAATGCGACGTTCGCCCACGCTGCTCCGCTGACATATCCCAGCAGTCTCGTGTAAGTATGAACTGTCGTTCGCACAGAAATGTGCATATCTTAGAAATATTGTAAAAAAAATAATGCGAATTTTTCTTTTTTACCGACCTACCTACCCTAGTTTTTTTCAGACCGTTACAGGAAACAAACAATATTTTTTTCTTGGCCTTATGAGTTCCTCGACAAAAATTGTCTTCTGGACCGTTGATACAAAATGTGTTTATGTTAGGCCAACTCTGGGTCTATTCATGTCTAGAGATCTACTTTCAGACAGTTGTCATACTTTTGAAGATAGCATTAGAATGAATCATAAATTCTCAAACTATTTGAAGAAGAGTCGTTTAAGTTTTGACAAACAGCTCTTCTTTTAATATTTTCTAAACAATGCATATTTGAGGGGAAATATAAATCAGAATCCTGTGTACGATTCGGCTTATATTTTAAATTTATTTCCTAAAAATTATTTTGAAAGAATCATATTTTTCAGACAATTCATAACGAAAACATTGAATGCATGGAGTAATTCTCCAAATGATTTATTAAATGAATTTTTAATGAATTCTTAAGTTATACTTACAGACCTTAATGATATTAGTTGAGATATTGCAAGCTGTGATGCCTCGAATATTTTGTCTGTTTTCCCAATATAATTTGCTATACATCATAGGTGTTTAATAGTGTTTCGTCTGTTATTTGTGTCGTAATTTGCTGTACGTTTCTATATATTTCAGGCCTGTCTTGAGTAAGGTTAAGGAGAAGACGCCTTTTCTCCTCCCCAGCAATTGAGTGTTTCGTCTGTTATTTGTGTCATAATTTGCTGTACGTGTCTATATATTTCAGGCCTGTCTTGAGTAAGGTTAAGGAGAAGACGGCTATTCTCCTCCCCGGCTGTTGAGTGTTTCGTCTGTTATTTGTGTCATAATTTGCTGTACGTGTCTATATATTTCAGGCCTGTCTTGAGTAAGGTTAAGGAGAAGACGGCTATTCTCCTCCCCGGCTGGATTAACACGGAGATCATGACCATTGAGGAGACTCCAGTGAGCCAGATGAGCCAGGTAATTCATACACTACTCTGTTTGACCAGGAAAGTTTTTGCTTGATTGAGTTGAATTGAGATGAAAAGTGGTCTCAAGGACCTTAGGGAAGATTTGAAGAAGGGGGAGGTATATATGCTTGCCATTGAAACGTTTACATGACCAAAATGTATTAAAACCAATTGTTATACCTCACCCTATATTAAGAGTCATTTAATATTTCACCCTATCCTTCAGAAAAAGTGGAATAATATCACAAGCAGGTAAATAATTGCCAGTCAATAATCTAACCTATTCCATGGCGGCTGGCCGCGGTTGATTAATAAGACCGGGTAAATTTGGTGGGCTGGTTGACAACTAACTATTAATAAAACAAGTAACTATTATACTAGCTTGCCGAGACATTTATCAGGTGGCTACAAGAGTTTTTCAACGGATATGGTGATTACAATTATAGTTTTAGATACACTGCATCGTTCACTGGTGCACCGATTCATCGGCTGGTTTATTAAATGAATGGTGCTGCTGGACATTGAAATCAGCTCTGGTCCGGTCCTACGATTTTGCCGCATGTTAGGCCTATAATTCATTTTCGGGGTGATAATCTGAACCATTCACCAACAAGCCAGGCAATAACTGTTTACTATTTGTGTGCATAGCTTACATCTTAATCATTTTTGGCGGATGATTGGTAAACCAGCTTCTCTTTTCATTCTTAGGCGGGAGAATCTCAAGTGGCTGTGCCTCATCTTTTCAAGATGCCGTCCCCGCACAAGGTCCACGGTAGCTTCCTGAACAAAGCTGTCTCCCCCAAACCCGCAGCCTCGCCTGTGAAAGCCAAGGCGTCCCCTGCCAACGTGCGACGTAAGCTTCCCCTTTTTGACGGACTGAAGAATGATGATTTTGTCGTCATCAAGCAGTCACCAAAAAAGAGGAGAGTTCTGACCGAGCATCAAAAAGAGGTCTTCAAACAAAGGAGGTGAGAATGATATAAAGAATATACAAGTTTCTCTCTTTATTGATGGCCCTTAAGATTCATGAATATTCATGAGATCTTCAATTCAAAATTAACTGTCGGTACACTTATTTGCTATTTACTTTGCGAACTTTATCTACTATTTTGTTATTTGAATTTATAGAATTTTACTCCAATAAACTATAGTCCTATAAAATCCTCTTAAGATATGTGCGAACTTTTCTTTGTGAGCAGCAATTTAAATCTACTTGAGGCAATGGTATATTAGGAAACATCTGTGATGAAGCATGATTTGAAAGATAGTTTTAAGGAAGGCAGCTGTTTCTTTGTTTAAACTGGAAAAAAATTCTACAAATATTTTTCAAATGATCACTTAGTCAATGAGATATCATATGAGTAGACTTACCTTGGCTAGCAAAATCTTTTTTTGAAAAAATATTTATAAGGGGGGGGGGGGGGGGGGGGAGTCATCTATTTCTATGCATCTGTTTGTATTCTATGTTTTGTATTCAAAGAAATTGATAAATATTTTTGAATGATCATAGTTAGTGAGGTATGAGTAGTCTTACCTTGACAGCCTTCAAGGGATAAATGAGATAACTGATGAAAAGGATAGACACCTGACTTCAGTATATTTGTCTTTTTTACAGCACTATCCCCACCCTTTATAATGATCTGGATGCCTCACAGAATAGAACCCTGTCATCACAGTTTGATCTTGGTGATACCCAATCTGAGTAAGTACATTTATAGTAGAAAAACAACAAAAAAATTATATTGCATGAAAATATTATGGAGGCCTTATTGGAAAACAGTTAGTGAATCATCTCATGTCTCCTTTCACTTTATTTAAAGTACTGTAGATCTGGTTAAGTTGCTGTGTCTGAAATTTGGCAATATAGCCTTTTTCTAAAATTGCCAAATTTAATTAATGATGGGTCGAAAGAGAAAATTGCCAGTGACTTGGGGCTGTGTTTTTTACTTGCTACTAAAATCTCCTCTGCTACTTAGAATTGGGACGTTATAGTTAAGCTGTAATTTCTGCTATAATACTTCTCAGAAGGGTCCTTGAATGGCAATTGTTCATAACAGGGTCCGACACGGAGGGTTGCCCGGTTGCCCGGGGCAAGTTCAACAGTCAAAAACATGGTTTCGGGCAAGTTCATGGCCTTATCTAAAAGCCCGAATGGGCAAGTCAATATTCCCACTCACCCCACGCAAAACGGTCCAAGTTAGACCGAGAAACTACACACAGTGAGATTGCAATTCTAAATTGTATGCCTCTTAAGTGTTTATTCTCATAAAAAATGCTAAAGAGGCATCCAAATAGGATATCACTTTGTTAATAATGAAATAAGTGCAAAATAACATTTTTGGGGGCAAGTTTAAATTTTTTCGGGGAAGCAAGACTTGGGGTAGCTCTGCCCAAATGTGCAAGTGCCTTCAAAAGTTAACCTCGGTCCCTGCATAAGTCAAAATAAATGTGCATATTTGTATTTTAGTGAATTGGTCAATTGAGAGTTAGACAATACTTGTTATTATTTCAGAAGTCAGATGGCTCCTACCCCTACAGAACAGATCTACCAGACGATGATGGCCACGAAAAAACAGAAAGTTAGCGAGAAAGAAAGCAACATTACTGAAGCCATTGTGGAGAAGGTAAGGTCATGTTAGGATTAACCCTTATGCTGGTGGTGGCTGAATTGGCCAATGCAAAATAATGGAAAAAATCATGAAAAATGACAGAAACCCTGGCACATGGGTACTCATCTGAGAGTATTCAGTGAGAGCTTTCCAATGAATACCAACATGACAGTGTTTAGATGGTTTTCAAAAATTGTTGCGTTCTTGTGATTTAGACAAAAGTAGCCTTAGCATTGAAAGGGTTAGATTAAAGTGAAGTGAAAATATTGATCTATCGTCTTAAAGAATTATTGCGAACAACTTTTAACCATCCTGATGCTGGTGCCTAACATCCTCAAAATAGAATATTGCAAAAATGCTTAAAAATGAAAGACACCGTGGCATACTGGTATTCATCTGATAGTACTCGGCAAGAGCTTTTAAGTGAATACCAACATGACAGAGTTAAGAAAGTTTTAAACATTTTTTGGGTCTTGTGCCTTGAACAAAAGTAATCTCAGAATCGAAAGGGTTTGATAATCAATGAATTTTGAAAAAAAAATGAAATCATATTAATTTTTATTAAACAATAATACAGTTTTGTGTGTAATGCCTATCATAAGATATCTAGATATCTGCTTTGATCAATGGTTGTAATATGAAATATACTTAGTGAGGTCTTATTTCTTTCAGGAACTCCCGATTCTAGAAAAGAATAAGAAAGAGAATGAGGGTAAGGAAGAGACCAATGACAATCAAGTATTAGCACGTCCATCCCGTCGACGAAAGTCTGTACGATTTTCTACGGACAAGGAGGAAGAAAAGAGTGCCACAGACGAAAGCGAAGTTCCCACTCCTGTCCCTGTCGTTGAATCTGAGAAAGAGAACAGTAAAATAGACGCGGCAGAGTCGACGATGGAGGAAGATGATTTTGCTACTCCTCCGACCACTCCCGTTAAGTCGAAAGATTCTGAACTGCAAGGAACATCCACCCAGAATGAGTCTGAGATTGAGAGCAGTCAAAGTCAGATTCCCAAGTCTCCGTTCTCGATATTCAGCTCCCAAGATTCACCGAAAAGATCCAGCCAATCACCATCCAGAAAGGCTGGCCAATCACCATCTAGGAAAGCAAGCCACTCTCCCTCACGCAAATCTAATGCTTCCAGGACAAGATCGAAATCTCCCGGAAAGAAGACCTCGAGTAAAGTGGATGTCAAATCACCACTAGATAAGTGGGTCATCAAGTCGCCACGGAAACCGGCTATATTGGCTGAGGAGACCCAGTCTCCAGCAAAGATGGCCGACAAAGCGTTACTTGATGTCTGTGTGGAAGAAACGCCAGTGAGAGAGGAACCAGTTGAGGAGACCGTGGACGAGGAAGCGCGTGAGAAGGGAACCAGAAATCTCTTCAATGAGGAGGAGGTGATTCCCGACTCACAGACTATTGACGTTCAACCCCCCGGAACACCGCAATTCAAGAAATCCAACATGGCCATGGAAAATCTGCCTGTCAAACTCAGTGGCACACCGGTGATAAAGATCCTGAAGCTGACGGACAGCGATATCAGATCACTCAGTCCGAGCAGGTCCACCCGGCAATCCCACAATGCACCTGGTTCTCCAGCTGGTGGTGCAAGATCGAGCAGGCCCTCGCGTAGGTCCTCTGTTGTCAAGCACTTGACTAAAATGAAATCGAACGACGAGGGGGCCTCCAAAATCACACTCGGAGATTCCGAAGATGTTATTCCAAGTTCACAAGGCTTTGATGTAAAACCGACCTCCCAACCATCTGTTGAGGATTCAAACAAGGAGGTAGAAAGGTCAGCAAATGACATTGTATCAAATAGTGCAGATACTTCACAGTTGGCTGAAGAAAATAAGCTGGAAGAAACCCAGCTCAGTAAAAGTGGTGAGACTACAAGTCAAAGTCTTCTTCAGAAAGCTTGTGATGGGTCAGAAGACTCGAAAATCACCAACTCCGAGATCACAGTCATTAGTGAATCATCACAAACGCGTGACGCGGATGTATCGTCACAGGAAATGGATGATGGAAAACAACTTGCCAAGAAACGTGGTCGGCCAAAGAGTATCAAAGGCGCTGCTGATAAGAGCAGTTCAGTTGAATCTGCTCCCGATGCTGCCCCATCCAGGCGATCTAGGCGTCGTTCCAAAGTTGCCAAGGAAACCGCATCATCTGAGGAGCCGGTAACCACGGAAACATCATCTGTGGTTCAGGATAGCATCCCTGAAGAGTTGACTGAGTTGACGCCCTGTGATACTTTTGCAGAAACTTCCGAAAAAGCGCAGAAAAGTTCGGAAGCAGATACAGAATCGGAGACCGTGACCCAAGAAAGCGAGATGTCAACTCAAAGTGAGGTTGAATCTCAGAAAGAGGCAGAACCTGCTACAGAAGAAAGCTGTGATCCATTGGTGGAATCCACATTTGTTGAGAAGAAGAAACCAGCAGTGAAGAAAAAAGAAAGACATCGCCGAACACAAATGAGTTTGTTAGTCGAAGCCGGCAATTCGCAGGCGACTGATAGTGTGGTTGTCATGGATACACAAGCTTCAGTTGTTGAGATTCCTCAGCAGAAAAGGATTTCGACTAAAAAGGTATCAAGCATTGATTCTGAGACCCAACAAAATGTTGATGATGATAAAAATGAGGAAGCACCCATGGAGGTTGATAGTGATGTTACCCAGTCTTCGGTTTCGAAAAGTGAAAGCACTGAGCAAGAGATTGTGGCAAACCCTGCAGAAAAAACACAAAGAACAAAAGCAGAAGAGAAAGCAGTAAAGAAGAGAGTAAGAGGCAAGAGGACTTCTGTCATATCAGAAAAGAATCAGGACTCTATAGATGAAAAACATCAAACCATCGAATCCAAAGTGGAAAAAGTTACAATTGAAACCAAATCGGCTGAGAAAACTCCCAATAGCATAATAACAGCGGTGAAGGAACCCTTGCGGAATAGCACAAAACTTGTGAAAAAGGACAAAAGTGAGAAAAAGGGAACCTTAGTTGGCAAAACCCTTGATAATATTTTCACCAAGGAATGTAATGCTTTAAGCGATGATGATGATGATGTTCCATTGGGTAAACTCACTAAACCTCAAAAAGACGTTTTGTCGAATGACGATGATGACGAAATTCCTCTCGGAAAAATAATCAAGCACCGTCAGAAAAATGTGCCCGAGAAAGGAAAAATAGTCGAGATAGAAGCAAGAAATGTTGCGGTGGAATCGTCATTGGACAATACTGAAAATTCTCTTGATTCTGACGATGTCAGTTCTAGCCAATCAACCGCTCCGAGATCAGCCTCCAAATCTAGCAAAATTGATCGCGAGATGAAACGTTTGATGGTTGATATGAAGTCGCCGGTAAGGCTTCGGTCAAGTGGTATTACAACGCGACCAAGACGTAGCTTGGACTTGTCTCAATCGAAAAAGAAGAAGCGCTTGTCTTTGGGTAAGGCGAAAACTACGCCGAAAAATAAAGACAAAATAGTATCAGCAGATGAACTTGAAAAAGACAATGAAAAAGACAATGAAAAAGAAGAAATTGCAGAATCTGTAGATGAGACGCCTGTTGAGAAAGATATTATAGCAAGCAGTATTGTAGATGAGGTAATTATGGAAGAAACGCAAGAAGCCATGGCTGACGATCTTGTACATGAATCTGAGGTAGAAAAGGACACTGCTACTACTGAGACTGGCTCTGAAAATACAACTTCTCATACTGAGGCATCGAGTGAAGACCTAACTGTTATCGAAGCAGAGGTAGAAGTTGATAATACAGAAAATATTGAGGGAAGTGATTCTGCTGTCACTGTACTGGAAGGTTCCGGCCCTGCATGTGAAGAAGTTCACGAAATTATAGACAATGAGCCGGTCGAAGTGAAAAACGGAAATGAGGCTGAGGAAGTGAAAACAGATTTTGCCCCCAAAAGTGGCATAACCGACTCGAAAGAAGTAAGCGAAGATTTGAAAGATGTTGCTGACAAGGATGAGGCAGAGGACAAAGGTGAAGGTCGGGAGAAATCGAGTGCCAACATCGTGGATGAAAAGGAAGAAGTGGAGGGGGATGAGGATGGACTTTCGAAATTCTCCGAGAAAATAGACAAGCAAAGGAATGAGCGAAAACAAAGCAGACCGCAGAGGAAGCTCGTAACCAGGAAGGATCTGATTCTTCAGAAGGCGAAAAAGATGAGCGGTGGGTACCCGCTAGAACCGGCAATGCGCGCACGTCTCGTCGGCTCGAAAAAGACATCGTCCTCATCACCATCGGGATCCTCGTCGCCTCCCGTTTCACCGGTCAGCAGCAGGAGTTTCACGTTCCTAAAACCCGCCAAGCAGATCTCGATTCTCAAACTGACCAATAGGAGGAACTCGAGCGGGGGCGGCAGCAGCAGCAAGGAGAGCGGGGAGAGTCCTCGCAGCTCCCCTCCCGCAAAGATGGTGGCGCCACCTGGATCCGAGAGCCCCCTCTTTCAGCCAATACAGATCGGGCTCTACTCGCCTTCCGCTTCCCCCAGTGCTGGTATCTTGAAGAGGAGGCGTCTCAGCGGGGAAATGGCCACCAACTCACCATCGCCACCAAATAAGGTAACTTATATTCCACGGAATAGCTTTGATGAAGTTGATAACTATTTTGAGTTAGTTAGTGCTCTTAAACAGAACACATACCTGAGATGACAATTGATCTGGGAAACTTGATAACATTTCGAGTTATCTGACTGTTAGTGCTTTTTTGGGGGGTTCCATGGTATAACTATTGGCTAGTTATGATTAAATCTCAATTGGCCATATAGCAAAACAGCATCGACCATAAAGAACAAACCTTTAGTGATTGAATTACACTTAAACCTAGTGGTGGTGAAATTTCCCAACCGATCATCAGTAGGCTAGGCAGTGTCTTAGCCAGGATTTAGGAACTGGGTGCCTAAAATTGGCAGTTGTAAAATTTTTGGGCGTCCAAATTTTTAAGGGGGATCACAATATACTCATATTCCAACCATAAACATGTATAAATTCATCAAAATAAGGTATGATATCATTAAACAATGTCATAGGAATTATAAGGAGATGAAAAAATTTAATTATAAGCTTGAGATTGAGATTTTTAGAAATTCCACACTAAAAGATTTGGGTGTCCTGAGGGGTTCTTTTTAAGGGTTTGGGCGTCCAAAAAGGCACCCAGACGCCCTGCTGGCTAAGTCCATGCAGCTAGGCCAACCGACTATCACCGATTAATCAGTTCATTGCACTTTCATGAGAATGTTTGCTTGTCAAAGCTTAAGTTCTGCATTTTTAGATGTTTGGATTTTCCTCAGGCCTAGAAAAAAAATTGTTTGTTTCCTGTAACGGTCCAAAAGAATTGGGTAGGTAGGTGGGTGAAAATTTTTTTTTGGATGATTTTTTTTTGTCAAAAATGTGTGTTTTATGCATGTTTTACGTTGATTGGGAGTTGGAAGGGTGGAAAAAAATTAAGGGGAGTTTGGATAAAAACTTGTTAGGGTAGGGTTACAGGGAACAAATAACTTTTTTTTAGGCCTCAATGATAATTGGATAAGTTGTATCTTGAACGTGTCTGTTTTTTCCCTCCAGCAAAGAAGAGTTTCTTTCGCAGACCCTGAGATTTACGATGACAGCTCTTCACCCAAGAGGTCACCAAATAAACCAGTGAATCGTTGCCTGGATTTACCAAAATCCCAGCTCCCTACGTCCCCCCTCGTGACCACAACGCCATCTAGGGTTGTCTCCTCACAATCAAAGGTAAGTTACATTCAGGGTTTCAGCCAGGATTTCAAAAATGCCTGTTCAAAACAGCAATTTCAAAATTTCTGCCCGTCCATATTTAGCAACTAATCTACTTCAATTCCTTATAATAACTACATTTGATAGCATATTGTGTCAAAAAGAGCAATTTACACTTTAGTCATGTCCTAAAAGATGGTTTGTTAGGAAAATATTTGGATATTACCCTCCAAAAGTCAAAATTCAAATTTCTTCGAAGAAAATTTTACCTGTCCAAAAGACAGGCAGGACGGCTCCTAGGTTACATTTATACATTCATACATTCAGCAGCCAAATAGACTTGCATATTTTGTGATATTTTGATGACTAGATTAATCAATACTCGGAGCGTCCAAACAGCCTCAAAATGTTGATGCAATCTTACAGGCAAAAGCATATTAAGAAAAGTAAGATCCATTTTTCTCAACTATTTTCAGAATTTTTAACCCTCTTCATTTCATTTCCAGTTCATCACCACACCTTCCAAGGTCAGTGAATGTCAGACTAGCCCCAGTGATAAAGACGCCTCTGTGTTTGCTGTTCCACAGAAAACAGCAACGGTAAGTATTTTGAAGGGATGCTGTACAGTTCGAAATTTAGCGAATCTATATTTTATATATTCCGAATATTTATAATTTAATTCTTATGCTGCTGTTGGCTAATTTGGCCAATTCAAAATGACGCAAAAAACCTGAAAAATGACTGAAACCCAGGCATGTTGGTACTCATTTTAGAATACTCTGTGAGAGCTATCCGATAAATACAAACATGACAGTGTTAACATCGTTTTCAAGAACTGTTGCGTCCTTGTGCTTTGGACCAAAGTAGCCACAGCATTGGAAGGGTTGATATTGTTTAGTAAATGATCATACCCAGCCAGAGGATGCACTATCATTAGAACTCTTGGCTATTGGATTTGGTATTTTGATGATTGTCATTTTTTCTGTCATCGTTAGGATAAATCGTGACTAGCCAGTTTTAAGTGGTAGAGGAAATTTGAGTAACCAGCAAGTGACTGGCAACTTTCTCACATGTCCTGGCCAGAATTCCAACCCAGTCAGTAGTGAGGGTCACAGGGACTTAGACAGGACCCTTCCTGCATGTCTTTTGGACAGACAGTTTCCTGAAAACATCCTTTTTAGACAGGCAAAAACTTCAGTCTCAGAGCAGCATGGAAGTAGCCCCATCATATTTGTACCTAGGAAATTAATTGTGTTTTGTTTCAGAAACATAAAGAATCGCAGTCCCAGAGCAGCATGGGAGTAGCGCCATCTATATTTGTGCCTGGGAATTAATTGTGTTGTGTTTTGTTTCAGAGACATAGAATGGCAATCTCAGAGCAGCATGAATGCAGCTCCACCTATATTTGTACCTGGGAATTCATTGTGGTGTGTTTTATTACAGAGGCGTAAAGAGTCGCAGTCCCAGAGCAGCTGTGCCAGCACGCAGGAGTCTCAGCTGAATTCCACCGATCCCATCATCCCTGAACTGAAAGAGTGCGGAGAACCAGTAGAGAGCGTCCTTCCCCAGCTCACTTCATCCATGTGGTACGTTTTCTATATTCAGAATTTCAATGTTGGTCACTTTTTCTGCCATATTGCAGCTAAGTCGTCAGGTACTTCTTTGATATTCGGTATTTCAATTTTCGTCACTTTTGCTGCCATATTGTGGCTAAGTTGTCTGGTACTTCTATATTTGTAATTTTGGTTTTTGTCACTTTTTTTGTCATATTGCGGTTAAGTTGGACTTGCCATTCGTAAGTGGTGGAGGAAACCACCACATAACTCTGAGTCACTGGCAACTTTCTCACTTGCCCTGGGCAGTGGTGAGAGAATGTTTGTTATTGAATTATTCGTTCATTATTTGCAGGGTTAGAGGGTTGGGTCAATTGGTGCGAGCACGAAATATCAGAACTATCGGACATCTTTCGTCACTGACGGAATACGAGGTCCATAACCTGCCCATCAGATCGCCTAAAGTCAGCACTGTGCGAAAAGTCCTGAAGACATACGAACAACAGCTCAGCAGCAAGAAGACCAAAGAGACAACCGTCTCCTTGGAAACCATGCTAGAGGATCATGGGAAAGAAAAGGAAAATGGTATGTTATTGAAAAAAATATAAAGATGGTTTAGTAATTCGGTTCTTAACAAATTTCTGTCAAATTTTTATTAATACATATTATAATTGTTTTAATAATGATTCATTATTAGTATTTTAATACCATTGATTCCAAATGACTCTGTCAAGCTGAAAATGCTAACTGAAAACCAGTGGATTTTGGACATTTTACTCCTTATTAAAAGATTGTTTCCTGCTTCAGATAGCAATTCTGGTTTCTTTTAAGTGCTATGTACAACTTTTTTAACCACCACTATTGAGTGGGTCTTAATTCTCATGTATTTGAAGAAAAGAACTCACTAAGAAAAATATTCCCATGCCACTTAAATATAAAACAGAGATTATAGATGTGGATCCTTTTGTGATGCTTGTGTTAAAATGATTAAAAAGTCGCCGTAAAAATAAAGTCCTCCACTTAACCCTTCCAATGCTGAGGCTACTTCCGCCAAAGGCACAAAAAATCAAAATATCTTAAAAATCATCGAAACCCTGTCATGTTGGTATTCATTGGAAAGCTCTCACTGAGTACTCTTAGATGAGTACCCATTTGCCAGGGTTTCAGTCATTTTCCAGCTTTTTCACATTATTTTGTATTGGCCAAATTAGCCACCAGCAGTATAAGGGTTAATTTCTTACTAGCATTTCTATTTTTTTTTGCAGAAGAAGTGACTGCTGATGAGATGGCTGCTGCAGAAATTACTACCTCATCACCGGTGAAGAAAAATCTGCCTCCAATGGAAGATGCCTTCGCAACACTCTCACCTGGAAAAGGTAGAACAATGGTTTTTCTTTCATCTTTTCTCCTTTGTCGGGATTTATATTTACCCTTCCAATGCTAAGTCTACTAGTACTTCAATCCAAAGAACATGGACGCAAAGTGTTTTGAAAACCATCTAAACCCTGTTATGTTGGTATTCATTGGAAAGCTCTCGCGGAGAAATCTCAGATGTTTTCTCCTTTATTGTCATTTTAACCCATTCATGCTCAGAGATCTTTATAACTAGTGTTGTTTGGACCTATCATACTTCTGATAATTCCTTCTAAATGAAGCATTAATTTGTAAACAATTTCAAGGAGAGTTGTAGATAGAGTTCTGATGAACAATCAGGGTCTTAGCCAGGATTTCAAAAATCCCTCTCCAAAACAGCAATTTCAAAATTTCTGCCTGTCCAGATTTAGCTACTAATCTACTTCAAATCCTTATACCAGCTACAATTAATAGCCTAGTGTGTCAAAAAGGGCAATTTACACTTCAGTTATGTCATAGAAGCTGGTTTGTTAGGAAAATATTTGGTTATTACTACCCAAAAGTCAAAATTGAAAAATTTTCATAGAAATTCTTGCCTGTCAAAACAGGAGGTTTTTAGGAAACTACCTGTACAAAAGACAGGCAGGACAGGTCCTGGCTAAGTCCCTGGAACAATTCTAGTTTCGATATTTTTCCTAACCATTAAAAGATATCACCAAAATTGTCGGGCGGTTTTGGCTGCCACAGGCATGAATTGGTTAACTAATTCATTGACCACCTTTATATATTGAAAATGTTTGGTTCTCCTGAAAGCATTTACTATTTTTTGCTTTACTTGGTCTATTGTTATCAAGGATGTCTTTATGTTCGTGTCATTTGCATTTCTTTTTGTTCCATTTTGAAGATTTGGATACAAGTATCGAAGAAGCTATGAACGATTCTCAGGAATTATTAGCTGGTATCACCAAGTTTACGGAAGAGGTGCAAGAAAACATCCAAGTCGACCAGCCAGAGGGCGCCACATCACAATCGACCAATCAAAACGAAGCCGACAAGCAACCTGAACAAATATCTCCGACCAAAAGTGAATTCTTATCTTCTCTGGCGAAGTTTTCAAGTCAGCTGAATGCAGAGTCTCTATCTCGGTTGCCTAGCAACGAGATCTTCCAGGCCCATCAGCATCTTAATACGCTGATGACAAATGTTGTTTCCGCCTTAAAGACAAAATACTCCTCCCAGGAAAAAAAATAAGAGATTTCATTAAGCTAAAGAGAACCCATCCGCTCCTTATATTAAAGGGGCCCTAAAGGCTCACATACTTATCAGCTTATATGAAAGTAATACACTTTAAGAACAGGATGCTGCCCTTCTTTTTCTCTCAGTGATCCCATGAAGGGAGATATATCTAACTTGCTCAAAGCAATCAGGGTTTCTTATAAAAAAAACTGTAAACATGATAAGGAATTCTTCATTTAAAGGAAAACTTGGTTTGAAAGGTATGGGAAACTCAAGTATATTGTTGAGTATAGCATAAAAAATAATGGTAATAACTAAAATATTTTTGTGGTGCAGACTTTGACTTGAATTACTTGCAGATGTATTTTACTATAATATCTGAACGAATTTGTACGTCCCATATTCCTGTAAAATACAATGTTTATTATTACCTATATTTTCATGATTTTTTGGAGAGTGTCTAGTTCAATAATATTGAATATTACTATATGAAATGATATCTTAAAAAAACGTCTGACTAATTAAGGGATATCTCGCTAACAAAATTAATATCCAGAAAATATTTTAAGAAGAAATGTTGATTGATATCCAACCCACAGCTCTTAAAATATTTTGTGAATTTGTGATTAATTTCCATGTTATCTTTGAAAAGTGTTGTAGGCACAGACATCAATTGTCAAACTGATTTGCAAGCAAAGATAGGTACCTTGCTATTTCCCAGAAAAAAATTGAAAGAATGCCTCTACATATTATACTATTTGACTTAGGATACTTGTTTCATAATCCGTTCCGGCCTTGAGATATTATTTTGCTAACTGAAGCAGCTTTCATTTTAAATCACAAAAACTGCTATATTGTCTGAAGATTGTCAGTAGGGTATCGCCATTTCTTTAGTTGTTTGGGTTGTACATAAGCAAGGAGCAAGAATGAGTCCACCTACTGTGTTGCCTTACAACTATTATTGTAGTTTTCAGTCATCCACATCTTTTAACCCTTACAATGGAGAGGCTACTTTCGTCCAAAGCACAAGAATGCAAAGATTTTTAAAATCCATCTAAACCCTGTCATTTTGGTAATCATTTGTTAGCTCTCACTGAGGACTATCATATGAGTTCCCATTTTACTGGGTTCCAGACTTTTTTTTAGGTTTTTTGCATCATTGTGTATTAGCCAAATTAGCCACCAGCAGCATAAGGGTTAAGTAACCCTTTTGCTGCTACTCGAAAAACCTTATAAAAAGGACTGAATCCCTGGCACATAGCTACTCATCTCAGAGTACTCAGCAAGGGCTCTCTAATGAATACCAACATGACAGGGTTTAGAATGTTTTCAAAAATCTTTGCATCCTTGTGCTTTGGACGAAAGAAGCCTCAGCATTGGAAGGGTTAACCCCCATGTTCAAGTTGACACAATTACGTACGGTTTTCTTTGTATGAGAGTACAGGGGCTGTCAAACTATGGTACCAGTGTGAAACAAAGTATGAAACCTGTGCCAGGGCCACTCCATTAACCCTTGTGCCTCTGGTGGCTAATTTGGCCTGTACGAAATGATGCGAAAGAAGCTAACGACAAACCCTGGCACATGGGTACTCATCTGATAGTTCTCTGTGACTGAGCTTTCCAATGAATACCAACATGGTAGGGTTTAAAAATATTTTCAAAATTATCTGCGATCTAGTGCCTGACGGAAGTGGCCTAAGCATCAAAAGGGTCCAGCACTTTGAAAGGGCAAATGTTTGGGAAGTGTTAAGTATGTTTCCTGTATGTGTTATTTTTGGATATCATCGACTGATTATTCTCTTAGTCTATTGAGTGATGCTGATCATGTTATTGACATGTACAGTTACACAGAAGTGTGTCATTTAGAGATAATTTTTGGCGCTAGTCTCTTGGCTTCAAAGATAAATGTGGGCTTGAAATGAAAGATTCACAGGTCTACTCAAAATGTCTCAAGTTTGACTAGATCTTCAGTGGTTCTTTTTGTTGGTGAGGAATATCTTGCCTTTCAAGGCTGTTAAACAATTCATGCCCAAATGTTTTTCAAGAAAATTTCATATTTTTTTTTAGAGAAATTATGAAAAATATTTGAAGAAATTCTCTTCAGTAGAATTTGAAGTACAACTTAAACCAATTAATGCTCAGGGCGGCCAAAAGCAGACTGATAACTGGTGCAATCATTCAGGCAAAAGTTTGGGAAATATTTGAAGGAGAAATGTTAATCAGAACACCACTTCCAACTTTCCTTCAAGTATTTTGTGAAATTATTCTTTATTTCCAAGTTATTATAAAAAGTATCATTTGTCCAGACAACAATTTCTATAGGTCGTCTGAAGCATTAATGGATTAGATAGGTTTCATCCTACTTAACCCATTAATGCTGAAGGATTTCTCCAGAAATTGGTGTCTGGATCTCTGATACTTAAGACTGCAATTTTGGAATTAAGATTAATTTTACAAAATATTTGAAGGAGAATTGTTATTAATATCCTGATAAACATTTCTTCATCAAATATTTTCCTGAATATGTATTTGCCTGCAATATTTCATCAAAATTGTCAGGTTGTTTTGGCAGTTGTGAGCATTAATGGGTTAAGTATGCATGTCATAGTGGGGTTTAAGTGTTCTGAAGTTTTATCCGGGCATATACATTCTTGTTCACAATTCATTTCCCCTGAAAGGCCATGATATTTATGGGGATATCTTTCCAACATGTTTCATTAGGAAATCAAACGAAGGGGAGATTACAAAATGAAACAAAGCAACGTTCCATTGAATATACTGCAGTTTCTTGCTTTATTCACAAATTACTCTCATAAGTATTGTATACTGTGTTAGTATTGTGGCAGTTTGATTAAACTGATGAGTCACATATCAAACTGCACACCGCTATTTGGACATCCAATCCCTATGCTCGTATCGTACAACACGCTGACATTATAGCTTGTCATTCAACACCCATACGCAACAAATTTAACTGTACATTAAAGGCAGCTGCCTGCTGAGTGCATTACTTTATATGTGAAAAAAACATGGTATACACTACCAGTGGATTGGGACACTATGTTCTTAACGGAACTCTTGGGCATAAATTGGTTACAAATTACTGTTGGAATGCACTTTATTTTAAACGAAGGTACTAATTGAGATGCGTGCTAAGTAAAGCATTAAAATGTAAATAGAATGTCAGTTTTAAAACATGTAAAATTGCTCGATGAAAATGAAATAATCATGCATATTAAAAATGTTGTTTGTTGTTTATTAAGACCACTTTTTGTTGAATTTAATTCCCCATTTTTGAAAAGATTTTCTTGAGAGGTTCCTGATGGATCATGCAAACATATGCTCTGTATCTTTCCCTAGAAAAAACTATGGATGACTTTCAAAAAATAATTGCTAGTATATTTCATCAAAATCTAAACATTTCACAATATTTCTTTTGGTTCATATCCCTGAAAGACAAAATATTTTAATAGGAAATTCTTTAGATGGACCTCAAATGAGCTTGTAAAATATCAAAGATGTCAAAACCTTATACTAGTAAGTGAATGGAAATGCCACTAACATTTCCAGACTCCGAAAAAGATATTAAATACTTGGTTCAACCACAAACTACAGAAGCACCCATACACCCCAAAACACACAAGTACGCATACACCAAATCAGAACATTCGTACACCTGCCTTTAATCCTGTATGTGCACACACACACGACATGCATGCTTATATACAAAGAAAAGCTCAAGTACACCTTGCCTTGGCCCGTTTAAGTGTGTTCAAATATGCACATACTATTAGAAATATTCATACATACATACATAAATTGCACTCACACACACACACACATATACATATATATACATATATATGTATGTATGTAAATATGTATGTATATATATATATATATATATAAATCTATATATATATATATATATATAAGTATTTATATATATATATATATATACATACATATTTACATACATATATATATATATATATATATATATATATATATATACATATATATATATATATATATATATACATGTGTGTATATATATATATATATATCATATACATACATGCATACATACATAAATTACACATACATATGTTTATATATATATATATATATATATATATATATATATACACATATATATATATATATATATATATGTATATATATATATATATATATATATATATATATATATATATATATATATATATATATATATATATATATATATATATATATATATATATCAGCTGCTCACAGGTTTAAGGGATCTGCTGTGGCCTAGTAGTTACGACATCATGATCTCAAGGGTCGAGTCTCCGCTAGATCCCAAAAATAGCCGGTTGGCCTGGGCCTTTCACGACACCTAGGAGAAAGTCCTTTCTCTTCACGAAAAGTTCCAAGGGATCTTTCCGTTGCAGATGGACCATAGACAGCCCTCCAAAATACTATACATTTGCAGAGTGATGAGGCACAAATTATAAGCCGCCCTGTACCATAGTTGCTTAAACTAGATTGCATACACTGTGTGTGATATTTATATTCCCTTTAGTGTAGTAAAACCCAAACGCAATAGTTTAAAAGAAATGAAACTGTGGGGAATTTTTTAAATGTTATAAGTTTTAGATGTCAATCTCTCCTTGTCTTATACCCAACTATACCTTTAAGTGTAGTGATAACGAACCTGCAACGATGCAAAAGAAATGATGAGAAGTTTGATCAACATTCCTGGTTCAGGTTGTGAATTTGATGACTGACTTTTAAGCTCACATGTACCGGATAAAGAACAATCAATTGTGGTTGTTGCAGGAATGGACGTTTCAATACATTGCCCCACTGCTGTTCTGTTCATTGGAATTGTGTCACATATATCAATCGACAATCGATTAATGCGTGATGTACTACAGTTTTGATGAATGCAAGCACTACTTGAGGAAAAAGAAGCATTCATGATCTCCAATAAGGAACAACTGCATGCAATTGGATTTCTCATCAAGTTCAGAAGTACATTTGGTCCAGGCAACAAAAAAATAATAGAATGGATGTTATTTTCTTCCAATTGCAAAACTTTAAGAGAGCGAAGCCCCCAAAAAGATTCTATTGGGATATGCGATAATTGGTTACCTCCCATTTTCAAAGTTCTCAATGCTATGAGATCTTTGAATACTCCTGGAGGAAGTTCAGATAAGTTATTGTTAGCAATATCCAAAAATATGAGTTGAGAAAGATTGGTAAAACTACCAGGCTCCAGTACAAATATTTTGTTTTTTGCTAGATAGAGTAACCTCATATTATGCAGATATCGAAAATAACCAGACGGAACCTTCTCAATGGCGTTACTTTCTAAACTGAGGGCATTGAGATTCCCCAAAGGCTTCCACACCATAGAGCTGACTCCGGTAACTGTTAATTTGTTTACAGATAGGCTGAGGTAATGTGTTATGTTCAGGTTACTAAAAGATGTTGACTCTAAGAATCGTAACATATTTTCTGCAAACTCCATGGTAGCAATGGTAATGACAGTGTTGTTTGTACCAATGAAAGTAGGTAAGGTTTTGAACGAGCACCCCATTAGACTCAAGTGCCCAATGTAGTGACATTTACCCAGACTTATTCTTGATGTTAGCGGGTTGTTATCTAGTTTCAAATGCCCAAGGTTCATAGCTGAACTGCACAGTCCATCAGTGTCTATGTGAGTTATACGATTTCCTGACAACTTCAGGTATGAGAGATCATCCATTCCAAGAAAATGTTTCTTTTCAAGAGTACTGATTTTGTTCTTATCCAACAGCAGTTTCTTCAAAAATAGAAGTTCTTTGATTGCAGACCAAGGTATATCTTCCAAGAGGTTCTGTGTAAGATACAGCTCCTCCAGAGTAGAATTGTACTGTGTAAAAGCTCCAGTTTCTATTTTCCGAATACCTAAGTTACGAAGATCTAGGGTATTCACCTGTAAGATAAGGAAGAACAAAATTAATGCTATTATCTATACTTGAAATAAACAAATAAGATCTACCACATAATCTAAGGTCCCCATACTATTAATTATGTATCAGGGGAAAGTATGGCCAGGGGCAATTTATTCAAAGGGATTTGATACTGGGCCATGCAGCCGTCTCAGCAGTCTAGCACTATTGTTATGCAAATGAGCTCTTATCAGTACCCCACTGTCTATATGCACGCATCTGAGCAAGTGCGATGATCTACTTATCACCATGTTCTGCATTAGCAGTGTGTGGACTCGTCATACCACAGGAAGAAGTTTAGATTACATCTGTGGTATAGGGGAGGGTGTTAATATGGATATGACTGAACCAGAGAGGTATATACCTGGTTAATAACCATAGAAATTAGTATGAAACGTTTTGAGTTATATGGAAAATAGTTGGATAAGTTTGTTTTACTTATCAAAGTATTAAATGTTTAAGTCTTAACTGGGTGTACAAAGGGTACCCTGGACACATGGCTCAAACACCTGGTGCAATTACAATTTCCATCCTGCTAATTGGTGTCAGGCAGGATGGGCCGGGATTGCATCCTTGGTGAGGGTATTGTCTGCTGTCAACAGCCTGGCAGATACAGAATTACAGTCTAGACTCTTGGTTTGCAGACTAATTATAGAAAAGTGCCATTATTGCTTGGAAAATCTCAAGTTTGTTTGATGCAGAGAGGGGGTTCATCAACCTCTCAAACGTTTAGTTAGTTTTAGTTTTTTTGAGAGGGCTTAGCAACCTGGGCATTCTAGGAATGTAGGTGAGTACCGTTAAATGTTTTATTTATTTGTTGAAAGACTATGTTTAATTAATGTTAGCCTAGTTGCAATAATCATACTTTAGTTTCAGTTTAAGACTTTTGACATGTCTTTAGGGTGCTAACATGGGCATGTGTCATCAGCGCTATTTCATTAAATAACCCCTTATGTGACGGCCTATTTCTAGTTAATTTGTCTGTTGATGCCATGGAACTGGAGTTGACCAGAAATTTGAGAAAGGAAATGCTTATCTATTATTAATTCTTAACTTTACATGGGAGAGAAATTGAAAAATATAAAAAAAGTCTTTTATCCACCATTCAGCATAGAAAATCGCAGAATAAATAATCCCATTGTTACCTTAGGAAAGGTCCAGAAAACCTGAAAAAAACAACACTATTTCAGGTGTACAAATTTCTTTGAAAATAGATTTGAGCTAGAGATTAACTTCTTTATTATTCTATTGCACCTTATAATCAAACTTGAAATTGTTGGTTTCTGAGAATTAGAAGGTGGAATTTACTGATATGACTCTCATGACTGATGTTAAGCCATATCACAGGTGAAATAGAGTCCCCAATTGAACCTCCCCAAATACATGTATTGCAATTACGCTAACATCTATTTAGCATACTAAACAATAGTTCATACCTCCATCCCCATGATGACCATATTGTTAAGCCTCTCCAAGAAGTGAAATTAATTCTTTGCATGTTTGAAAGTACAAGAGGTCCATTCAACCTGCTAACTAAATCACCGGGCAAGATGGCCGCCGCCTTATCTCAGTGACTTCCTAGGTAAGATTAGCCCCCACAGTGTTAAGCTAATGGACTACATGGTCCGTTGCTACTCTCTATAAAAAGACCTCTCTGGTATGGCTAAACACCAATATAGCCTGTCACCTGGTGTAAAACAAAGAAATTGCGTTGGAGAGGTAAATCATCCCATCAATTTCCTGACTTGATGAGTCTCTGATCTAAGATGGACTTAAATGATGTAAATATATATACATATATATATATATATATATATATATATATATATATATATATATATATATATATATATATATATATATATATATATATATATATATATATATATATTGGCAGGCATTTGATAATACTAGTATTTGATAAAGCCCTTAAACTTCCCTGGCTTATAAGGACATTATCACAAAATTTAGGTTGGGCAACATGCCTGATACATTATAAATTAACCACTCAGAATATGAAGCATTGCATCTTGATGTTCTTTATCTACACACACGAATTGAGAAAATGCATCCCTGAAATAGGTTCATCCATCCCGTTATGGTTGCAAAATACTGGGTAGGACATTAAAGATTGTTCAATGGCATCTTGCATTTTTAGAAAGTATGATTCATCCAAATTAGTAGAGGTTCAAAATAAGTGGGTAGCAATAATGAATGACTAATTCATATCGCTGAAAACGCATTTCCACTACTTAACCTAATAAGATGTTAAATGGTTTGTATGTAAAATATATTCAGTTCAAACTGGTAACAGAATCGTAACAAATCAAATATTACATGCTATGTTATTGAGAGATGATGACATATATGTTCTTTTTGTGATGAATCACCGGAAACAATATTTCATGCATTCATTGGTTGCCCTACAGCAAGTGCAAAATGGCATGGAATAGATATACAGTGAAACCTCGAAAGAGTGAACACCTTGGGACCGGGCCAAAACGTTCACTATAGGGGGTGTTCACACTTTCGAGGTTTTCCAAGTTTGACTAGTAGATAGACATGACACAAAGCAGATATATATATATAAGTAAAAAATAACTTTATTTCTCTTCACTTTGTAATTTTACATTAGTAGGATCTGATTCTTAGAGAGCACCATAATGTATTAGTTAACACAGATAAGCACTTTAAAACTCACTCATCACTAATCAGTATCCTTATTTAAGATACATGTAACCCTTTATTACTTAAATATCATACAATTCTCAGCTTCAGATATGTGATTAATCCATAACAATTACAAGCATAGGTTAAAATGATTATGAAAATCAGTAGACATTGGTTGTTACAGTACAGTAACACATTTATCATTCATCTTGCTCTAGGAGAGCAGCTAAGTGTTCAGAGTCAGTCACTGGATATCAAATGACAATTCACTTCTTTACAAGCCATTCACTGATTTTACACTGGGTTGATGCCTTGGTTCGCTGTTCTAGGTAAAATCCACTTATTGAAGATTCAACCTGGTACACCAGGTCAGTAAAGTCCATGCTGTAATCACAGGCAAATAACTTGAGTGTATCGGCAGCCTTGAGAGCATCTTTGAAGGTAACTTTCACAGAGGGGGTGTCACTTGGAGCATCCTCACTTTCTTCACCAGATCTAGGCCTAACCTTGGTTATGATCTCCTGTTCCCAATCTCCATCATCAAGTTCACAGGTTGGTGCATCAGCATCAATATTCAAGAATTCCTCAGTGGACACTGTATTGGTAGAAGCTGCTTCACCTGCACTCCTGACCAGCTCATCCAGGCCTTGAGGGATATCATCCAGTTCCCCAGTAGCAGAACCACTTGAACCATCAGTAAATCCAGCTTTACGAAAACAGTTGGTTATGGTTCCAGCAGACACTGCACTCCATGCCTTGTGTGACCACTTGATTGCATCCAGGACGTTGATTTGCTTAGAAAGTTCAGAGGAGGATTCACAGGTGTCCATCTTTGCTAGAAGTGTTGTTAGGAGTTCCTTGCGATAGTGGCTCTTGAAAGACTTGATGATCCCCTGATCCAGTGGCTGCAGGCGGGATGTGGTGTTGGCTGGGAAGAAGGCTAACTTGGTGTTGGTGAGTGTCACTCCCTGGGGATGACATGGAGCATTGTCAAGAAACAAGATGATCTGTCTGTTCTTGCGTCTCATTATCTTGTCAACAGATTTCAGATAGTCAGCAAAGAGAGTAGAGTTCATCCATGCCTTTTTGTTTGCATAGTAATCCACAGGTAACTTATCAACATCCACATGTTTAAAACAACGTGGCTTTTGTGACTTTCCAATGACAAGTGGTTTTAGTTTTTCTCCTGTGAAGCTGCAGGTAAAGAGTAGGGTAATCCTATCTTTTGAGCCTTTAGTGCCATGACAGTTCTCAAACTTGGACACAAGGGAACGATCAGGTAAAGCCCTGTAGAAGAGTCCAGTTTCATCACAATTAAACACATCTTCTGGGTTATAACCATCAATCAGCTCATGTAGTTTTTCTGTCCACTCAGTCACAGTTTCCTCCCTCACATCATTACTCTCCCCACTAATAGTCCTGAACACAATGTCATTCCTTCCTCTGAACCTCTGCAACCATCCATTTGAGGCTTTGAAATTCTCAATGCCAAGCTCCCTGGCAAAATATCTAGCCTTCTCCTGTAGCAAAGGACCTGAGATAGGCATTTGCTTACTCCTGGCAGTCTCAAACCATGTTTGTACTGCACTATTCAATTCAACCATACCATTTGTCTTGTGACGTTTAAGGTATGTAGAGTTTGTGGACTGCTCAAATGCATCAAGATAGCTCCGTTTCTTCTTGATGATGTTGTTTACAGCTCCAACAGAAATGTTGAACTCTGTAGCTAGTGATCTCTGGCTCTTCCCACTTCCATTACTGTGGATAAGTTTCACCTTTTCATCTAATGGCAGGTCAACTCTTGGCATCTTGGTGCTCATGCAGGTAATGATTTCTAACCTGAATATTGTCTCCTTTTATGGCATAAGATATTGATTATTATTCACTATAATACTTTGATGTCCTTTGTATCTTCTTCTTCTTCTTCTTCTTGTGTGATATTATAATCCTCCTGTGTAGGAGCTGTATTAACAATTTAAACACTTAAATTAAATATCTATATATATATAGGCTAGATTAAGAGCTAATACGGTTAAGGCTAGTTGAATACAAATATAGATGTCGTACATATTTACAATCACATACAATTACAAGGCAGGTGTTAGTGCTTTAGTTGAGGTCTGCATATTTTACTATATTGGTCCTTTTGAGGTGCAGAGCAAAGATGTAGTCTCTGGTGATAGTTTCGACTTCTGGGATGACGGAGGGATCCAGGATGTGGATTTCCGCCACATCTGGGGGGGACGGATCGAGGATGAGTCCCACTAGGAATTGGTCGAGATTTTCTGTGTCGAGATCGTCAGTATGCGGGATGAGAGCGAGTATTCGGTGCAGGTACTTGGTCCTGACTTCCGATAGTGCGGAACATCTAGTCAGGAAGTGTAATCTGTCTTCCGTCTCTCCTAGGTCACAGAGGGAGCAGATGTCTCCGTCAATTTGCTTCATGCGCTTTTTTACTGTGGCGAGTGGGTAGACGTCCACTAGGAGGCGTATCTTGGTATTGGCACGCGCCACCTGGAGGGGATTTTCGATGTGGCACAGAGCGTTGTGAGGTGTACGTGCTGTGAAGAGAGGGTTCAGTAATCCGAGGGTTGATCTTGAGAGTGCTTCTTTCGCGATCTCTTGGGATGCTGCCAGGTATACTGCTTCGTTCACCATTCTTTTCCATTGCAGTTTTGTCGGTGGGCTCATGTGCAGGTCTGGTATTGTAGGAAGGTTGTACCGGGACAGTATACGTTCAATGTGGGTCACCCAGGATGCTGATCTCCTCGTTTTCATAATATATTGGCGAAGAATCACCTCACGAGTGGTTTCATCGGTCATGAGAGATAGGAGAAATTTCAGTGCTTGGATGTGTAGGGTGTGCTGCATTGGTAGTATGCCAGATAGGATGTAAAGCGCGGCTATAGCTGTTCGTTCTGGGAGACCTAGCATTGATCTTATCGCTTTCTTGTGGAACTGCTCCAAGGGTTTGAGAGCAGTTATCGTTGCCACAATTGTGTCCAGCCCGAAGGTTGCTCTGGATAGAACATACGTTTCGTAGAGGTGGATTGAGACTGGCACCGGGAGTCCATTTAGGCCGTGTAATCCCGGGCCCATCAGGGAGTAGAGGGTGCTTCTTGCGAGTGAAACACGGTCTTCGATCGTTGGGTTGGCTGTTAGCAGTCCACGCTTGATGCCCAGGTGAAGGAGATCTTTTTCCACAGGGAGAGGTGTGCCATTGAGGTCGATCGGGGGTTCTTTCACTAGGTGCTGGAGTTCAGGCTCAAAGGACCATTTTCATATAAAAAAGATCTAGAGTTAGGGTTAGCTTTTGATCATGTACTAATCCTAAGTTACTCCATTCACTGCACAGTACTCACCCACATGCATGCGACGGTGATAATCCCTTTGTCTCAAGCTTCAGAACAAGCTGACACACATGCAATTGCAATCATTGATACTAAACTTAACCTGGCCAGGCCAGTTGAAATATAAGTAATTAGTGTAAACAACTGAAACACTCACACAGTGTATTTTACTTTGACCTACTTGTACCAAGGTGTTCACTATGAGAGGTTCTCAGGACCAATTTTCCCCCCAAAAAGTGTTCACTGTTCGGATAAGGGGGTGTTCACACTTCGTAAAACTAGAATGTATTAGAAAAAAAATGGGACCGGGAAAAAGTGTTCACTATAGGGGGTGTTCACACTTTCAGGGTGTTCACATCCCGAGGTTTCACTGTATACTTGCATATACAACCTTTTGGCAATAAATCTTGTAACGATGACTACAATGAAAAATAAAATTTCCTCAGATTAATTTGATCATCCTGTATCCTTAACCATTCATGGCTGACGGATCAGATTTTTTACGCTTTACACACACACACACACACACACACACACATACATACATACATATATATATATATATATATATATATATATATATATATATATATATATATATATATATATATATATATATATATATATATATTATATATATATATATTTATATATATATTTATATATATATATATATATATATATTTTTATATATATATGTTTACTAGTATATATATATATATATATATATATATATATATATATATATATATATATATATATATATATATATATATATATATATATATATATATATATATATATATATATATCCAAAAATATTTAAGAGTTGCAAGGAAAGAAATATTTAGTGACTGCTAATTTCATGCTAAATTGCTCAGGCTCTGGTTGACATTAAAAAAGAAGAAATTGAAACTTTTCAATAACATATTGATGTTTCAAAATGGATATTAGTTGATCTACAGATACTCTTTGGCTTTTCATGGCACTCCATCCCTGCAAAAAATCAGTATTTCCCATTAATGGGAATTCATTTCCCATCAATGGGAAATCATTTCCCATTAATGGGAATTACTAAATCTGAATTCGCATTAATGGGAAATCAATTCCCATTAATGGGAAATCATTTCCAATTAATGGGAAATAAGAATTAATTCCCATTAATGGGAAATGATTTCCCATTAATGGGAAATAAGAATTAATTCCCATTAATGGGAAATGATTTCCCATTAATGGGAATTCATTTCCCATTACTAGGAAATCATTTCCCATTAATGGGAATTGATTCATATTTCCCATTATTGGGAAATGATTTCTCATTAATGGGAAATGATTTCCCATAGACTAATACTAAATCTGAATTCGCATTAACGGGAAATCAATTCCCATTAATGGGAAATCATTTCCCAT
The DNA here is from genome assembly GCA_963942565.1 of Maea johnstoni. NCBI lineage: Eukaryota > Metazoa > Annelida > Polychaeta > Spionida > Magelonidae > Maea > Maea johnstoni. The sequence goes on along the minus strand of OZ012696.1, from coordinate 7,316,394 downwards.
TAATGGGAAATAAGAATTAATTCCCATTAATGGGAAATGATTTCCCATTAATGGGAAATCATTCTATTTCCCATTAATGGGAATTCATTTCCCATTACTAGGAAATCATTTCCCATTAATGGGAATTGATTCATATTTCCCATTAATGGGAAATGATTTCTCATTAATGGGAAATGATTTCCCATTAATGGTAATTCATTTCCCATTAATGGGAATTAAGTCTTGTTTCCTATTAATGGGAAATCAATTCCCATTAATGGCAATTGATTTCCCATTAATGGGAAATAATCATATTTCCCATCAATGGGACATCATTAGTATCTCCTGCAGAGGAGAGTAACAAAAAGTAGTACTTAAAAAGTAGTTCCCGCATAAGCTATGCTTGATAAGCTATGCTAGTTAGCGGTGGCAAAATCAACGTGCTGCCTTATATCTGTCCCATCGCCATGACCAGAAAATACAATACATACATGTGCATAATACATAATAGATAATAAAAAACAAGTGGATATGAAACCAGCAGGTCAGCCTGAACAGGCGTGCCTCAACCAGTGTCAGAATTGGTGCTCTGCGCATGTTCAATTGATGTTGGCAATCAGGTTTTTCTGTAATGTAAATGATACGAGAGCCCTGTTTGGTTCTTCTTCGCACGTGACCTCACGCTGATGCCACGTGCCTGCAAATATAACATGCTAAGCTTGTTTCAGATTGGTTCTAATATACGGAATGCAATGCAGCAACGCAAGGTCCAATCTTAATAAAATTCAGATTTCCTTACAGCAGACATCCGTGGCTACAATCGAACAAAGTTTCGCTAAATTATGTTGACGAATACTGTTATAATGCTAAATAGAATATGGGTGATAGTGGCGGTAAACCGTATACTGCAGACCATACAGATGACGCATATCCCAAATATAGCGAATTGGTTTTTTTTTGCATCATAGCATATCTTTATGGTAGCGACGGTAGCCGCTGCTGACAGCGTCAAAGTACCGAAAAAAAAGTACAGCGTTTTTATATACAGCGAAGCGAAACCACACACAATGTACGCTATATATAAACAGACACGTACATTGTGTGTTCTACAGTAGATAGGCCAGATTAGATTAACCAGTCTATAAAGATAACGCAATCTATAATCAGTGGAAGATACTACGACAGAATTGTAAGCTTGCAATTCTGTAGACAAGAGTGTAAGATATCAACATAATTATAGATGTTACAAAAGGCGCCCCATATGGGTAAACTCCAAAATATTCATACACGCCCTAATGACAGCGCCGGTAAGGGATGCACAGGTATGTGATTTCCCATTAATGGGAATTCATTTCCCATTAATGGGAAATTATTTCCTTTCCCATTAATGGGAAAGGATTTCCCATTAATGGGAATTGATTTCCCATTAATGGGAATTCAATTCCCATCAATGGGAAATCATTTCCCATTAATGGGAAATAAGAAAGAATTCCCATTAATGGGTAGGTAGGTAGGTAGGTTTCTCATGCCTGATGCGTCATTCTCTGTGATAAGCAGGAAGTGTTCGTATATACTCTTTACATAAAGGAAGCATTCCCAAGAAGCCGACTGATATATAACCATCACTGCCTGGGAGATGCAGCTGGTGTTTCCTTGCTATCCATCAATGGCACTTCCGACAGTGTAAGAGCATCCTATGATCAATGGCCAATTAGAGTCAACTCTCTGGCAACCCATATGTTGACCCTGTTCTTAATCTAATTTTTCTGATTACCAGAATTGCAATCTTTAGAGGGAAAACAAAAAGCTATGGCACTCCATCCCTGCAAAAAATCAGTATTTCCCATTAATTGGAATTGATTTCCCATTAATAGGAATTGATTTCCCATTAATGGGAAATGAAATCCCATTAATGGGAAATCATTCCATTTCCCATTAATGGGTATATACGAACACTTCCTGCTTATCACAGAGAATGACGCATCAGGCATGAGAAACCTACCTACTTACAGATTTGTTAAAAAGAAAAAAAATCGAAATTCCTATTAAGAAAGTTAAAGTGTAACGCCACCTTCAAAATTAAAAAAGATATGTTTTAGAGCTCAGTGTCACCTTTCTCAGGACACCTTGATTACAATTGTACTCCGCAAATTGACTGAGATATTTAAGTTAGTATCTTGCAAAATACAGCAAATTCACTGCCTCAGCATGTTCATGGAGGCACCATCTTGGAGCTTATCAGCAACAGGAAGTGATGTCATACTGCTACATCCAGGGCTCCAGGCTGAGGGCCATTCAGAACTGAACACACCAACACATTCTCTCATTAGTAAATGACTTGCAAGGAGGATAGTGGTGTATCAGACTCAACAAACAGAGGCACTGTGTCTCAGTGTATACATATATAGTGCAAGTTATATTTGCTAGAGGTATACCATGTTCTGTGTGGCAAAAGCAATGAGGAAAAGAGACCTGTAGTAAAGGGGTTATAGATGAGCTTTAGGGCTCAAGAAATTCTACCAATTTACAAAATAGCCTGACATTTAGTATTCTTACAATGTTCTGACACTGTTTTCTTGCTGTGAAAGGAAGTTAACAATTAGTTAGCTGTGCGTGTATTGTCAGTGTGTCAGATGCTCAGGAATTGACTGCAATACACATTGATCTCAAAGGAATTCCGTCTGCCTTGGCCCCTCCCATGCTTTACCCAGGAGATTAACTCCAATAAACATCGCCTGGCCACAATTATTTCAAATTGCAATCAGACTAGTTATTGTTAGAAAAACATAAGTACATGAAGTACAATTATGAAACCAGATAGCCAAGAAGCCATCTTCCAAGTTTATTGTGACAATGTTTTAGTTCTTATTCATAATAGCTATTAACTTGATTACTCATTTGCCACAAGTCAAGTATTTTATTCATTTAAGCAGGGACAAACGTGGGGACAACATCTCTGTGTGTCTCTATCTGAGAAGGAATGTATCTGTTGCCATAAGTGGGATATTCTAGAGGAAAAACTATAGGTTCAAGATGTTGACAGTGTAACGGAACACATGGACTTTGATGTTTCCTGCCTGAATCCTTCAGTACTGGCAACCTCCTATGTTGCATTCATGTGATTCAAATGTATTGGAGGTAGAGCCCCAGCTATTCCCAACATCAAGTAGGTTTTTACTCAATAATGAATACAACTCTGCAAGTTCTTAAGCAACAGCTATGTAAAAAGTTTTCTTATTGTTGCAAAAGGAGTATATATTTAAGGGCTGTCCCATTTGAAAAATGGAAGAGGAACAGTACCAAATAAACCTTTCAGCACCAAAAATCCTTCCACCCTGGATGTCAAATAAATGATGTATTTTTTCTCTATTTTGGAAAACAGTGGCCATTTACTGTGTCACACAAACTATGGCATGCCAAAATGATATTCAACTCTCAAAATATCATGCAACTTTCCAAATATCGTGCAACTTTCAAAATAGGGTACAACTTTTGGAAATATATCATTACAGCTCAGGAAGGATGTATATTTTTTGGGAACATGTATAATGACCTCAGAGCAGTCATGGGTGTTGTGCCATGCCATGCACTTGTATTTGGGAAGGACGCTGGTAAAGGGGAAACTTACTTATTCTACCCTCAATATAACATTACTTAAGCCTGGAGCTTAACTATATATATATATATATATATATATATATATATATATATATATATATATATATATATATATATATATATATATATATATATATATATATATATATATATATATATATATATATATATATATATATATAAATATATATATATACTGTATACCGTGTTAATATTGCGCATATAAAATATTGCGCCCAGCAGATAACTGTCTTTGATGCGCAATTTAATCATTGCGCATTGATAACCTCCAGATCAAGTTGTGTGAGGGAGCCAAGGGTATGCAACCTACCTGGCTTTTGAGTAGGGTGGTGTTGTTATATTCAAGCCGGCCAGCCCCTTAGGGATGCCATCATACTGCAATTAGTATAGGCAAGTGCAATCATTATTACGTCACCAGCCACGAACGGTCTTATCTTGGTTGCAATCAGTAACCCTGATTACTGGCATGTTTGATCACACTCGGGTGTGCGAGTTGTCTTCATCGTAATTGAACTCAGTACCAGCAGAGGCCGCAAAGGGTCTTCATGTTGAATGACAAGCTATCATATCAGTGTGTTGAACGATTCAATAATAGGGATCCAATATCCAAATAACAGTGCGCAGTCTAATAAATGCGGACTCCATGGGTGCGCAAAGTACGCATTAATTAAACTGCCGCAATATTAACAAGGTATACAGTATATATATATATATATATATATATATATATATATATATATATATATATATATATATATATATATGTATATATATATATATATATACTAGTAAATATATATATATATATATATATATATATATATATATATATATATATATATATGTATATATATATACACACACGCACGCACATATATATATATATATATGTATATATATATATATATATATATATAGAGAGAGAGAGAGAGAGAGAGAGAGAGAGAGAGAGAGAGAGAGAGAGAGAGAGAGAGAGAGAGAGAGAGAGATTTCTATAGCAAACTCTGAGCATAATGGGAGTATAGTATGCTTGTCAGCTACATCTACCATTTAAAGAGGCCCCTGTGTATACAGTTGTCCTAATACTAGTAAATGATCCATGCACCTTAGACTCAATGTGCCTATGTTCACACTCTGTTTAATTGATAATGACCTCTTGACCACAGAGCTATATATGTAAATTACTTCTCCAGCTGTGTCTGAAGTACTTGTTGACACCTACTTGGCCATCTTAATTTGCATTCATAAATGTTTGAAGGGTGACATGTCACCTCAACCTGATGTGGGAGGTCCTGGAAAGGGGGCAGGTTAACCCTTGTAATGCTAAGGTCCAAATCACAAGGATGAAAAGATTTTTGAAAACCATGTAGACCTTGTCATGTTGGTAATCATTGGATATCTGTCACTGAGTACTTTCTGATGAGTACCCATGTGCTAGGATTTTAGTCATTTTCAGGGTTTTTTGAATTGTTAAGTATTGGCCAAATTAGCACCAGCAGCATAAGGGTTAACTCAATGACTCAGTGTTCACCAAATGACTCTATTAGACTCCCTCTATCCAGTAGGTTTTCTCCTTTACCACTGACCTTCCCCACTAAAAGCGTACAACCTGGCACAACACCCATGGCTGCTCTGAGGTCATTTTACATGTTCCCCAAAAATATACATCCTTCCTGAGCTGTATGATATATTTCTAAAATTTGCACCATATTTTGAGAGTTGCATGATATATTTAACAAAGTTGAACAATATTTTGAAAGTTGCATGATATTTTGAGAGTTGAATAAATATCATTTTGGCATGCCATACACAAACACATAAAATTATATCAATGGTATATTCAACTTATTTTACAAGATGCTAATGCTAATCTACATGTACTTCTAAACTAATTCCTACAGTTTACAGAGAAATACAGCAAATATAACACATTTTGAATTTTGCTATTGTATGACAGAAAACAATTATTATTAGACATTAGTGTATTCTTCCGATTACGCATACACCCTCTTTTTTTGAAAATTATTGGAAGGAGGAAGTCAGTGTACATAATTTTCTGGCATTTAGAACTTCCCCCGCTCAATCTAAATGTTTCTTACCTTTAAATGTGGGGCTGTCAGAGACCATATATTGATCACATCTTTGCCCGTTCAGACCGTATATTGATCATGTTTCACTGGTACATGCGCTTATTTGGAGAATCATTGTTGCATCCAAAAGCTTGACAATTAACCATCTTTGAGCTGTCCACAGTCTCAGGGTTCGTCTTTCCAAGGGGCATATGCCCCTAGATTTTGCTATGGGCTCCTATATTTTTGAAACTAGGGGCCCAGAATAGTATGTATAATAACCAGAAATCCTATTATTGGCCATTTTTTTGTCAAAAGACCTTTTCTGGCCCCTAGCCTGAAATCTAAGTGTCAGACCCTGGGCCCACTAGAGCTAGCCCCTAAGCTCCCTCACTAGGCTAGGTGACAGGAAGTCACAGCATGACATCACACACATCTAATTAACATCACTAATTAGGCTCCCTCTGAATAAACATGGCAGCCCCCATAAAGTTACCTTTAAATGGTATTATCTCAGTTTATCTTCAGAGTACAATTAGAATCAAGGTGTCCTATGAAAGGTGAGATTGAGCTCTACAACATGTCTTTTTTAATTTTGAAGGTGGAGTTACACTTTAAAACTAGTACTCTATCCCTCCACAGACTTTAGAAGATTACAGAATTGCTAAAAAGAGGAAATCGCAAATTCCTACTAAGAAAGCTAAATACTCCACCCTTCCACAGATTCAAGAAGGCAGAGACAAGATTGACTAATGCATAATCCTAATGGTGAGGGGCTCCTCCGCTTGGGCCACGATTACAAGAGGTCACATTGGACAATATTGGGTTATCCAGTAATTCTCCCGTGGGCTGACTGAAGTTGCACTGGTGTCATTTCCACACAATCCAGATTAACTAACAACCATATAAATGGAGTGAGGGAGTGATGGATTATCCAACAGGTTCCCCTCACCCCAGAAAACTAATATAACATGTTGTTTGCTGGGTGGCGGCCCTTGTAATGGTAACCTAGCTTGTAAATGATTACTGGATAATCCAGGAATCATAGTTACTAACAACAAAATAAATGTAAAGTGGATGCTGGGGGTCGTGGTTGCGCTGGCGGCCAGAAACAGACAATGTAGAAATAAGGTATCATAAAAATAATTGTAATGGTTGCTCCCTCTAAAATGTGCAGTTTATGCTTTTGTATCTTGATCCAGATGAGAGCAGAGGGAATCAGATGAGTAATCGTGATAACGTCATAGTTTATGTTTGGAATTTCAACAAACTGATAGTAGAACATGAGAGAGAGCTTGTTGGTTGTAAAATGGTGCTTATAGTACAATACTTCATTTACATGTTGAAGATATTACTGTAGAAATAAGGCATTATAAAACTAATTGTAATGGTTTCTAATCACCTGAGTATGATAACATTGGTTGATTGCACAATAGTGCTCATATTACAATACTTCCTTTACATATTAACGTATGAAGTGTTGTGGTCAGTTTGAATTTAAGTTCAATAAGCGTTTGAGAGGGGATTTATCAACTGGGAGCTCGATAATTTATGTTTATTTTGACCCAGCATACTCAACTTAATCCTGTCTATATTGTGATACTAGAGTGATGGAGGCAGTGTGTGACTGGATTTGGTCCAAATTATTTCTTATCTCTGATTATTTATTGGAAGCCTCCTCCTCTTTAGGTAAAAGAGGAACAGTAAGGATACTTGTTGGGTTGACCCATGAGTATAACTATGTTTGGACAAGTCTGTCTGGAGAGAGGAGTTGTCAGCTACTTTTGCTTATATAGTTATTTGTTGGCAATTTTCTAAAGTTTATAATATTGACACTCACTATGTTTTAGAAGTATATTAGAATTAACAGTTATTATAATATTTTTCGAATAAAGGATATCAATTAAATGAACTTATTTATTATACAATTAAGATATGTATTCTCAACTTTGTAAGCGATGTAACTTAGTAATCTCCCGAGATCAACTTTAAAAGAAAAGGGTGAAAACACGTTGCTTGTTTATTTATTTATTTATACTAAGTTTTTAGTCTCAAGTCTTACACAACTGGCTAACTCCGGTACTTACGGCCATTGTTTACTATAATATTTAAACGGCCTTTTGCATGGCTATTCCTTTAGCCAAAGACATAATATAGAATGCATCGGCCACGCCCCGTAGTTCGAGTTCCACGGAATATAAAGTCTGACAGGACACAGTAGATTTTTCAGTATGCAGTTTCGAAGTGCTCTACACGCCCTTGCTGAACATGTGTGAGGCTAAAGTTATCCCCATATTTGCATATTTTTCATTCATTTTTTTCTTGATTTTCAATAAGCAACACGCACATAATTTATCGCAAATATTTAAAATAAAGAGCCAGCTTGGCAGTGCTTGGTGCGAGTTGAATTTGGCACCACCTTCCTAAAGATGTAGTGTTAAGATCGTGTGACACAATAAGCCCCACCCCTGTACAATGCACAGCCCTTATCTAGCTTCGACCAATTCGGTAAATTAGTGGCTGTTTTGCAGCGTTTTTTTTAGATGAAATCATTCATTTAATAGTTGAAAATGACAACCTGTAAGAAATTGAGCTCAGGATTGATGAGGCAACGGCAATGTTCAAAATAATTTAGCATGAATTGGATGAAATAATGGCAAATCAAATGGGAATAGTGATTCATTACAAACAACGTGGAGTAGTAATCTTGCATTGGAGTGAAATGGTCAGCCAAGGCGTTGTGCGTCTGATTTTTCTTTAAAGAAAAGTAATAATGATTTTATTGATTTATATCTGATGCTTTAAAGAAATATTTGGATCTTGGGACAATTTAAAAAAAAATAATTTTAATAGATTTTCGGATTTTTAAGGAAAAAAATAAAAATATATATATTTTTTTTCAGTGGTCCTAATAGGCTTCCGTATATATTCATACGCTTGTTATCAAAATTAAAAAATACCCCTAAAGCACTGATTAGGCCAAAAAAGCACCCTTATTATTAAAAAAGCGCCGACTTTTTTCAGTAGTTATAAACCCCTTCTTTTATCAAAACACTGACATTGGATGAACAGGAACACATATTTTAGCTTTAGATTTTATAATCCTCTTCCTATTTAGCGGCAATAGACTCTGAAGCCCAGTCGCTTTGGGAGTCACTCAACGTCAGAGCGGCGGATATTTTGTGGATTGTAAGGGGATTTTCACCCCCCATACTTCGTACCTGGGTACAAAAAAGTAACTTTCTTTTACAAATCGCAGACATGCGGAGGTCTTAAAAAAGATCCCTTCTTCTGCGAAATACGTTACGTGGTTGCGGCCCCCCTCTGTACCTGAGACCCCCCTCCCACACCATATATTAATCCGGAGGAATAGTAAACTTTAAAAAGTCAAATTAAAAGGGTTTGATGAAAAGAAACATGCAGGTACCTCATTTATTCTATAAATTCTACACAGTACATAACATACCTCAAACTGCACATTTTCAAAAGCTCTAGCCGGGACAGTGGACCAAATGGACTTCGTCACCACAAAATAGTTGAACCTTTCAAGGGATGTGTACGACGAGTTGATGACTTGGGGAAGGTGTTGAATGTCTCCTAATTTAGAACAGTATATCATATTTCTATAACAGCGACATGCTCTGATCTGTGTTGGGCAGCCGTCACTGGTTGCCTGGGAAATATCGTTCAGGAACAGCAGCAGGTATACAAGTGCTCGTGACAGACGCATCATCTCTCAGAGTGTTCGACAGTTCGACAGTTCTTGATTACAGCAACATGTATGTTTATCCTTGCCCTGATGAGATAAGAATGCTATTTGCAGCATATAATGGTGCACAAATATGGCATATTGGCTCCCTTGTTTGTTTCAGGTTCTGCACTCAATCTATGGATATATGTATGTCTGTTGCTTGCCACCTTTGATCTGACACCCCCTATGAAGTGAAGATTGTTCGCTACTGTTCTGAATTCAATTACACTTGTTCATTCTATACGTTATCAATGCAGAAGTTACAACTAGCCCTTGAGCACTCTTGAAATGATATCATGGAAGAGATCTGTCCTTTCGCAATCATTTGTCTCGTCTTGATTTCTTGCTACAAAACGTCCTTGAGCACTTCGAGAATCAATATCATGGATGATATCTGTCCAATCTCTTCTAGGTTTCTTGTGAAAAACGTTACAGAATCCTTAAATGTTTTTAGAAAGTACTGTGGAAATATACTTTTCTTGTCTAATCCTGAAGTTATATATCCTGTCTTCTTCTTTGTGACTTAGTTGAAGCAGAGCCTTTATGAATAGTAATGCAGAGGACACTTGCAGTCATTGTTTCCTTCTTGATGCTTCTGCTCATTTTATACTTATACCAACCAATCATCATCCGTGTGTGTTCGTGGAAGGCCAGGCATAGTAAATTGTATGTTGTACATTTCCGCCCAGCCATATCAAATTATCGCGTTAGAGGAAAGAAAGATATATTATTAACACTTCCCCTCAACCCACCAGGAAGACTACCTGCTCGGAAAATAGATTGTGTAAGGGCTGTTCCATTTAAAAGTGTGTGTGTGGGGGGGGGGGGGGGGGGGGGTAGGAGGAACGGAAGGTTTTTTAAAGGGGGGAAGGGGCCGAATTCTGAAAGAATTTATCCCATTAGATATGATTTCTGGCAGAAGGGAGGGGGGGGGGGGGGGTGTCGAATTCTTAATTATCTTCCGTTCCTCCCCCCCACCACACTTTTAAATGGAACGGCCCCAAGGGAAAAAACGCAAAATGTCAGGATATACGATTCTACTGTTACCTCAGAAAAGGTCCAGGAAACGTGACAAAATGATGAATTCAGGTTTTCATATTTTCAACTAAAATAGATAAAACCAAAATATTAACTTTTTTTTGTTATTTCAACTTATAAACCAACCTAGGATCGTTGGTTTCTGAGAATAAGCCAGCACAAAAGTGGAAATTTATTGGAATGGCTCTCATGACTGTTATTTAGTGTAATCACAAGTAGATTAGAGTCACCAATTGAACCCCCAAAATACACTCATTGCAATAACGCTAAAATCAATTAAGCATGTTAAAGAAATGTACTTACACTCATCACCAGGATGTTCATATTGTTTATCCTCTCCAAAAGGTAAAATCCAAAGTTTATATGTTTGAACGTGCAAAAGGTCCATTCAACCTACTTACCAAATCATGGGCAAGCTGCTGCTGCTGTCGCTGTTGCTACTACTACTACTTCTACTACTACTACTACTACTACTACTACTACTACTACTACTACTACTACTACTAAAAGTATTATAACCTTGCCATGCGCTTGTAAATACGTATCCTTTGTTAACTGATTATGTACGTTATCGGTTTAGGTACCGTCTTGTACACAAGCCAATTCTAAAACATGTTTCATCATATGTGATGTCCTTATTTATTTAACTTTCATTGTTGTTTTATTCTGTTCAATTCTGTACAATGTTTATTTTTAATTTTTTTTAAATACTGTATATTTTCATGATGTATGATATTGGTACGTTATTGTTCAGACAATACACTTGGTTCCTTTTTGGATTAAAAATGGACATTTATGCTTCAGCAATCTAATAAACACAGATATGGTTGACATTACATTTTGTATCAATAAATACACTAATAAATACCAGGACTTCAACTAATTTGAAATAGTGCCTGTATTGTAGTACTAGTATTATCTTACTTCAGCATCCTGGTACAGGTAGTCGGTCCTGTCCTGATGGCCCAGTGGTTTGAGGCATTATCATTGTCTGTCTGACCCAAGCTTGGCAGACCATTTCTTTCATTTTTCTTTACAAAACATTTGTAGTAGGGCTATTAATGCAAGACCGGGGATTTATTGTGACTTTGGGGTTTAGACTTATAACTAGAAACAACTAGAATTTGAATGATGCTGATCAATAATTTTCATATGGCATGAGTCGCCACTACTGTTTAATTTTGAGAGAGAGAGGGGCATCTAGGCAAGTATCGTATAACATATCGAGTTCTTATGAGATATGAAAATATAAGATACAGGAAAGAGAGTAACATTTTCAAATCTGGCATATTGCAATTAAAGGGAGATGCTAATCATCATTTTCCATGAAGCTTTGCACAATTTGCTAGGTGTGGAGCTATTCCGAGCAAAGTCTGAAAATGGGAGAAATCTGGTATCTGACTCTAAAACCTGGGCTTTATAGTAGAAATGACAAGCTAATACAAATATACTAATATAACATGGGGACTCCTATTGGCTATTATAATGGCCATCCCAATGTCATCTCCTAACCCATTTTAATTATTTTTATTGATATGTCTCTCTATCATTTCCAGACCGCCCGACCCTATTCTAGTCTGACAGCCGTCTATGATGAGAAACATACAGTAAACTACACCTGACCTAATAGATTCTCAATGATACTCATATATATTGACAGTACCCACTGTCTGAGACAATCATTATACTTACACCAGGTCCTATTGCACACCATTGCGGAAACCAAGAGGGTGTGTAGTGATATGGGGGGAGTAATGTGGGAGGAAGTAGTTGCACTGTTATACTAATCTAAGTAGTAGATATTAATTCACATGTTTTTCTGTGTGGACTTCACGTGCTTGTGGGCGTGACTCATATGTTTGGATGGGAAGACTGGGGAGGGGGCGGACTTGATGCAGGATGGATATGTGTGTGTAAGACAGGAAAAATAGGAGAGGGAACAGACATAATGCATTTTTCTTTTGAATTCTACGATAAAGCATGAGTGACAGGCAGAACAAAATCAAATACTTTTTTCAACACTTTTTTCCAAAAACGTGCAAAAAAACAACAAACACATTTTTTTCAATTCTTTTTGGAAAACGTGTGAAAAAATGTGTCCTGTTGTGTTGAGTTATGAATCTAATGGCCGTTGGAGGTCTGTAAGTGGTCTTGTTGAGGTCTTGAAGTAGTCTGGATGACTGTCAGTCCCCGACTGCTTCCCGACCTTTAACTGACCGCTAACAGACCCTATTAGTCCGTGAGCCAGAGGGTTGGTCGGTTTCATATTGGGGGGCCAATTCTACCATACATTTCTGAAAAGCCCTGTTGTTCAGCTTCAATTTCATGTATGATAGCCTTGCACACGTTGGAGCTTTTCCATGATATTAGGCTTTGAAGAAAGTCACTTTGTAATTCATTATGAACTCTGGACTGTGAATATAGAGTGACTGTAACAGGGCTGGGCTGATAATTTGGTATAGGGATAAAGATCGAGCCAGGCTGCTGTGTTGGAAAACCCAAGGCCGAGGGGGTCTGATGCATCTCACAGCCGAAGCCTGCAGGCCAGAGGCTGTGAGATGCATCAGACCTCCCGAGGCCTTTGGTTGCCAACACAGCAGCTTGACGAGGTCTTAATGGCTATTATATCATGATAAAATATATTTTGCTTTTAGATTTTTGGGAAAAGTCCTTTTAACTTGTGATAACCAGGGCTCTTTAAAAAGTTTTCTACTAATGGTTGCCATGACAACGTGTGTGGTGAACAAATGACACTAAAACACTTTATTCCTACCCTGGTTGCACTGTGTGGCAAAAAAAACAATGTTCATTACTAAGGCAATATGCCTTATTTGCTATGTTCAACTTATGGAAAAGGTACATTTGATTTATAAAAAAAGGCCTTATTAAAAGTTGTTTACATATGCTTGCCATGACACCACGCGAGGGCAACGAAAGAGGGTAGAAAACCGAATACACTTTGGTATGCACTGTGTGGGAAAACAATGTCTTGATATTACTATGGCAACATGATATAATGTACATTATACCATGCACATTTTGTTTGGAGCTTACTTTTTTATGCCATTCTCTAAAATGTCAACGTTTGAGTTCCTGGGCTAGGAAACTTGAAAAAAGAAATTCTGCATTTTTATTGTGATATGTTTGTCAAATATGTTCCACTTTGCACTGGTTTCAATCATTTATTTCATTAAGTTCATTAATGTCCACCCATATCATACAAATATGACATGCCTGTGGGGTGTCATATTTGTTTTATTATACCAAACAAAATACAAAACATAAAAGGGGGAACAATTACAAACACCAGAGATTTTGGATAAATACTCGTCGTCTGCCTTGTTGAACTAGTTTCACCGGTAGGTCACCCAGCAAACTCTGTGGGTGTTCCTTGGTATTCTTCGGGCTAGAGGTAACTAATCAATTAGCCCATAGCTGTTACTATGGGCCAATTGATTAGCCAAAAAGCTGTTAAGGACAACAGCCTGTCACTAAGGAGTGAGGAAAACATGACGATTAATCCATGGCCCTTGACCAACCAGAATCAAGAATCTTCACATGATGTATAATACTAGAAAATGTCTATCCCTGTTAGAGGGATAATCAGAAAAATAAATAATGCTGTATATGCATATAGACTTGATATATGAAGAAATGGCCCGAGAAGATTTCATTCAATGTGATGTTAGCAAAATTATATATATGCTTTGAAAAGTTTGTCTAGATTCCAAACAAATAATTTAGGGCCCTGGTACTGTTAATAATATGGGGACAAAGTAGGTTGGTTGGTTAGGTGTCGGACAAGTAATAGTAATCAGTAGGTTGCTGGTTCAACTCCTGGTCGGGGCACTATGGTCTGTCCTTGGGCAAGACAGTTAATTCCATATTGCCCCAGTCCACTCAGCTAAAAATGGGTATCTAGCATTAGTAAGGCAGTACTTGGAGTTTGTGTGCTATATGCAGCCATCTGCTCTGGAATATCCCTCAGGGGATTGAAATGGTGTCCCTGTGTACAGGCCTGCTAGGGAAGGAACTTTGTGTGAACATTTCGGTGGATACAAGACTATAAACCGAATACCTTTATCTTTACCTTTAAAAATATAAATCATGACAGTCCCATGACTATCTGAAACAGTCTGAGTATCATGACCATCATGCTATAGCCCCTGTCCAGAAAACAAGAGGTGACCATAACACCTTTGTTGAAGTTCCATCAAGCATTTACAAAGGAATACTTCATGAGTGTTCGGACAGTATCAGAATAGATGTCATATTCGATGTATACAGAGGAGAGACGATTAAAGACATAGAGAGAGCAGTCAGAGGTCAAGATCCCGAAGCTGGGTGGCCTGGTCTCTATATAAATGTGCGGCATTGTGGAGGGCTGTCTATGGTCCTTCTGAAAGACCTCAAGGAACTATTCGTGAATAGAAGGAAATTTCTTCCCAGTTCCGGCTTTCTATATGACCTAAGCTGTTGAAAGCAACGTAAAACCCCATCCCTTCCTTCCTACAGACCACACGACCATCAGGGTAGGCCCCTACACAAAATAGTTGAGACAACTGGTGTACCTGAAGAACCCGGGTTCAAAAGTCATGTTAGTATCCTGTGGTGAAGTTTGCTACAAGCTGACCACCGGTGGTGCTGAAGAAGTGCCGGACCTGCTTTCAACTCAAGAGGAAGCAGATATTTGCATTTTGCCTGTTGCTCCATGCTGCACGAGCTGCTCCAGAAGAACATAAAGCTGTGTCATCATCTCAGATGAAAAAAAATGTTTTGTGTCTGGCGTTTTTACCCATATATTGGCACCATTGTATCTCAGGTGTGGTACAAGGATCCACACGAAATTTGTTAGCTTAAGTGCTTTTGCTGGTCGCGACAACTCAGTCAAGTACTTTGGAGATTATTCAGAAAGACAAGAAGGACATGTTTGCAGAGCTAGGATCCTGTTGGGAAATTGAAGGCGACCTCATAGCAAAATTGGAAGCATTCACATGTGAGCTATACTGCCCAAAATCTGGTACCACAGAAAGGAATGAGTTGAGATACAGGCTTTCTCCAGATGTTCTCTACCCTGTTGGACATGGTTTGTATAAAAAGAGGTCCAGCGACAATGAGGAGGAATTGCAAATTGAGTGGATGCATGGTCTTCCAGCTCCCGAGGCAATACTGAACCTGATGTCATGCAATAGTGTCAGTGCTTGAAGGGTGCTAATGGACTCAGGTGTACTGACATGTGTTAAGTCCAAGCTTGCGACAACCAGGCTTAGGACTTGGAGTCTGATACAAATGATCAGGTTGTGTCAGATGACTCTGAAGAAGATACAGAATAATCTTACAGATAGAAATCCAATTAACTTTGCATGAGCTATCATCGTTAGATCCCCTTTTGAAAATAAGAAATAAAAAAGGGGGGGCTGGGGGTCACCAGTTATCCCATTCATATAGGTGGCGGCCAAGTGGCGCTAAATTTGCAAATTTCATGTCTAAATTTAATAGTTAAATTAGAAAATACCCCATGGTTAGACTTTCCTTCAAATCTTGCATAGGCTTTCATTTTCAGGTCCCATTTGTCTATCTTAATTTTTTTTAAAGCAGGGTTACCAGTCATGCTGTCCATATACTATATAGGTGGCGTGAAAGTGACAAACAATGTAATTTGTAAATGGAAGTGCCACTTTGGCGCCACCTATATGGATGGGATGACTGGTGAATCCCCTTTTTATTTTTTATTTCAAAGGGGATCTGATGATGATAGCTTATGCAAAGTGTAATGGATT
Organism: Maea johnstoni; assembly: GCA_963942565.1. Classification (NCBI taxonomy): domain Eukaryota; kingdom Metazoa; phylum Annelida; class Polychaeta; order Spionida; family Magelonidae; genus Maea; species Maea johnstoni. The sequence continues at coordinate 7,300,138 of OZ012696.1, read as the reverse complement.
TCTAACTGTGGGGTACTTTAAATGGAATCCTAAGTTTTAGATGTTACTGTCACCTTGTAGAATACCGTACTATGCCTCTAAGTTCCTTGCACTGACAGTCACATTCAAGGTTTTTATTGTCTGCCAGTTTGAATACAGTTCTTGTGGAGTCTGGAATAATACAAAACAATACTGGTATCTTTTGAAAAAATGTCTGGGTAATGTAGTGATTTGCGTATATTTTCAAAAGAAAATATTACCATTTAAATTTCATGGCGAGGAAAGTGGTGCAATTTCTTTCACAGTGTCACTTATAATTCATTTAAAGACCTATATTTGGACTAAATGATAATCTAGAATGGGTGAATGTCATATTTGATACTTTAAGGTAACTAACTTTCATATTGCAATTTCTTAAGTGGAAACTATTGAACAAAACTGACTTTTTCTCACGAGACACCACCAAAATTGGTAAAATATGTCAAGATTTTTGTTTAAGGCACTCTTCTATGCAATAACCTATCTAAGCATGTTTGATGATTTCAATGTTAACTAGTTGTAAAGTTTGGGGATGATTGGGTGTCTATAAAGCACTGAATCAAAGGTATTTGTCTTTCTACATATCACACAGATTTTACCAATAGTCCGATTATCACGGCCCATTTTCTCGGAAAAGCTCCACCCAATACAAGGCTATCATACATCAAAATGAAGCTAACACAATAGGCTTTCAGAAAAACAAGGTGAGGATTGGCCCCCAAATATGAAACCGAAAACCCCAAAAATGGGGTTTGGCTCACGGACTATATCATGGCTAATTTCATTCCCCACCTCTACACGATTTTTTGAACATATCCAAAAAGATCAGAGTGTTTGCCAACTTATTCACGACCATGCACAAGCAGGCAGAACTTTTACCGATCTGTTACCGACCGCTGCCGACTATGGCACAGACCTGTAACTGATCTTTTCAGGACCATTTCTAACACAGGTCGTGAAGAGGTCGGCGTCCATGTCTTGAATGCGGGAGTGCAACTTTACATGCTATATGATACATCCTCATTAACAGTATGCTGTGCTATTGGTCTTACAGTTACAATGCATTATAGTGTCAAATTTGGTGCACCGGCATGGGTTAGTAATGGAAGCTGAGGCATCAAGTTTTTCCTTTACACAGTATCTAAAGCAGGCTTCAGGTGTGATCCTTGATAGGTCATCAGGGACCTGAGAAATTCTAGAGTTGAAAGTAATCAAAGGTTTTTGAAGACCCATGAATATACGAGATACTGTGAGTGACTAAGAATCTGTTTACCCCAATGACTCTGACTATAGTATCAGATATGAAGTGCATGTGTTATGTTTGGCTCACTCCGAAATATGCATGGCCAACAACACATTTATAGTATTCATCTCCCCCAAAGTGAGTGGGTTTTATATATACAACAACTCCATTAAATCCTGTGGGTAAAATTTTCAGGATTTTACATTAGTGTTAACACTTTTACTGCTGATGCCTAATTTGGTCAAAATAAAGCTCAAAAATGACCCCAACATCAAAAGAGTTAATGATTTAATTGAGATCAGATGCACAGGTTATTTTTCCTGGAACAAAACTGCCATGTAATTAGTACAGGTGCAGGTTTCATCCGTGGAATATGCTCGAGGGTTGAAGATGATACGTTCAGCATAGCTAGAACTCCCAGCTTGTTACAGACATACTACCAATGCCTTAAGCTTGGTTTAAGTCATTGGTTTCCCACCTTACAGCATCGTCATGGCAGAAAAGGATGCGTTACCCTTTGCGTTACTTCAAGGAGGGT
>OZ012696.1:7255839-7293339 GCA_963942565.1 Maea johnstoni | reverse complement strand
GCCGGTCAACCTGAACATGCTAGCCTCAACCAGTGTCAACTAATAGTCGCTAATAGGTGCTCTGGGCACCCCCAGCAGGTGGTGGAGATAAGGTTTCTCTGTAATGTAATCGATGCAAGAGCCCTGATTGGTCCTTGTTCCCACGTGACCTCACCCTGCTGCCTTATCTGGTAGTTCTGGCATGAGGCCAGCATGTAACTATAGGGCATATAGTAATTGGTCTCTCGTTACATATCCATTCTTTTCTTAATCCAAGGCAGCACTAAGAAAGTCCTGACTATTTTGGTTACATCTTTCTTATCAGAAAATTTATTTTTTTGAATCAATGAGAAATATTGAAGTAAATCATACCTACCACCTCTTCAGATGTTTGTTTTATTTTCAAGTATGCAAATATTTCCCAATTTATTTTTTATAAGTACCCTTGCAGTAGCAATACCCCACCCCTCATCCCCTCCACTAAGTTTACTTGGCCCTATGCCAGTCTATATGCAGGTATGATCCAGATTGGAGCTCTAGACCGATGTTGAATCAATAGATGAAGTGTTTTTGTTTCTTTGCATTATTATAGATGTGGTTATTCAATGAACCCAGTTTGAACCCAGTGCTATCTGAGGTATATTTATGCCATGTATAACCTCTGACACTGTAACTATGTTTTATTTTAAATATTGTTTTACCTTGTATTGTACATGTACATTTTTATACCTAAATAAAATCAATGAATGTCAGTCAAAATTGCAGATCTCAAAATCAGCAACTGCCTAAATGGCCGATCGTAAAAATGGCCGATGACTCATTGGGCCCTTCTGAAATAAACCTTCATATTTCAGTAATTGAACTTAACATTCTGCACATTTAAAGTGTTATAACTTATAAACATTCTTTATAAGTTTTCTGTGTTTTGTTATGTTTTTGTTTAATTCTGAATGTTAATTCTAGATGTATTTACGTCCCAAAGCCAAGACCTCCTACAGCTATAGAGCCTTCCCCGAACTTCGCTGACTATTCTTTTGAAATATTCTTTTTTTAAGTCCAAAATCCTTCTAATGATAAATGACATCACGTAAAACCAATCCAAAACTTTATTTATCACTTTCCATACTCTTATACATGGACACTAGGCCTATTAGGATTTCTTATTAATAGGGCCCTTTTAACCATTGGCCTTTTTGCAAACAGCGACTGTAGGAACTGTGATTTTGACCGTAAATTAACTCAATCAAGGTCTGACACTAAGATTTCAGGCTAGGGGCCCGAAAAGGTTTTTTGATAGATTTAGTGGTCAAAAACAGGATTTCTGTATCATTATATACTATTTCGGGCCCCTAGTCTGTAAAATCTAGGGGCATATGCCCCGGGAAAGTCAAACCCTGTCAATCAATCAATAAATGGAGCAGCAGGGTCGTGTGGGTGTACTTATTCAATCAACGCTATAGAAAAGCTTATTTTTACAGTATTGTAGGTGATGATGATGGAGGTAAACTGTTCTCACCTGAGGAGTATGAAGCCTACAAGAAGAAAGTCATCCCACAGGTAAGAAAAGCTGCGCACAACCATCACATTGTCGCACCAGCATGCACCAGAGTATTGTCTTAGCCAGCAGGGTGTCTGGGTGTCATTTGGACACCTAAAACCACAAACAAATCTCATATTAGGACACCCAAACTTGTTTGTGATAGATTTCGAGAAATACCAATTTCAAGCAAATTTTTTCGAAATTTTCACTTCAATGAGGATGCTAGGACATTGCCTAATAAAGATATTGTTTAGTTTCTTAATATGAAAATGTAACCTTATGGTTGTAAATTGAAGATATTATGGTCTACCCTAGAATAGTGGATGTCCCTAAATTTTTTGATACCCATACCACCCACTCTCGAAATTCTGGCTATGACTATGCACCAGAGACATGTAGACGAGGATCTTTAACCACCTGTGTGTAATATAATATATGGTTTTGAGGCCTCAGAGTCAACTTAGGTGCCATGTCCAAAGAGTGACATCCCATTGTTTCCCACTGTAATTAGCTTGAATTTACTCCACATTCCGCCCCAGCATGTCTTGATTTTCAGAGTACTTTTGCCCTTCCTTAGGAATAACTTAACCCTTCCAATACTGAGGCTATTTTTGTCCAAAGCACATGGATGCAACGATTTTTGAAAAACATCTAAACGGGGTCATGTTGGTATTCATTGGAAAGCTTGCGTTGAGTACTCTTAGATGAGTACCCCTGTGCCAGGGTTTTTCAGGGTTTTTTGCACCATTTTTGTTTCGGCCAAATTAGCCACCAGCAGCACAAGGGTTAGTGATTGATAAACACATGTATTTTCTTAGCTTCGGTTATTTCTTTTTGTTTGGATTTGTTATTTTTGCTAGTTGATTTGAAAATTTAAAAAAACAGTTGAAAGTCAATGAGAACATCTATATATGTTATTATATTTTTCATAGACTGTGTTGAATATTTGTGTCACTTTCTTTTCAGCGCATGGCTAATCGCCTCTTTGTCAGCTGGTCGGCACCTAGTGGAATGGACTGTAAGATGATTGGTCCAGAGACCGCTTGTTTCTGCACACACAGGTAAGCTGTAAGATGATTGGTCCAGAGACTCCCTGTTTCTGCACACACAGGTAAGCTGTAATATGATTGGCCCAGAGACTCCCTGTTTCTGCACACACAGGTAATCTGTAATATGATTGGTCCAGAGACCGCTTGTTTCTGCACACACAGGTGGGTTCAAAGTTATAACTTAGATAAAAACAAGTGGATATGAAACCAGCCGGTCAACCTGGACAGGCTAGCCTCAACCATTAGCCCAAAAGTTGTGCTCTGCGCATGCTCAGATAATGCTGGTGCACAGGTTTTTCTGTAATGTAAATGATACGAGAGCCCTGATTGGTCCTTGTTCCCTCGTGACCTCGCCCTGATGCCATATTTGGAACCCCTATCGTGTCCAGTCCTTCACTATAGCGCATATAGTAATTGATCTCTCGCTGCATATCCATTCTTTTCTTTATCTTAAGTTATAAGCAGCATTTCCCAGGGAATATTGATATTTCCTTTTTGATACAATGTCTTAACAAAATGTCTAATGATACATCCTGCCTTTCAAACTTAAATTTGTTAAATTCAGCACAGTTAATTAAAAAAATTCCACCAATAAATAGCAAACTAGCTGCTACCATGTGGAGATGTCCAGATAGCAGTTGTCAATGATATATCATCAAGCAGTATCAATTTAACAGGTCTTAAACAATATTATACGTTTCCAAATCAATCTCAAAATTTGGTATTGTTTCGAGTACTGGAACCCATTCCTAATACTTATTAGCTAGGGTTCTCATATAAATATTATGAACTGCATGCCAAGTTATAAGCTGGCGTATGCAATTATTACAATATTTGTCCAGAAATGAACAGACTGGAGGAATAGGAGGTTGAATCTTGTCCTGCATTGTGGTTTGGAGACCCTCAGTCAGCCCTCCAGCACTAAGGGATGGAACGTGAGAAGAAGGGAACTCTGCCTATCCCTTTGCAGGGGTTGACATTAAGCACTGTCTTGTCGTCCGGTACAAGTGATATTGACCGCCGGACAAGTGCATCTGTTCAGTTACTGTTCCGGCTGACCAGTGGAATCATTAGATGTCGGGTGATCACAGGTCCAGTTAGAAGTCCATTGTTGAAGAAAATTGGCTCTGATCTACAGGGAATATATTCATCAGAGCCTAGTGCTGGGTGTCGACCCACACCCACTACTCAGGCTATGAAGATTTGGGAACCTATAGCCTGGCAGTCCTCCTCAGTTTCTAGCTGAAGCCTGACCCCTAGTGAGGCCGGGCAAGTAAAACTTAGCCTGGGCAAGTGAAAGCCTCATGGCACTTGCCCTCGGGGCTAGTGCCTCAAAACTTAATGTCAAGGCCTGCTTTGTATCATTCATTAAGGTCTCCAGACCTCTGGTGCCATCAATAGCCCAAGCAATTCTTCATTATAGAACCTAAAGAGTGTTTCAAGAATAAATCACTAATCTTGCATGGCAATCTAGATAATTTCCTTTCCTTAATTTCCTTTGTTACTGGTATTTGTTATTTTATAGCTAAAAGATAACTTTACACCTTTGTAGAGATATCTTATGTAGGAATTTAAGGAAATCACTCAAAGTGAAAACTAAATGCATGATAACATCAGCAATCTAGTCAGATTTAGAAAGCTTTTACCGCCGTTATTACAATGGTGTGTGGATTTTTTCTTTATAGTCACTTTTTCTACAATAATGAAGCTAGTTTTTTGTTAATGGTGGAGGAAAGCAAAGTACTCTGGTAAAACATCACCAAGCCCCAAATTGCTGGCAATTTTCCCTTATGCCTCCACTACCGGTATGTATGTGACAGCCCTTAAAAAATAAATTTTTATGACATGGAATGAGCATCATTAGAAATAAAATGATCTTGCTTAACTTGTTAATGTAACCAAAGGATGAAAATGATTAAATTTTCTGTGGGAAAAAATTTACCTTGATATATACCAGCATCCCTTTGGATTATACCGTACTGTATCTTTACCAATTAATTAGGACAGAACTTGTTTGAGTTGAGTCTCCATAAGTGCTTGGAATCGGTCACAATTTTCAAGATCGATGATCGATTGACAATCAAAGTTGTGGATACACAGTTTCCCGCTCTGTTTTACCTCCAGTCATAATGTACTGCTTCAAAACACCTCTATATGTCATATAGTCAAGTTGCAGTATCCTATGATGCGAGGTAAATATATAGTTATAGCAGCATGGTTATATCAATCGCTCAGAGAGGGATTAGGCTTAAATTTCATCCACCTCTCTGGAGCGGTCCCGCATTGTTTCCTGTTTAGTGTGGCCATACATAGGTGAATACATTTTTGTTTGTTAAAGTTCAGTTATCTAATCTTAAGTTATGTAATTTTTATCCATGTTTGTTTTTTTGTTCGAATGTGCAAAAACTGCCTTCGATGATCATATTCGGAGGCAAAAACAAATGCTGTTCGGCATGTGCAAACAATCGGATGAACACTTAAGTCTCCATTGCTGATTTCTCTGTTGAATATTCTCGATGTCTGTTTTTCAGATACAAGCAGCATAAGACTGACTTTGCAGAGCTCCCCTCCGAGCGCCCGATTCGTCTCCCTTGCAAGGTGAGGGGCTGCAGGTGCGCCACCTATAACTACGTACCACTCAACGGAAGTCAACCCATACGCTGCAGGTGTAAACATTTCGCTGATGACCACAAGGTTACTCTGCCATACAAGTGCCAAAAAGGTAAAGTGGGGACAAAGTAGCTCAGTTGGTTAGGTGTCAGACTAGTAATCAGTAGGTCGCTGGTTCAATTCCCGGCCGGGGCACTTTGGTATGTCCCTCGGCAAGACAGTTTATTCCAAATTGCTTCAGTCTACCCAGCTTCAAAATGGGTACCTAGCAGTGCTCAGAGCTTGTGCGCTATATGCTGCCAGTTGCTCTGGAATATCCCACGGGAGATTGAAATGGTTTCTGCATGTACAGGCCTGCTGGGGAGGAATGTTGTGTGAGCGCTTCGGTGGATACAAGACTATAAACCGAATACCTTTACCTTTAAAGTCATTTAGGGTATTTAATCCTTCCAATGCTGAGGCTACTTTTGTCCAAAGCACAAGGATGCAAAGATTTTTGAAAAACATCTAAACCCTGTCATTTTGGTATTCGTTGGATAGATTTTGCTGGGTATGCTCAGATGAATACCCACATGCCAGGGTTTCAGTCATTGTTTAGGGTTTTTGCATAATTTTGTAATGGCCATATTATCCACCAGCAGCATAAGGGTTTGAAAATAACACTATATTAGGGACATTTGTCACTTGAAATTGATTTCTAGCGCCCCCTTGTATATTGATGGTAGAGACCCATCTGTCTACCTGGTATTTTCTTAGAATTAAACGAGTAGCATCCATCAGTTTTAATTGTTTTGTCTCCTATTGCACTGTGAGTACAAGTATATACAAAATTTCTTTTTGAGAAAAATGATTTTTAATTATTTTGGGCACAAAAATATGAATATGGCACGATCTCTCTCAAGATTCAAGAGATTTTACCTTGAGGAACAATTTTCAACTCTGTGGCCTGAAGCATGAAATGTATAATCCTTAAATTGGAGGGCCACAGCGAAAATCAAATCCTGTATTCGACTGTGTTACCCTTGTGAAGTAATGATTATTATTATTTTTATTATTATTGTTATTATTATTATTATTATTATTATTATTATTATTATTATTATTATTATTATTATTATTATTATTATTTTTATCAGTATTATTATTATTATTTTTATTATTATTATTATTATTATTATTATTAAGTGCATCTTTTTGACCCTTATTCGATATGGTTAGGTATTTCTTAGATAAAATTCCTCATGATTTCAGATGGATGTAAGACATGTAATGGTTTCAGCAGTTCGTTCACGTGTGGCTGTGGCGAGCCGGTCAGCAATCACCAGATGATTGTAGAAACCAAAGACGAGCGTCTGGCACGGGGGCACCCCATTGGTCAAGACAATCCCTACCAGGCCATGGGCGGAGTCACAGGATTCTCATCGCTAATGGACGGGTACATGAGACTGGATCCAAGTGGGAGAGGTAGTGATGTCATTGATATGAAATTTCATCGATTCGATTAATTGATATATTTTTTGATTCAATTCGATTCAATATGCCGTAACATGCTCGTAGGGCACAATTATTCATAGGGATGTCATTGATATCCCTTTATTTTGGTTGGATACCCTGTGTCTTGGCCATATGCCTGAGTAAAGCACACCATTCCTTCCAATTTCTCTTACAAAAGCCATAGAAAATACTTCAATATTTAGTCAGAGTTTCACTTTGCATTAGTTTAACAGGAAAATGTCTGGGAAAAATGTATTTTTTTATTAATAATCATACGCCATTATTGGGGTACAGAATATTGATTATTTCGATTCGATACCCAACCATTCGATTCGATTTAATTGACAAAGTGAAAATGTCGATTTGCCGATTTGTCGACTAGCAATGACATCCCTAGGGAGAGGTAAATTCAACCATTTATGAGTTCTTTAGCCCTTTCTTTAACCCTTTCAATGCCGAGGCTACTTTCGTTCAAACACAAGGATGCAAAGATTTTTGAAAACCATCTAAACCCTGTTATGCTGGTATTCATTGGAAAGCTCTCGTTGAGTACTCTCAGATGAGTACCCATATGCCAGGGTCTCAGTCATTTTTCAGGTTTTTTGCTCCATTTGGTATCGACCAAATTAGACACCAGTATCATAAGGGTTAAGAAACTGGCGTCTCAACCTTTGATACTTTTGACAATAAATTGGAAACAAATGTAATTTTCACAACTATTTACAGGAGAGATGTAAGTATTATTCTCACTAACATTTCTAATTCAAATATTTTCCAAACTATCCCCCTGCCTATTTTTTTTTACTTGAATTGTCAGGCTGTTTTTGGCCACTGTCTGTATTGATTGTTCAATTGGACTTTATTGTAACTGATAACACTTAGAATTCAGATGATGCAGTGCCCGTTTGAGCTTGCAACTATTTTTGATATTTCCTGTCAAAATTTTTTTTTCATCGTCCTGATTTTTCAATTAAACTATGACAGTTCAGTTTGATTAGAAAATAAGGGATATCTTTTATTTTAAGCCACTTAGCTATTTCTTTTCATTCTTCTATCCAGAAGTAATTCCAACCACAATCCCATATTGTTGCATTGTCCATTGGTTCTTATGAACTAGAGCTGATAACAAGCTGGATCTTGTCCATCAAAGCAGAATTCTTAAGAATATTTAATATTTGGATCAAATTACATAATATGTGAGCATGTGTGACTTATACATTAAACATCATTGAAAATGGTTCGCAAAACATGATTTTTACAAGTTTGTCTCTTAAAGGGCAAATGCACCATCATGATGATTTAGGTTCAAAATGTGCCTTTATGTGTCACCTTTCAAATAAGACCACCCGCAAGTCTGTCCTCCTCAGCACTCCTCAGATATGGCTTATGAAAGTTAGTAAAAAACTAGCCTGAGTCTGGGTATAGAGGCTGCCATTATCAGAAGTGGTGCTTATGAAGTGACTGCCAGCCCTGCTTCTGATTGGTTGAGAGATATCAGTGGCAGTCACTTCCAGCCACTGATATCTCTCAACCAATCAGAAGCAGCACTGGCAGTCACTTCATACCACTGATTGTGCTTAATTGGGCTTAATTGGCCTGCAATGTCAGCCTCCATGCCCAGACTCAGGCTAGTTTTTTACTAACTTTCATAAGCCATATCTGAGGAGTGCTGAGGAGGACAGACTTGCGGGTGGTCTTATTAGAAAGGTGACACGTATAGGCACATTTTGAACCTAAATCATTATGATGGTGCATTTGCCCTTTAAACTCAAAAAAAAAAGTTGGTCCTATTTCATTTTGATAATATACATATCTATTACATTGTCTATAGGAGCACCATCACAGGAGTTCTTTGATCAACCAATCACATCATCGGATCACCCGTTTCTGCGGGGCAATGTTGACTCTATCCGTGCTCACAAGATGGCCGCCGCGGGAGGAAATCCGGCCCTGATGGCGGATGCGGAGGCCGATCTTGCCGAGAGAATGTCGGCCATGAGACGGCCGGGCGAGACTGACATGGATTTTTTCGAGAGGAGATACCAAGAAAGGGTAAGATATCCCAAATAGATATTATTATTATTATTACTCTCATTATTATTATCATTATAATCATTGTTATTATTATCATTATTATTATTATTATTATTGTTATCATTACTATTTTTATTATTGGCAGGGACCTCAGGCCGCGCCTATATGGGAAGCTGTTTTGAAATGTTCATAGTCCGGACGGCCATGTTGGAAATCCTGAGGCCGGACTGAATATAATTCTCTATTCTGATTGATTATAATATAAATGTTGCCTTTGCCGCGGAAAATCGTGCCTACCTTATTTTAATTAAGCATGAAGTTTTCAAATATATAAAATATTTTAAGCGGACATAAAGTATATTTTTCAGTATAGGAAGGAAAATTACTAAAGAAAAAAATTACTATGTGTATAGAATGAAATCAGGAGACTTCGTAACCAAACTGGTTCGTAACCAAACTGATGCGTACCCAAGTAGCTTCGCACCCAAGAGATTTCGAAGTCTCCAGCTTGCGCCTATAATTCCGATATTTGTTTCATTACTACAAAAATGATACAAATCTAGTCATTATAAATTATTTTCCTCACAAGTTCATAAATAACTTAGCCCAGCCTTTTGACTATTGATGCTTTGCATCAACAACCATACTTATTATTATTTTTATTATTATCAGTATCATTATTACTAAATTACTAAATTATGACTATACAGTTTTTAATGGTGGAAGAAACTAGAGTGCCCTGTGAAAACCACCACCTAACCCCAATTACTTGCCACACATTACTGAGACTCAGACTTTCTAGCCCCTGGTAGTTTAAACTCATACATAGTGATCCAGGGTCAAGATACCTGTGATGCTCATTACTATGTGTGTCTTGAACCTTTCAACCCTAATTGGATCTTGTTTTGCATAAGTCACAAATTCCCCTGTGACATAAGCAACCAGATAAATCTGACATGAGTCATTTATTGTATGGAGATAACAATAAAAAGCAAAATCTTTACTACAAATAATAAGTGTTAAGTTATTATTTCATACTAGCAGAGGACTGTGAGTGTCATTCACAAAAAAAGAAACTGAATGATATATATATTCTAGAATTTGTTGTGGTGAATTTTGCAAAATGATAAGTGGCAATCAAGCAGGTAAGACATTTCAACCCATTTCACACTCAGAGTTCCCTGGTGGTAAAGAGATGTGTGTTACTTTTATACTTCTGAAATTGATTTGGGAATAAAGTGAACAATCAGAAAATATGTAAACTATGTCGGTTGGATTCTAATTGGCCTGGTCACTATATAAATGTGCGGCGTTGTGGAGGACTGCCTATGGTCCTTCTGCAACAGAAAGACCCCTTGGAACTATTCGTGAAGAGTAGGGAATTTCTTCCCGGTTCCGGGTTTCTATCTCGTCGCGATATGACCTAAGCTGTTGAAAGCGGCGTAAAACCCATTCCTTCCTTCCTTCTGATTGACATTTCTCTTTCAAAATATTTAAAAAAATGCTTTCTTTCAGGAAAATTTCATTAAAACAGTCTGACCTGTTGTGGCTACTATACATCTGACCGGGTTAATACGCAATTTTTTACGCCTTGGCATCTGTCTTAAATTTACTTTACTGTACTTTACTATATTACTTTACTATGAAATTCCTTGTCGTGAAAATTTTGCATTTTTATTCCAGCAAAAGGCGGAGCGAGCAGCAGCGAGGGCCAAGCCGCTGACCGGCCCTGGGCGGACGGGAACCAGAGCCGCAATACAAGGAACAGGAGTGACATCTACTGGCAAAACAAGCAAACAAACTGGTCGTGGGCGAGGGACCAAGAAGTGATCTCTACCAACAAACTTTTTTTCTCAATTTTCCACACTCCTCTCTACGATGGTACAGGTGTGAAAAGCATAAATTCAAAAAAATAATCCCAATGTCTTACTGGAAAATTACAGAAAAAAAAAAAGAATTCTGCCATTAACACCTGCACCATCGTACCTCACATTGAATAGGATATCTTCTTAGCTAATCCGTCCAGTAAAATTGCCAAAGAGATTATGCAATATGACTTCCTAGAAGGCATATTTTGGAAACTGCTGACTTTTTTCCTCGTGCAACACCTTAACTCACTCATTACCAGAGTGTCATGGTGACTAAAACATGGATAATTAAAGAACTGGAAATCACATATGACTCATTTGATCCTCAAAAGGCTTGGGAAATATAACTTCTCCAGTAATAATCCAAAATGGGGCCATATTTGCATTATGTTATTTCATCCAACTCTGCATTGCTTATAACCCTTATGCTGCTGGCGGCTAATTTGGCCAGCGCAAAATGATGCAAAAAATCTAAATAATGACAAACCCTGGCACTTGGGTACTCATTTGACAATACTCAGTGAGAGCTTTCTAATGAATACCAACATTACAGGTTTTCGATGTTTTTCAAAAATCTTTGTGCCCATGTGCTTTGGACGAAAGTAGCCTCAGCATTAAAAGGGTTAAGATGTTTGCATGAGACACATGGCCTGGTGTTCAGGTAATGGTTAAGAATGAAAGTCTATAGATGTATACCCATTGCTTGTAGACTGGGACATTTCTTTAATTGATAAAGTAACAAGTGCCTTATGTTTTATTTGTGGGATTGCATATCAAACATATGATCCTTTTAGGGATATTTCTAGCTTGAATGAAGTCACTTCTCAAAGTCCTCCACAAAATACTGTCATTTATGACATCAGAGCCAATATGCTCAATCGCTAATGATGTTTCAAGTGTGTGTCTGCATTATTTATTCACTGGGTTGCTGAACCGAGGATGATCAAACCATTTGGCGCCACCTATAAGTATTCCCTGGTACTTCAGCTTGTTTCATAACTGGAAACATAAATTCTGTTTACTGTTGAACCCATTCATTTACAAGTGCCTTTACATTTGGACAGTTTGCTCACATGGTTTATGAATGAACTTACTAGTATATTACACTAACATGATGATATTTAGTATCTAAAAGCCTCAAAATAAGTGGCAATACAGTAATTCAAAATGGCAATGAATTGATTTATTCTTAAAAGTGTGCAAAATTATAGGGATTTGCAGCGATGGGCCTGTGTGTTTAGGTGTTAGTAATGGTCTTTAACCCATTCACACTCAGAGTTCTTCTAGAAAGTATCGTCTGCTACTCTCATACTTTTGAAAATAACTTTGGAATGAAGCAAAAGTTCACAAAATATTTGAAGGAGAGTTGTTGTTTTGCATCTGATTAAGATTTCTCCTTCAAATATTCTCCAAAAAATGCTATTGTTTGAGAAATATTATCAAAATTGTCAGGCCTGTTTTGGCCGCTCTAAGTGTGAATGGGTTAAACTTGGAAGATGTGCCTTCTAATTTTCTCTCTGCATACTGCAGAGTTCTTAATTGAAAGCCTATTGTTGAGACCAAAAATTTCAATGCAAGCATTCTTTTGAATATCTAACTTTGCTGCCAGGATCTCGTCTGTCATAGAGTGAATCTCTCATACCAAACAGAGGGCCTCAATCTAGCACTGCTTGGACTATCTGATATTTTTCACAATAAGTTTTTTATTCAGAAAGAATTTAGCAGCATATTTGAAGAATGGCTGTAGGTTGGTATTATAAGATATGTTTTTCATCAACAAAAATCTGAATTTCCTTTGTTGCAAGAGGCAGAAATGGGAAGCATTTCATATTCACTCTCAAAGGAGAGCTTTGTCACTGTCATATAGAGGTAGAATATAGGAAATACAGGTGAACTTGAATATGGCGGACTCAATGGGACCAGGAAAATTGGTCCGTCATATGCAAAATCCGTCGTATACATATGACGAATATTTGATATGCATCAGACTGGGACCAAGCATATTGTCCGTCATATGCAAAAATCTGTCGTACAGTGGTTCGTCATATCCAAGTTCACCTGTATAAACATCCTCGAATATGTAAAATCTACTGGTCAGCCTTTATTGTAAATAAATGTACAACTAATATGTTATTTTTTCAATTTCAACGGACACGAGAATATAAGAAATGAACAATATCCACTTTTTAAATAAATATTATTCTAAAAAATTGAAAAAATCTGAATATTTCTACATCTTACAAAAATGCTGTAAGATAAGATGTTTAGCTTTGTAAAATATCATATTCAAGATGTGCGGCATCTTCTAAATATGAACTGATTATTGAATGTTACAAATGAAATGAGTTCTAGTTTCATGAATCTGTTTCTTTTAAAGGGGAAGGAAGCATTGGAAATGTAGTTTATTATTCTTTAGCTATTGTGTTATCTATTCCCATGCAATTAAGGTCATTTTTACTTTTACATACACACCATGCATGTGCCGAGTACAAAATGACTATATCAACATTCCACATAATACTAGTTAAAATACCTATACTCTAGAAATCAAATGCTGTTTAGTTTCTTATTGTTGATTATTGCTTTTGAGAAACATTTATGTCATTTCACTATAGATATCTTTGCTCTTGTTTTACACATTTTATAAAATTGTCCATGTACTTGCAATCACCATATTTTTTAATAAATTACATTCCAAAATCCTTTTTACCATTTTTTATTTTTTATCACTGCGAAAACATAATCACACATAAGCTATATAGAAAAAGCATGTCCTGTTATGATTTAAACTATTATTTGAATAAAGCTTTTCAAGAAAACACTTCTTTTTGTTATTTTTCGTCTTATTTACAACACATTTTATCAGCATGTGACTAAAATGTTTACAGATAAAGTTCGCAAAGTTTCTTTGATGAAGATATATTTTTTTTCTTTTCATGATCTATTAGCTCATTTTTGCTAGCAAATTTGTCTGAGCCAATATCTGTTATTATATTTATAACTTGGGTATTGTAAGCAAACATGCATATTAATTTCTAGTTTAAAACATATACAAGATAGAGAGTTTTATTGCCGTCTCTCAGCAGTGATCCAGATTTCGTGCTTGGGCCTAGTGACTAGGCCATGATAGGGTTCGATGGTTTGACCATCCACGCAATGAAATCTGAACTTGCGCACTAAAACAGAGAGCGCTACTGTAACCTCCATGTAGGCCAATCTGTAAATGCAGTACAAAGAACAGTCATCTATAGAATGTTCAATCAACCACTTATCCCCTTTTATTACTTAATTATGTAGGCCACTTTGTCCTACTGGGGGTACCGTATTAGCGTCAATGTCAAAACAGCTCACTTCTGTTTTTAATTTCCTGACCACGTATGACCACGGTCGGTAAATTAAGATTCGGTTAATTTGGAAAAAGCGTAATCAGCAAATTTTGGACACCGCAAATTAACCAGATATACAGTATCAAAATAACTTTATTCAAGTAGCGATTCAATCTATCTTTTCGTCAAAGAGAGAAATGATTTGTGTTAATACCTGTATCCTGGGCATTTTCGCGTACCAGCAAATCCAAATGGCTCAAAGCTGTAAGGTACACGCCCTCTCTTATTTTCTTCAGTGAAACGGTCTGGATCAAACCTGTGAAAAATGCATGAATAAAAGAATTCTCACATATTGGAGCAATGACATTTCAGAATGAAAAGACAGTTTTAGAACAATGCAATAGCGATTCTTTTAAATTTATGCTCCTCTATTCTTTGGTGATGACAATTTTTATCAATAAAAAACTATGCTATTTTCACATTAAATCAAATGTTCAAGCTTGGTTTTGGTCTAGTGAACCATGTCAACCTTTTAAAAATCCTAAGGTTAAAGAATGGAGTCAACCTAAAGGAAACAAAAATATGGATTTGTAAGATATTTGTATTTTGAAAGAAAACTATGTTGAATTGTGAAAAGAGCAGTCCACATGGTTGACTGAACACAGAGCGATGATTCCATATGATGTGATGGAATTTGGAATTTTGTTTTTCGTCACATTTATGCCAATCGTGGCCAGTTTGAGACTAGTCTGTTGTAAGTAGATGAGGAAACCCGAGTACCCGGCACAAACCACCGCCTAGCCCAAGTCACTGGCAACTTTCTCGCATGTCCAGGCCGGGATTAGAATCCAGGCAGAGATGAGAGACAACGTGCAGTCAGTGGCGGCGCCTTAGACCACACGGCCACCAGAGTAGGCCCGCATGATGATTTGGGGACATGGCGGGTTCCATGCAGCTACACCTGTCATTACTCACTTCCGCGGATTGGGCCAGATCGATTCGTCCATCAAAACGACACCCAGTGCTTGGATAACAGGCGTCTAAAATAGCAAATACTGTATTACGACAAGGGAAACCTTGAGACACCAGGAAGCCTTGAGATATCCTAACTATTACATGCTTGGACCTGTCCTTAAATCATTCACATTCGGAACTTACACACTACTGTAATACACTATACCAATACTTAAGGAAATGTTTTGTTGAAAGAGTGCTGTGGCAGTTGTTTTTAGCTATTCCTCCTCTCATACTTTTAAAAAAGTATTTATTCCATTTGATTATATTTATACTAGTTTTCAAAAGGGTCAATTAGTGGGTTAGACTGGTCGCTATATAAATGTGTGGAGGACTGTCTATGGTACTTCTTCAACTGAAAGACCCTTTGATACTAGTATTACTCATAAACAAAAGAAAGTAAATTTCTTCCCAGTTCTAGGATTCTATGTCGTCGCGATATGACCTAAGCTGTTGAAAGAGACGTAAAAAACAATTTCTTCCTCCCTTCCTTCAAAGTTGTCAGACCGGGTGAGCTTTTCAAGATGCAAAGGAGTGAAAGTGTCACTGCCTATGGCATATGATTTTCGAATATATCAACCTTTATTATTTCAATCACTCAGACACCCAGACGTTCAATTTGGAATTTGTTTTTTTTATCACCTTTTCTGCCATTTTGCGGCTACGTAGTGTCTAGCCAGTTGTAACTGGTGGAGGAAACCGGAGTACCCAAACCACGCCTTCAATTTCTCAAAATGCTCAAGGGTGACCAAATTTCAACCAACAGATTCTGACAGGTTACAGCCTCAGCTACAATTATCAGTTGAAAAAAACTGTATCAATAGTTCCAGGTTCATCCATACTTCTGCCGGACTAAGAGTTCAAACGTAAAGCTTACATTTTTAGGTATGAAATAGCCATCCAGATGAGCGTCTTCCTGCTGGAATCTAGCAGCCCAAGGCGCGAGAACAGAGCACCTCATGGTCTCATCCAACACCTGGTGCATGTACCTGACATACAAAGAGAACAGGTACACTTGGAGCTGACATGACAATTTGAATTGCGGTCATTCAAGGATTACCGAACGCTCCCTGTGGACTTTAAATTCTAGCAACGATCAATTCATTCTTGAACAGCACCACTGTATGTATATGTCATTACTGAGAGTTTAAAAAAGCATTGCAAATATTAATAAATCCTTTTCTAATATCTATAAATCACTTTCTATTATCTATAAACGACTGCATCTACAAGTATTAGAAAATGAATTCATAAATACTAGAAAATGATTTATGAATACAAGAAAATCTTATATTAGTACTGAAAAAAGCATTTTTTAGTATCAGACAATCATACAATTTTACTAAGGTTGATAAATCATTTTTATGTATTTATAAACCTATTTCTAGTATCTATAAATCGTTTTCTTATATTAATAGATCATTTTCTGATATTTACGATTCATTTTCTAATATTTGATAATATTGCATTTAAAACATTAGAAAATCATTTATGAATACCAGAAAATGATTTGTGAATAAAGGCAAATCATTTATGAATACCAGAAAATAGCTTTAAATTACCACATTTACGAATACTATTAAATGATTTATGAATACTAGAAAAATTAATTATAAATACTAAAAATTGTTAAAGACTTAAATACTGATAAATCAGTTTTAATACTTGTATTTATAGATGCAGTTGAAATATTCATTAATGATTTCATTTACTTACACAGGAAAATCATTTATAGATAGTAATAAGTAATTTATTAATACCAGAAAATATATTGTTACTCATTTTTAGTAATTATAAATGACTTCTTTATATCAATAAATGCAACAATTTGTACATACTAGAAACTGCATTGATTTTCTAGCATTTATAGATGACTGCATAATATTTATAGATGTGGCCATTTATAGATACTAGAAAATGTTTTTTGAATACTAAAAATTCTAATACAGAGATCAGCGGAAAATAAGAAAACATGAATGTAACTAGACATACAGCACAAGAATTGGAGAGCATAAGATGGTTAACTGAAAACTTTATAACACATTGCGACACTGCAGTATGTCAATTTCTATGTTCAACATGCAAAATACCTTACTTGAGTTCAGCCACTATAGATGGCGCCACTGGTTCTTCTCCAAGAACTTCTTGTAACTCGCCATGCAGCTTCTCCTGGATGTCAGGATGAGTGGCCAGAAAATACACACACCAAGTGAGAACTTTGGAAGAAAAATGTTAAAATATATGATATGAAAGAAAATGCAAATGAATATTAAAAAATAATCATGTTCATCAATGAAATACAATGTACAATTATGTTCATCAGAAAGAACACCTGAGAGAGAGAGAGAGAGAGAGAGAGAGAGAGAGAGAGAGAGAGAGAGAGAGAGAGAGAGAGAGAGAGAGAGAGAGAGAGAGAGAGAGAGAGAATCTTCAATCAGTAAATTGGGGATGATGCATCAATACTTAAACAAGGTGTGACATCCAGATGTCAAAAACTAAACTATAATGCATCACTATCAAATAAACAGGGTCTACATGATAACGATCTTCATAAGCCATAATTTGCCAAGAAAGTGCCAGGAATGAAATAACTTGCTTGTCTTGAAATACTTACGTGATCCAGAAGTGTGGAACCCTCCTATGCAGTAACTTATCCAGTCTTGTCTGACCACTTCATCACTAGCACCAGAGGACATCAACACGTCAATAAACAACTTCTTCTCATCTTCACCAGGTGGGTTCCTCTTTCGGTTCTCAATTGCTTTGTAGAAGGCATTGTGAAACTTTGCTATACCTGTGTTTGAAAGGATTATATATGTACATATATATATATATATATATATATATATATATATATATATATATACACATATATATATATATATATATATATATATATATATATATATATATATATATATATATATATATATATATATATATATATATATATATATATATATATTTATGTATATATATATATATATATATATATATATATATATATATATATATATATATATATATATATATATATATATATATATATATATATATATATATAGCCACAGATAAAAATTACATTGATACATACATATATACACATACTTACATACATACATAAATACAGTAAGGACTTGGCGAGGAAAGCGCTCATGTCATAATATCATAACTTTTTGCTAATTACAAAAATAAATGCAATTCTAACCTATCATGAAATCTTTCTCAATCAATTGTACCATCTTGGTGAATTCCATAACTGTAAGTGTAGAGGAACTATGCATTTTACGGGGTTCTAGGACAATATCCCCCCGGACAATATCCCCCCGGACAATATCCCCCGGACAATATCCCCCCGGACAATATCCCCCCAGGACAAAATCCCCCCGGACAATATCCCCCCGTTCCAATATCCCCCCGGACAATATCCCCCCGGACAATATCCCCCCATATATTTTTTTTTAATTCCAGTGTTTTAAATTATCCTAAAGTGTGTGCCGGTAAAAAAAATTCAATTAAAAAAAAAATTGCAGTGTTTTAAATTATTCTAAAAATTTTTTTCAAAAATTCAAAAAAAAAATTAGTGTTTTGAATTATCCTAAATCATGTGCCGGTAAAAAAAAAATTAAATTGAAAAAAAAAATTGCAGTGTTTTAAATTATTCTATAATTTTTTTTCAAAAATTCAAAAAAAAATTAGCATTTTAAATTATCCTAAATCATGTGCCGGTAAAAAATAATTCAATTTAAAAAAAAATTACAGTGTTTTAAATTATTCTTAAGATTTTTTTTGAAAAATTCAAAAAAAAAATTAGTGTTTTAAATTATCCTAAATCATGTGCCGGTAAAAAAAAATTCAATTAAAAAAAAAATTGCAGTGTATTAAATAATTCTAAAAAACTTTTTCAAAAATTCAAAAAAAAATTTGTGTTTTAAATTATCCTAAATCATGTGCTGGTAAAAAAAAATTCCAAAAAAAAGATGCAGTGTTTTAAATAATTCTAAAAAACTTTTTCAAAAATTCAAAAAAAAATTAATAAAAAAAAAAATTTTTTTTTTTAATTCCAGAAAAAAATATTACTAACACATGTTTCAGGATAATTTAAAACACTGGAATTAAAAAAAAAAAATCTACTATCACATGTTTAAGGATGATTTAAAACACTGGAATTAAAAAAAAGATTTTTTTTTTTATTAATTTTTTTTTGAATTTTTGAAAAAGATTTTTAGAATTATTTAAAACACTGCAATTTTTTTTTTGAATTTTCTTTTACCAGCACATGATTAAGGATAAATTAAAACACTAATTTTTTTTTGAATTTTTGAAAAAGTTTTTTAGAATTATTTAAAACACTGCAATTTTTTTTTTAATTGAATTTTTTTTACCGGCACATGATTTAGGATAATTTAAAACACTAATTTTTTTTTTGAATTTTTGAATTTTTTTTTAGAATAATTAAAAAAACAATGCAATTTTTTTTTTAATTGAATTTTTTTTTACCGGCGCATGATTTAGGATAATTTAAAACACTGGAATTTAAAAAAAAAAATCCGGGGGGATATTGTCCGGGGGGATATTGTCCGGGGGGGTATTGGAACGGGGGGATATTGTCCGGGGGGATTTTGTCCTGGGGGGATATTGTCCGGGGGGATATTGTCCGGGGGATATTGTCCGGGGGGATATTGTCCGGGGGGATATTGTCCTGATACCATTTTACGGGTATATATATATTTTTTTTATCTAAATAGCATAATGCCAGTGGTAGATGAATTCCCATTTCTTAACACACCTAACCTAAAAACACACAATTACCATCAGGGAATAAGTGGGAGCAGCGCTAATTAAATGACATGAAGAATGGGCAGTACTTATGCAAAACTCTTTATAATCTATAAATCTTCTATACGGATGACTTCCAGAACAGGAGGAGGAATGAGTTTCGAATGTTGATTATAATCACTGCAGACTATACCATATACTGTAGAATGGCTAATTTTTCCGTGAGTTTTATTTTCCCGTGTTTCCCGAATGCTTTCAAATGGGAATAAACGACACAGGAAAAGGTAATAGAGTACATGTTTGATCTTAATAAACACGGATAAATCATTTTCCTTACCCATTGATATTTACTCTTTGGTAAACTAAAATTAGAAATCTACATAAAACGGGAAAATTAGGAATGGTAAAAAACATCTGTCCTCTCTTCGGAAATATTAGAAACAGAAACACCCAAAAATGAAAAATTAGGGAAAATTGTTACACAGAAAAAATTGCCATTCTACAGTACTAAGTGCATGGATGTGCTCTCGATAAAGATAAGTAAGACTCCATCCCAATTAAGTACCTTCTCCATGTCTAACACTCAAGATAGTAGAAGTGAATGAGATGGGAGCCTTATATTTACCATCTTGTATATGATGAATCTACACACACAGAGCAAGCTGTGGAGAAGCCACAGTCTCAGCTCAGTAGTGGCACCTGCTGCCATGTTTGGTTCATAGTTAGCATCAGCATATGGCCTTGGCATGGCTAAATATGGCCCCTCCCAGACACCCACTTCCTGTGAGCAAAACATGAGTTTGGCAGCAATACACTTCTAATATGGAAGTGGACAATTGCGAGATCTTGAAGTTAGGTAGAGTTTATCCTAAGACACAATTTGGTTTTATCCATGGCATAATTGTCCTTTAATGGAGGAGAAAACTAAACTGCATAGAATGCAAGATGGAACCCACCATGCTCAATCTGTTTCCCATGGGAACTCCCGGATGAAGGGCTGTACCCCTTAATTCGTTCTTCCATCTCAGTCCATACCTAGAATGAGTGAATGAATGAGGGCTCAAAGGTACATTTTGCCATAGTTGAAAAATACTGAAAAAGCATATCAATTGTAGGTGAAAGAAGAAAAAGAGGAAGAGAAAGAGCAGAGCCTTCAAATCCAAAGAGGACCAAAGGATCTTTTAGATGTATGGTATCCAGACATCCCCCTTCTTTTATACGGCGAGCAGGATGCCACACCAGCTTAGGGTTTCCGACCCAGCGGGCACTGTACGTACAATGTACGTACATTGTACGTACAGTTGGTACAATGTACGTACAATGTACGTACATTGTACGTACGGTGCCCGCTGGGGAGGAGGTACCAGGTCCTATTGCACACAATTGAGCAAGCCAAGGGGGTGTGCCCCTTGTGGGGTTCCATACCTAGAGAATAATGGTGATGATAATAATAATAATAATGATAATGATGATAATAATAATAATAGTAATGATACTAATAATGATAATAGTAACAATAATAATGATTAGAATAATAATAATAATAATGATAATAATAATTATAATGAATAAAATAAAAATAACAATAATTATAGTTAAAACAATAATAGTAATAATGATAATAATAATAATAGTAATACTAATAATAATGATAATAATGATAATAATAATAATAATAATAATAATAATAATAATAATAATAACAATAATAATAATAATAGTAATAATAATAATAATAGTAATGACAATGATAATAATAACAATAGTAATGATAACAATAGTAATGATAATAATCATAACACCAAAAACTCAATATCAGCAATTTTCTTTATCGTCAAGCTATTTTCTATATTATGGCGAACATGTCACTAGTTTAATATGAGGTGGAAGTTACTTTCCAGATCTTTTTGCTATTTGGTGGCGATATTGATTGTGTGACTTTCAAAGAATGAGAAAAAAACAACAAAAAACATGTACAAAGTAAACAAATGTTCACGAGAATTCACAATAATGCTTAACTACTTTTCAAATGATTTCCAAACCTACATGTGATAATAAAAACGTTTCATTTTTATAGTCTTCATTTACTCACATAATTGTATAAGGATTTCATTTCTACAAAGTCTTCATGCCTCTCGAAGAGCTTGCCGTATGACGTGGTAATGATGGCCTGTATAGCGAAGGACATGCACTCTTCATAAATGGGAATGTGTTCTTCTTCAGCGGACGCGGCGTCCCATCTTGTGGCCAACTCCTCTGAAAGCTTCAATAATGGGCATTGCTGAAGAATCTATGTATTATTTGTTAAAATGAGGCCACAAAGAACATGTCTTTTAAAAAAAATTAAACTATCTACCAAATGATTTATGAATGGAGTGAAGTTACATAAGACATTATTGCTATGTGTTTCTAATCAGTCTTATGCTTGCCCTATGCTTATTAATTACCATTGTTTTGATAATCATGATTAGGTCAGCCAAGATGATTAAAATATCATAATGTTGAAAGACAATAAAACATCTATTTTGCAGATGTGACCAGTTACACATCTTAGTGTTGATTTCTCTCACCAGATGGGTGCATGGTCAACTGGTGTCACATGTTTCTTGACCACTGGTACCCTGTGATACAATGGGTTGCCATGCAATCCTTGGGAGAGGGATGTAAAGCCTGTTTTGTGGTTTGTCCTTGTTATACAATGGGCTGGCCCTGTAGACCGCGGAAGAGGGTTGTACACCCTGTATTGTTCATGTGAGTGGTCCCCTGTGGTCCCCTTTATAAGAGGAGGAATTTCTAATGAATAGACACTTGACAGGCAGAACTTAGTGGATACAGAGGGTTCAAGAATATACTGGTCAGCTATGCCAGATTTCCCTTGATTTTCTAGCAGTTTTTAGTTGTCAGTGGTATAGTTCTCACTGTAGATAGATTGCTCTATGTTTCATATACTGTAGGAATAGGGAAAGTTTTGGGAGATATTTCTAGATGCTAATCAGCCATTTTGTTTTGTTGTTATGTGATCATGGATGTTAGACAGTGTGTGACTTGGGTGTGTTACCACAGGCAGCTCATGGTTTTACATGCTCATATTTGGTTTCTTTTGTTCGATATATATATATATATATATATATATATATATATATATATATATATATATATATATATATATATATATATATATATATATATATATATATATATATATATGTTGCAGCCCAACTTCCGATCCAGCCCATCTTAAGATGGGCCAAGCCCAATTTCCGATCGGAAGTTGGGCTGGATTCTGCTGGCCCATCTTAAGATGGGCTACCCAACTTCCGATGACCCAGATAATACAGCAGCCCAGCCCAACTTCCGATGGCAATGATTTTTAATTAAGTGTTCATCTAGAAGTTTATAGCTTTGTTGGAATATTTGTTTATTGAATAAGATGTGAATTTCATGAGACAAATTACTTGTTAAATCTTTACTTAAACACTACTGAATACTTCTGATTATGCCGAAATTTGAATATAAGTGGATTACAGATTCTCTCTTCTCCTTTTGTAAAAAAGACTAGAAAAACAAAACAAACTCAACAGATTGATTTACACGTGTAATGTTTCTTATTGTGCTGGATTCCAGCACCTGTTAATTGCAATCCTTGATTGATTACATTCTTTTCTGGCTTCTAGAATGAGTTAAAAATCTATTACATTATTTATAATAGATGTCTGTAAAAGTATAAACATTTCATAATAATTAGCCAATTAAGGTAACATATGGTACATCTATATTACTCTTCTTTATCTACATTCAGGATGAAGGGCTTCTTAATAAAGGTCTCAATTTTAAAAGTTCAACGACCAGTTTTCTGATATACTCATTGCTCTTCAATATTTAAAAAAAAGGTTTAAAAAATAATTCAAACTAAAACATAAATATTTCTCTCTTCCCTCTTTTACTATTGACTACCAAAAAGATAACTTTCTCAACTGCTTCATCCAAAGTATAAAGTTGGCCATTCCAAGATCATAATGTCTAAATCTTACTAAATTTGGATCTGCCAAAATTTAATATATGTGTCTTTTAGGTACAAGTACCAATATAATCTGCATACACCTTATCTCATATCAATTACAACTTGAACCATGTATGTCCATTTCTTACTACCTCGCCTCATCTAGATACTTAAGTGCCCTGCTCTGATGAATCTTGATGAAGGACACAATGTTTTTGTAAATTCTGATAATGTTTTGGTCTATTTCTACTGTCCTGCCAGTCACATGAACTGAACCTCCTCAATTAATACATTTACACTTATTTTGGCACACACATGATTATATAATTAATTATAAGGGGTTAAAGAATACCTAAAAATACTAATAAAAAAGCTTAAAAGATAAGAAAAAAAATCACTTTTCCCTTTTTGAGTCATTAGAAAAATACCATTGCTATTCCTTCATTCAAATTGTAAATGATTCATCATCTAGTTTATGTAATGTAAATGCACACAACCCATAAATAACAAAGGTAGTAGTGTGCAAATTATCTAATTGAATTAACGTTGAATTACATTAAATCTGAAAAAGCTTAAAATTCAATATATATGACTCTTTAATTAGTTGAAAAACCATGATTCTTTTATTTCGTTTTTCTGCTTACAATCAGCAATAATGTTTTGAGTCATCAGGTTATTCTAGCTACCCATTTCAAATTATTTCTTGGAATAATATTATCTTGTAATTTAAAGTGGATGCCCTTTGAAAGAGTTGAAAATTCCATATTTATGAGAGTGCAAAAATTCATATGAATATTCATGAAGGGTTACATCCTGGTATATATAATGATCGGAAGTTGGGCCAAGCCCATCTGAAAAATTGTGCCTTGTTGATTGAATCAGTGCGCTCTTCCTATATGTAACATGTTATTTATCAGTGCACTTGTCCTTTATGTAGCAAGCTATAACTCAGAGCCTTGGTCCTTTAAAGGGCAAATGCACCATCATGATGATTTAGGTTCAAAATGTGCCTATATGTGTCACCTTTCAAATAAGACCACCCGCAAGTCTGTCCTCCTCAGCACTCCTTAGATATGGCTTATGAAAGTTAGTAAAAAACTAGCCTGAGTCTGGGTATAGAGGCTGACATTATCAGAAGTGGTGCTAATGAAGTGACTGCCAGCCCTGCTTCTGATTGGTTGAGAGATATCAGTTGCAGTCACTTCCAGCCACTGATATCTCTCAACCAATCAGAAGCAGGACTTGCAGTCACTTCATACCACTGATTGTGCTTAATTGTGCTTAATTGGCCTGCAATGGCAGCCTCCATGCCCAGACTCAGGCTAGATTTTTACTAACTTTCATAAGCCATATCTGAGGAGTGCTGAGGAGGACAGACTTGCGGGTGGTCTTATTTGAAAGGTGACACGTATAGGCACATTTTGAACCTAAATCATCATGATGGTGCATTTGCCCTTTAAGTATTTATATTTATATGCGTATATACCAGTGAACTTCTTCTTTAATAATAATGACGTTGTACTTTGGTTTATACTGTAATTTGTATAATTGTGATGACTTGTGGTTCACCGTGAAAAAAGCAGGTCAAATGCCGCTGGCGTCCTTAGGGGATGTTCCAAAAAAAAAAAAAAAAAAAAAGAACAGCCTCACCAGATTTCCACTCGTAGAAGAAGAAAGAGTATACATGCACTTATATATGAAATGATTACAATAAAGTGCCATATTTAGGTAAGGAAATATGTAATACAGCAGCTTGCAGCTGAATATAGGAGTTTTAGGGTGTTCCTGAGGGTTGAAAGTTGTAATTAGCAACTTCCAAAAGATCTATAGGACCAATTCCTTTCATGGCATTTACACACTTGTGTTACACTACTGTTATTATACTGTATTGTCATCAAAGTGCATAGTATCCAGAACATCTGGAGTTAGAAGCTTTTCAAAATTCCTCTTGTGAAAATATCTTATTTAGAACTTAAGTTATCAAAATTAACTCACCTGAATAAACAATTTTGAGATTTCTTATACGTGATCATCTCCTATTAAAAGAACGTGTTATATGTTAGTAGGTTTGAATTCAAATTTATTTTTTTGGGCTGCTTATGAAACTAAAGTAAATACGTTATGAATGGGACATTCCATCGAATTATTTCATCGTTTACTCGCACAATTTTACTTATTCATTTGTACCTTTTGAAAAGTTGGAATCATGTTACAGACAGCCCCGTGTGCGAAACACGTGTCATGAAGTCTT
This sequence comes from Maea johnstoni, assembly GCA_963942565.1. Classification (NCBI taxonomy): domain Eukaryota; kingdom Metazoa; phylum Annelida; class Polychaeta; order Spionida; family Magelonidae; genus Maea; species Maea johnstoni. The sequence goes on along the minus strand of OZ012696.1, from coordinate 7,267,395 downwards.
CGCCGAGCACGACCCTCCTGGCCATTAGCAAACTGGATATTCTTGCTTCCTACCACTGGGGTGAAAAGCTCGAATAACTCGGCTGAAAGAGAGAAAGAAGATCTGTTATCTCTCATTTCAGTGCTAAATGACCACTGGCCCAGCTCTGACATAGCTTTCGTCAGTGAACAAATAGGGGAAGGAGCTCTGCTAAAATTTTGAAAATGGTCTCCATAAGTGACTATCACAGACACATCTATTCTGGAAAACGTTTAAAAAGTGTTTCTTGCAATAGATTTTTGGCAGTTGAATGTCATTAAATTGTTTAAGATTAGAAGTGAAAAAGTAGAATGAATTTGCTACGGATTAACAAAATTAAACTCACACATGCAATGTTAGATATGAATGCAAAGGACGTTGCTCTTCTTTATAAAATACTTCCACATCGTGATGAAAACAAAGTTGTCCGTTTCATGCAGTATGCAGGATAAGGCTCTAGCTATATAAGATTATTATAGAACATAGCCTTTTTATGTATATGAATGTATATATGCAATTTCCTACTATTTGACCTGGAAATCCATGTTTTAGTTGTCAGCATCATACTGTACATCTTCTTTTGATCTGGTTTGTGTTGAAATAGAAGTAATAAAACATTATGAAGAAAGAAAACGATGTGCTGGTCATGAGTATGAAAAAAATAAGCGACTCTTGGGGAGGGTATGTCTACATTTTGAAATATGACTGAATATTTGAAAATAAATACGACCTTAAAAATAAACCGCCACACCGCCTGTATGACATTGGAGATAACCGTCAGCCAATTTGTGATAGTTAGTCCTATTGTAATAGGTAATTCCTATCCATATTGATTTCCTTAGTATTCCATGAATTAAATAATGTAGGTTACAAATCAAAACCTTCCCCATCTAATAATGTATTTGCCTGCAAAACGATGCCTTGAACTGCTATCTGGTGGTAGATGACCTTACGAACATGGCAGATCATCTCAAACCACACGTGAGTGCTGCAGGCATCATTTTGTAGGCAAAGATATTATTAGATGGGGGAGATTGTGATGTGTAACCTACATTATTTAATTTATGGAATACTAAAAAAAAAGAAGCATGTTAGAATATGAATAGGGATTACCTATCCTAATAGGACTATCTATCACAATTGGGTCACGGTTATCTCCACTACATGATGGTAGGAATCCATCATAATTGCCCTAAGCCTACATTAGCTACTTATTCTGTGTAGCCAATAGAGGTAGATAATGTGTCATATATACAGGTGAATAAATATGCCCCTCCACCTAAGATATATCAAGAGGTTGATGCCTACAAAACGTTATACATCAAATCAAATGAATTTGACACGAACATGGGCGATCAAACACGTGGGCGTACTGCTTGAAGAGTGACGGTGACGCAGTGCTGATGACGCTTCTCTTGCCCATGTAGAATGAGGCAATAGGTCCATATTTGCGGTGCAGGTCCATCAGGAACCCATGAAAACTTCCAGCCTTGGCGATGTCCTTTGAATTTCCATACCTGATATAATGATATCCATCATTCGATTTAAGGCACTCGAATCAACTACGACGGGATTTCTTTGACAGAGGTTAATATTGGACCCAAGTTTATATTTTGAAGACTAGCTTACATGTTTAGAGGAACCGAAAACATTAACCTATCAGGAAAGCTTAACTGGTACGGTTTAGAATCCAAAGCTTTCGTCTCATTAGAAAACTAAAACCTGTGTGTATCACGTGTGTACATCGACGGTGAAATACGTCATATCAGGTCGATGAGTTTTCTGTGATTTGCTTTTCTTTTTGAACATTTTTCTAAGAGGTATTATATATTCTTACCTATAGAAGATTGAGTTATAATTATGTGAATTATAACTTGTTTGTGTATAGCGTGAAATAAGAATACGTGCTGCAGTGATTAAGAAAAAAAGGATATCTAAACCTAGTGAGATCTTATTGGAAAGGATAGCAGCACTTACATTTTAAATAGCACAACCAATGCACGATAATGTAGTACATTTACATTCGTTTGATATAGTCAGATTCCATTTTGCTGCGAGACAAAAAGATGCCTAACAGGATTGCAATAATCAGAGAGGTAACATTTTTGAGTGTGAGAATGAATGAATGCAATACCGTATATCTGGTTATTTCGGCTGCGCGAAATTTTGGCTCTTTTGGGCCAAAACGGGGGTAAGGAAATTATGGCTCATATTAATTTTGGCTCTCCCAGGGTCTGAGCCAAAATTACCTTACTTTTGAAATTATCTTACTACCTAAAATGACAAAATGTCTGTCGCTGCATAGCATGTATTCTAGTTCAATCTGTTAAAAGTAACTCTGTACGGAAATAGTTTTGTTTAAATTACAATTTGATTGGGGTAGGCTTGAAGAGTTCTCACTGTGTAAAATGCACTTATTACATACGCATTGTAGTACCTACTCAAGTAGTTAACTTGTAATTGAGTTTACCATGGTGAATGGAACTCGGGAGGTGCGTAGTGGCACCCCTTGTAATTACAAACAAAGGGATTTTGCAAGGGAGTATGATCAAAAGACAACTGTACATGTGTTTTCTAAACAAACTATACATAACATGCTGCTGAGATTTTTGATTGTAATCATGAAACATGCCACTAAGGCCAGTGATTACCTCACATTACATGCCATGCAGTGACTGACATCTGGTGTCCACACTAGAAACTAAGCTCAACACAACCTGAGCTCAGGGTTGAAGTCGGGGTGTTCAAGGTATGCATTCTTGGCTTTTATTAATTTTGGCTCTTTAAGATGGAGAGCCAAAATAGGCCAAAATTAGATTACCTCCAAAAAAACCAGATATACATTGAAAACTAGTACATCTTCTTTGCACTATCGATTATAAATTGATTGTAAATCTACACAAATCTTGTTTCAATTCTACTTATTTTTACCTAATCATACAGGTGTTCCCTTTACCAAGTATAACATGGACCTTTAGTAATTATGAAAATCATTTAAGGGACAATTACACCATAGATGAAACACATACCCAAATAGTTTATTAACAGTATTATCTACCTGAACCCAAGTTCCCCCCACCGGCATCCTTCATACATGAAGTACATTGCTGTTTAAATACATCCTAAAACTTAAGAAATGGAGCTAATGGAAGTGGCCATTTTAGTATATTAATAGCTTATCTGAAGCTGCATGGTACAATTTGTCATTAGCAGTAAGGTAGCCCCTAATGACAAGTGTTTACTATGTCCATGGTGTAATTGTCCTTTAAATATGTTTCTCATTGATTTATGGAGATCGAGACATTAATCAAATTCAATGTTTAAACTTACTCTTTGTCTGACGGTTTCAGACCTGGTATCGTCGGTGTCTGTTCGGTTGACTGAAATTAAATATGCACTGCAACAGTCATCGTTTATATGGTCCAGGTATTCACATTTACACCCATATAGTCCGGTTGGCAGGATAGTGTAACATCAACAAATGATCTCTCCAAATGCCAAAGATTGCATAACAGTTATGATGGGCTGCAAGATATAACTCTCCTCTGGTGTTGCTCTCAGCCTAAGATGGATTAATTTGTGAATGTAGTGGATTATTTTAAAAAGATGTTTACATAGTGGAATAATCAGACTAACAGTGAATGTCTAGTTCATGACTAGGCAAAGTAAGAGACCAAATATCATAGACCCTCACACAGGGTTGCATATATACACGAAGCGTTTTTCTTCCTGTTGAATTTCATCAAAACATAGTCACTTTAAACAAGCTTTTTGGGTATCAAATGTGAACGTCCTTCCTTGAGTAATACAAATGGAACGATATGACACATTTTCCTTTTTGTTACAAAGTTATGCAATCCAGGATTTGAAAAAAATACTTAATTTTCATTTTCTACAAAAGATTCGTAGTATTAATTAAATTTGAACGGAGCAAATTTTTGTAAAATTAATTGATACTCTAACCTTTGTTTTGATGTTTCCTCCACATATACGAACTTAGAATGTCCGCAGTCTCTATTATGGATAGGAATTCCGTTTGAAAACACAATGCATGTCTATTTATCCCCGCTAGGAGGAAACACCGGTGATGCTTAAGATGTTTACCTTCAAAGACATAGTTTAGGCAATATATACTTTCAATAGGCTTAATTGTAAAATAAAAGCCAGGTAAGTGAAGCTGAGTCAAATAACATTCGATCCCTTATGCTATCTTTACCGCGTGCATATAGTACTGGCTATGAAGCGCAGTAGAATGCATTGCTATTGGTAACTAATAGTGTTCATTTACTTTTGAGGTTATGTGTCGACGTGTGCTTTTGGTACCTTCCCAGCGGGCACTGTACGTACAATGTACGTACATTGTACGTACATTGTACCAACTGTACGTACAATGTACGTACATTGTACGTACAGTGCCCGCTGGGTTTGGGTGTTTCTGTGCGCCCCTTTTCTCTAATTTGGTTTTACTGGGATTGAACGAGTTCTTGAATTAAGGTTTGATATATGTGCATGCTTTATGTCATTATTATATTTTAATATTCTATTATGCGTATTTTATTTTGAAATATACAAATTTGTACAGTCAATAAAAATAACTACATAACCCATGTGTTGTCTACTAAAGCGCTCGAGTCACCATTCAGACGGAAAATAGATAAAATGAACAAGGACTGAATTCAAGTAATATTTAATCATATAGATATATTTGGGGAATTGGTTGCTATTTCATGAACGATAATCAGTTGTAACCAACCGATCGATTACCAATCATAATCGGTTCTTCGCACTTTTTTTATTAATTGGGTACTAGAGGTCTAAAGCATAAAACTAAATGATAGTCTGTGACAATTGCTTGGTATGAGCACCCACCCTAACTTTGTTTTGAAGTGTTTTTGGAGCTTAGTGTTAGAGCAAAAAAGCTGAGAACTTTAGTTATATTTCTTATTGCTTTGGTTCACCGATTCCAATTATTACCGATTGCCAGTTCAGTAATCGATAAATCAATAAAAGAGAAGCAACCAATTAATCATCGATTGAAATCTATGATCGGCCCAACACTATCATATATGATATATTTATATAAAGCCTCCCCGTTATAATGGGATGAATGCTAAAACTAATAACTTCTACTTATGAACAGCATTTGTTCGTATTGCTCTAAGAGAACTGATAGGTTTATCTTTAAGTCAACATCTACAAGTAGACTAATGAGGACAAGTATGAACGCAACAGGTTAATGATTCAAAATATATTCACAAAGAATATCCTCATCATTCAGTTATTCACTATATATTCACATTATAGTGTCTCATTATTACACAACATATATACACAGCCAATACATTACAGCATACTTACAAAATATTTTCTCAGTATTGCATAACATAGGGCTAGTACAACCGCTAGCGCTGCTATCTGCAAGAACGCCATGCTGTGTCAGAGTGTCCTGGACTAGTTCTCCGTGTCACCTGTGCTGACAGATAACCTACTGTTTTAAAGTTAACTCATAGGAACAAAGTCTAGTTTTAAAAAGCTGCTATAGACAGCTGTTTTTATTGTCTCCATGCATTCAGTACAAACTTTTGTATCAGAATGAGATTAATGCCATTGTTTGTAATACGTTGCATAAACAACAACGAGAAACAACTATATTACAATCCGTTATCCACAAAGATAATAAAACATTTAAAATCAATATTCTATGTATATTGTATACACAATCATACAGTCATACTTTAATCAGATACAATCTATAAATACAAAGTCCTCTCTTTAAGAGCGTTTTGTGTTTCTACTGAATTTTCTTAATCAAGTCTTGTTGACTTTCTATTCTTGGTCAACAGATTTATCTTAATAAATCTCCCTTACCACACACACACACACACACACACACACACACACACACACACACATCTAACCTATATATGATAAGGAATCAGGGTCATTAGTCTAGTTGGTGGTCCTGGTTACTTTAACCAATTTCAGTCTCGGTGACCAATCAGATTGGAAGCTAGGTTGTGGATAACAGTTTTGGCTGTAATACAAAGCATTCGCAGCCAAGATGAGAACATTAGGTTGATTTCTTTTAAAATGAAAGACAATCAAGTTTAACCCCCCCCCCCCACTCCAAAAGAAAACACCACCAACAACAAATATTTTCCAAATCCGAATTTCAGGAAACAGGTTTAAGAATTAGGGCCTGGTCGACCTCCCCTAAGCCCAACTGGGGTACATAAGGGGTTGGGTTGCCTGCTTATCTATTAAGGTTTTTTATAGTGTGGTATTGTTTCTGAGGATATGGTAGGGCTATTTGATATTAACTAGTAGTCTATATGATAATGTGCATATGGTAATCTATGTGCTCACACCTTTGTATGTTGTATAAGTGCTCTTTTGTTGGTACGATACTGTTCTTGCAGATATATATTATCATATTCTATAAACCAGTTGGCTGTGAGAATATAGAAGTTCTTCAACGAGTGTGGTAGAAGATGATATTTTTTAGATCAAAATAAAATCAAATGTTTGAATACCATGGCATGTTTCTGAACAGAGGAAGACCAAACCATTCACTGTTTATCCTTCAGTTAGCAGTGCCTTTCTTTTTTTCGACAGTTTGCTCACATGATCCACCAAACACCTTACACTTACATGGCGATATTTGACATTTCACAGCTGCCAAATAAGTTGCAATACAGTAATAAAGTACGGTTATGTATTGATCCATTTTAGAAAGTGTGCAATATTAAAGGGATTTGCAGTAATGGGCCTATGTGTTTAAGTGTTAGTAATGCCCTTTGATCGGGAGTATGTGCCTTCTTATTTCCTCATGCATGCTGCAGAGTTCTATTGCTGAACCTAAAAAAATCAATGTAAACATACTTATGATAATTTAACTTTCCTGCCAAGATCTCATCTGTCAAAGAGTGGCCCACTCTTACCAACAAGTGGTCTCAATCTGTCCCTGCTCCTGCTAGGATTTCGCTTTGTAAATGTTTCACGGACTCTCTGATATTTTTGACAATAATATCTCATCCGTCATTTAGTGAACCTCTCATACCAATAGGTGGCCTCAATCTATCCCTACTGGGCGTTCTCGTCGTAAATGTTCTCTGGACTCTCCAATATTTTTGACAATTAGTTTGTTATTCAGAATGACTTTACCAGAATATTTGAAGGGGGGTTGTAGCTTGGCATTATAAAGATGTAATTCATCAACAACATCTGAACTTCCTGCGGTGCCACAGGCATGAATGGGAAGCATTTCATATTCACTCTCAAAGGAGAGCTTTGTCACTGCGATAAAGGGGTAGAACTTATAGGAAATCTAAACATCCTTGAATATACTTATCTTCAGATAATCCTTTCTAGTAAATAGATGTACAGCTAATATGTTATTTCTTCAATTTCAAGGTACCCAAGAATTAACAGAAATAAATGAACAATATCCACTCTTTGAAACAAATTGTATTCTAAACAATCGAAAAAAATCTAAACACTTTTACATTTCACAAAAATGCTGAAAGATAAGGCTATAGAAGTTTAGCTTTGTAAAATACCAATATGTGCTAACTACTGAATGCTGCAAATAAAATGACCTTCAAGTTTTATGAGTATGTTTTTTTTAAAGGGGAAGGAAGCATCGACAATGCTTATTAGTATTCTTTAGCTATTGTGTTATCTATTCATATACAGTTAAGGTACTTTTACTTTTATATACACATCATGAAAGTTTCAAGGATAAGATGACTACAATCAACACTCCAAAGAATATAAGGTAAAACACATCTACTCTAGAGATCATATGTTGTTTGGTATCTTATTGTTGATCATTGCTTTTGAGAAACATTTATGTCATGTCACTGGAGATATTTTTGCTCTTGTTTTACACATTTTATAATATTATTCATGTACTTGCAATCACCATATTTTGCAATTTTTACATGGGGAATTCCTTTTTCCTATTCATTACTTTATATCACTGCAAAAACCTAATCACACATAAGCTACTTAGAAAAATCATGTTGTATAATGGTTTAAACTGTTTTCTGAATAAGGCTCTTCAAAAAAACACTTACAAAAGTACTGTTAGCAAACAATCAAATGAATTTCTTGTTAAAAAAGTATACACGATAGAGAGAGTTTTATTCCCGTCTCTCAGCAGTGATCCAGATCTCCTGCTTGGGCCTAGTTACAAGGCCATAAAAGGGTTCAACGGTCTGACCCTCCACGCAATGGAACCTGAACTTGCGCACTAAAACAGAGAGTGCAACTGTAACCTCCATGTAGGCCAATCTGAAAATGCAGTTCAAAGAACAGTCGATTTTAGAACTTTCAAATCTACCACTCAAATACATGAATCATTAATGTACATTGCATCGAAGTATTCTCTTAATATCATCCTGCTACTACGATACCTGGTTTACCTAGTATCAATTGCAACATACTAAAATAAAATGTATTGAAATTAAGGTATTTTTGGATATTTATTTCTACCTGCCCCTTTTCAATATGTATATTTCAGAGCTTTGGAACTTAATTGTGGCAGTAAATGAAGGCATCTTCTCCACTGAAACTATCAATAAATTGAAAGTATTGTGATCTGTTATATTTTAACTTGGCGAAAGTTTCATGATAGACATGATGGTGTCAATAACACCTGACATTTAAACTGAGTTGCATGTGCATATTAGGGTTTATCAATCTGTCCTACTTAAATATCAAAAGAACCTTAACCCATTTACACTCAGAGCGGCCAAAGGAGGCCTGACGATTTTGGAAATATTTCCCTTACGAAAGCATTTTTTTGAAAACATTTGAATGAAAAATGTTGATTAGAAGACAAGCAACAAATCTCCTTCAAATATTTTGTGAAATTTCGCTTCATTCCCAAGTTACTTTCAAAAGTATGAAAGTAGCAGACGATATTTCGAGAGGAACTCTTGAGTGTGAATGGGTTAATTAAGTAGCCACTCAATTTGTTTTTGTCCAAGAAAGAAATAGTTTGTGTTTATACCTGTACCCTGGGCATTTTCTTGTCCCAGCAAATCCAAATGGCTCAAAGCTGTAAGGTACACGCCCTCTCTTATTTTCTTCAGTGAAGCGGTCTGGATCAAACCTGTGAAGAATGAATAAAAGAATTCTCACAGTTGACCAATGACATTTCAGTACAATGAGAAGTTTTAGAACATTAGAGAGGTGTTTTTTTCTAATTTATGCTCCTCTATTCTTTGGTAATAACAATTTTTATTGACAAAAGCAATTTTACATTCATATTAAATTAAATGTTTGAGATTAACTTTGCTCGAATGAACCATGTCAACCTTAACGGTAAAGAATAGAGTAAACTTAAAGAAACCAGAAAAAAATGGATTTTTTGTCTTTTTCATTATAAAAAAACTATGTTTTGAATTTGGAAAAGAGACTGTACACAGAGCATTGCTTATAGAATAGACTGCGGACATGACATGTTTTAGCTACACATAGCATTACTCACTTCTGGGGATTGGGCCAGATCGATTCGTTCATCAAAACGACACCCAGAGCTTGGATAACTGGCGTCTAAAATAGCAAATACTGTATTACGACATTGAAAACCTTTATATACCATTATAAAACATGCTACTTCATTATTAGATGCTAGAACCTGCTCTTAAACCTTTCCTATTTGGAAATTACAAATAGTCTAACACACTAAACCAAGACTTAAGGGAACGTTTCGTTGCAAGAGCGTTGTGGATGTTGGGTTTAACAATTCCTCTTCTCATGCTTTTGAAATAGTATTCTATTCCATTTAATTAACTATATTCAAAGTTGTCAATTAGCGGCTTTGTGTAGAACTGTCTATAGTACTTCTGCATCTAAAATACCCATTGATATATCTGAAGTTTAAATGGAGAGGTTCAAAAGATTATCCAGAGTTTTTAGTGTCCTTTGTGGTCATATCATTCAGAAATAAAGTATAAGAGTAGCTCCCAAAAGTGGTATATCAATGAGAAATACTATGCTTGTCCTTTCATTTGTAGAATGGCCAGAGTTGATGGTAGTTTTTGAGGCCTATTGTGTTGATGTTGTTAATTAAGTCATTACACTCCAAATAAAAGGGAAAGCACAACCAAATTAAAAAATGTCTCTAGATATGGACGAGCTCTCTGCATATCTTAAATCCCCTCCTTTCAAATTAGGGAGATGTCTTTCAGGTCAAAACTATATATCCGCTTCATTACATTGGCATTTCTTAGAAAATAACCATAGTGTAAATAAGCAAAGCAATGACAGGCCTTCATCAGTTAAAACAATTTAAATACAACTACAAAGACTTTTATCCAAAACTTTAATGCAGCGCAGCTTCTCTCTAGAATATTAGAGGATTAAACTCAATGATCATCATTGAGTTTAATCCTCTAATCATCATTGATGACTACTCTGAAAATCAGAATTACTGTGGTCTGTACCACAGGAGTCTGTGTTGAGTGCACTATTGTTCACAATATACATCATACCTCTGGCACAGCTAAACTGATCCTACCCCGGGATCCTACGGTCTGAACAATCATGGCTATGCTGATGGCACCCAGCACTGTTTATTGTTTAAAAAGACAAGTGATAATGCAATTTTCCAACGTGAAATTCTATATCTTGAGAATTGTTTGCGTGACATTAGTGCCTGGATGTCTCAGAACAAGCTGAAATTCAACAATGGCAAGACTGAGATAATTCTATTCTGCTCTAAAAGTCACTCCCTGTAGCGGGGATGGATATGTCCGTTACATCAGAGAAATCTGGAAGCTATGTTTGACTCTTAGCTGAGCATGGCTCCCCATGTCAAAAGTATCTGACAAATATTGGAAAGAAAAGCGAGACGTGTGTCTACAGAAGATGCTACAAAAACAGTGCTGCAATCACCGGTGATATCACGCTTGGATTATTGCAATGCTCTCCTAATTTGAATACAACATGATTTGATTGCAGCGCTGCAAGGATTAAAAAACAGTGCTGCAAGGATAGTATCAAGAACCAGGAAGTATGAACATATCTCAACCAAATTGAAATCCTTTTAGTCCATGAGCCAGAGAGTTGGTTAGTACCATATACAGGGGGCAAATTCTGACTAATATTCTTAAATTCCCCATAAGCCCAGCTTCAATTTGATGTGTGATAGCAATGCAGAGTTGGTACATTAGTCAAATATATTCAGCTTTTAATGACGCATCCTATCATCTCTTGATGAGTAAACTCCTCATGATGGAAAATATTTTGAGCAATTATGATATGTTGATGATACTTCACCATCCTGTAGAGACATAAGAAATTGAGACTTAAGCCTTAAATCATGTTGCTGCGACCCAAATTGAGTCAAGGCTTACATTTTCTAAAGAGTTGAGACTTGAGCCTAAGTTTAAGCCTTTGACATGTTAGTGCAATGGGCCCCTGAAGTGAAGGCCACCTGGAATGGTTTCAATGTATTCCCTGGCCCCCAATGCATATGTTTAGACACAAGAATTACCATCCTAGCCCGGATGCAATGGGAGTTATGGC
>OZ012696.1:7205639-7250639 GCA_963942565.1 Maea johnstoni | reverse complement strand
AAGAACCTTAATTAAGTAGCCACTCAATTTGTTTTTGTCCAAGAAAGAAATAGTTTGTGTTTATACCTGTACCCTGGGCATTTTCTTGTCCCAGCAAATCCAAATGGCTCAAAGCTGTAAGGTACACGCCCTCTCTTATTTTTTTCAGTGAAGCGGTCTGGATCAAACCTGTGAAGAATGAATAAAAGAATTCTCACAGTTGAACAATGACATTTCAGTACAATGAGAAGTTTTAGAACATTAGAGAGGTGATTTTTTCTAATTTATGCTCCTCTATTCTTTGGTAATAACAATTTTTATTGACAAAAGCAATTTTACATTCATATTCAATTAAATGTTTGAGATTGACTTTGCTCGAATGAACCATGTCAACCTTAACGGTTAAGAATAGAGTAAACTTAAAGAAACCAGAAAAAAATGGATTTTTGTCTTTTTCATCAGAAAAAAACTATGTTTTGAATTTGGAAAAGAGACTGTACACAGAGCATTGCTTATAGAATAGACTGCGGACATGACATGTCTTAGCTACACATAGCATTACTCACTTCTGGGGATTGGGCCAGATCGATTCGTCCATCAAAACGACACCCAGAGCTTGGATAACTGGCGTCTAAAATAGCAAATACTGTATTACGACATTGAAAACCTTGATATACCATTATAAAACATGCTACTTCATTATTAGATGCTAGAACCTGCTCTTAAACCTTTCCTATTTGGAAATTACAAATAGTCTAACACACTAAACCAAGACTTAAGGGAACGTTTCGTTGCAAGAGCGTTGTGGATGTTGGGTTTAACAATTCCTCTTCTCATACTTTTGAAATAGTATTCTATTCAATTTAATTAACTATATTCAAAGTTGTCAATTAGCGGCTTTGTGTAGAAGTGTCTATAGTACTTCTGCATCTAAAATACCCATTGATATATCTGAAGTTTAAATGGAGAGGTTCAAAAGATTATCCAGTGTTTCGTGTCCTTTGTGGTCATATCATTCAGAAATAAAGTATAAGAGTAGCTCCCAAAAGTGGTATACCAATGAGAAATACTATGCTTGTCCTTTCATTTGTAGAATGGCCAGAGTTGATGGTAGTTTTTGAGGCATATTGTGTTGATGTTGTTAATTAAGTCATTACACTCCAAATAAAAGGGAAAGCACAACCAAATTAAAAAAAGTCTCTAGATATGGACGAGCTCTCTGCATATCTTAAATCCCCTCCTTTCAAATTAGGGAGATGTCTTTCTGGTCAAAACTATATATCCGCTTCATTACATTGGCATTTCTTAGAAAATAACCATAGTGTAAATAAGCAAAGCAATGACAGGCCTTCATCAGTTAAAACAATTTAAATACAACTACAAAGACATTTATCCAAAACTTTTATGCAGCGCAGCTTCTCTCTAGAATATTAGAGGATTAAACTCAATGATGATCATTGAGTTTAATCCTCTAATCATCCTTGATGACTACTCTGAAAATCAGAATTACTGTGGTCTGTACCACAGGAGTCTGTGTTGAGTGCACTATTGTTCACAATATACATCATACCTCTTGCACAGCTAAACTGATCCTACCCCGGGATCCTACGGTCTGAACAATCATGGCTATGCTGATGGCACCCAGCACTGTTTATTGTTTAAAAAGACAAGTGATAATGCAATTTTCCAACGTGAAATTCTTTATCTTGAGAATTGTTTGCGTGACATTAGTGCCTGGATGTCTCAGAACAAGCTGAAATTCAACAATGGCAAGGCTGAGATAATTTTATTCTGCTCTAAAAGACACCTAGCACAGCTGAACATTAAGTCACTCCCTGTAGCGGGGATGGATGTGTCCGTTACATCAGAGAAATCTGGAAGCTATGTTTGACTCTTAGCTGAGCATGGCTCCCCATGTCAAAAGTATCTGACAAATATTGGAAAGAAAAGCGAGACGTGTGTCTACAGAAGATGCTACAAAAACAGTGCTGCAATCACCCGTGATATCACGCTTGGATTATTGCAATGCTCTCCTAGTTTGAATACAACATGATTGCAGCGCTGCAAGGATTAAAAAACAGTGCTGCAAGGATAGTATCAAGAACCAGGAAGTATGAACATATCTCAACCAAATTAATTGAAATCCGAGTAGTCCATGAGCCAGAGAGTTGGTTAGTACCATATACAGGGGGCAAATTCTGACTAATATTCTTAAATTCCCCATAAGCCCAGCTTCAATTTGGTGTGTGATAGCAATGCAGAGTTGGTACTTTAGTCAAATATATTCTGCTTTTAATGACGCATCCTATCATCTCTTGATGAGTAAACTCCTCATGATGGAAACTATCTTGAGCAATTATGATATGTTGATGATACTTCACCATCCTGTAGAGACAGAAGAAATTGAGACTTAAGCCTTAAATCATGTTGCTGCGACCCAAATTGAGTCAAGGCTTACATTTTCTAAAGAGTTGAGACTTGAGCCTAAGTTTAAGCCTTTGACTTGTTAGTGCAATGGGCCCCTGAAGTGAAGGCCACCTGGGATGGTTTCAATGTATTCCCTGGCCCCCAATACATATGTTTAGACACCAGAATTACCATCCTAGCCCGGATACAATGGGAGTTATGGCTGAAAAACGCCCCCTTGAACTTTCAAAATGCTAAAGTTCACCTGGTAGATTATGAAAAGTTGCAGCCTCAGCTACCATTATCAATTGAAAAAATATATATATATACAAAAGTTCTGGGTTCATCCATACTTTTGGCGGAATAAGAGTTTCATAAAATTATGCAAAGCTTACATTTTTAGGTATGAAGTAGCCATCCAGTTCAGTGTCTTCCTGATGGAATCTACCCACCCATGCAGTAAGAACTGAGTACCTAAGGGTCTCGTCCAACACCTGTTGTGTGTACCTGACATACACAGAGAACAGGGAAACTTGTAGCTAATGTGAGAATTTGAATTGAGATAATTCAACGATAACAAACTGCTCCCGGTGGAATTACATCCTTCTAACTATACTTGAAAGGGGTTTACTAATATATTGTACATACTCTATGTTGAACTGCAGCACTGTTTGTATCTTTATTGCATATATCGTTAGACATAAAATTATACAGATATCAAAGGAACACAGGAAAACATGTGTAACTAAAAATACAACATATAGCATGACTCAAAAACAATAAAAAAATTTGGAGAACATAGGATGTATCACTTAAAACATATAATAACCCCACTAATGTTGACACACAGAGGCGTGTGAATTTCTATATTCAATGTGCAAAATATCTTACTTGAGTTCTGCCACTATAGATGGCGCCACTGGTTCTTCTCCAAGAACTTCTTGTAACTCGTCATGCAGCTTTTCCTGGATATCAGAGTGAGTGGCCAAAAAATACACACACCAGGTGAGAACTTAGGAAGAAAGATAATAAATATGAAAGAAAATGCAAATGAGCGTTGAAATACGAGAAAGAAAAAACATATCTGAGAGAGAGAGAGAGAGAGAGAGAGAGAGAGAGAGAGAGAGAGAGAGAGAGAGAGAGAGAGAGAGAGAGAGAGAGAGAGAGAGAGAGAGGGTCTTACATCAATAAACTGGGCTGACACATCAATACATACTCAAATGAGGTATTATATGATGATATAAAAAAAACAATACAATTCATCAGTATCAAATGAACAGGGTCTGATAATTATTTTCAAATAACACGACTTGCCTGTATAACGTTCCAGGATTGAAATAAACCTGCTTGTCCGGAAACACTTACATAATCCCGTAGTGTGGAACCCAGCTATGCAATAATCTATCCAGTCTTGTCTAACCACTTCGTCACTGGCCCCAGATGACATCACCACATCAATAAATAACTTCTCCTCATCCTCACCAGGTGGCATTCTCTTTCGGTTCTCGATTGCTTTGTAGAAAGCATTGTGGAACTTTGCTATACCTGTGTTTGCAAGGATATCTGTATATATATATATATATATATATATATATATATATATATATATATATATATATATATATATATATATATATATATATATATATATATATATATATATATATATATATATATATATAAATATATGTGTGCGTATATGTATATATATATATATATATATATATATATATATATATATATATATATATATATATATATATATATATATATATATATATATATATATGTATATATATATATATATATATATATATATATATATATATATATATATATATATATATATATATATATATATATATATATATATGTATATATGTATGTATATATATATATATATATATACATATATATATATATATATATATATATATATATATATATATATATATATATATATATATATATATATATATAGATAGATATATATATAGATATATATAGATAGATAGATATAGATATAGATATAGATATAGATAGATATAGATATAGATATAGATATAGATATATTTCTGACAAATCTGAAGAAATTGCTCATGTCATGGTGTTTGCTAATGGCCATTTAGAATAAAGTGTATGCAATAATGCCAGTGTCAGGTGAATTCTCAATTCTAATCACACCTCTTATAAAACACCCTATCACTATCAGGGCAATCAGAGGGAGCAGCATAAATTAAAGCATCTGATGACTGGGCATTACCTAAGGGACCTCCATGCAAAAACTTCTTTTCATTTTATAAAATCTACGGTAAGGATGGCTTGTGAGAACAGAGGCATGAGTAGGAATGCATTTAGAATTATGATTATCGTCACTTCTCCTGTTATACCTAGGGATCATTCGTCACTGGGCAGTTGTTAATGAAGGAGAAAACCAAACTGCATGGGCACTCCCAGGTACGGGGCTGTACCCCATGATTCGTTTTTCCATCTCAACCCATACCTAGACAATGATAATAGTGAAGATATTAGTAATAACGATAAAAATAGTAATAATAAAGATGATTATGATGATGATGATGATACTAATACTTCTGCTACTACTACTACTACTACTACTACTACTACTACTACTACTACTACTACTACTACTACTACTACTACTACTACTAATAATAATAATGATAATGATGATAACAATAATAATCATGATAATAATCATAACACCAAAAGCTCTTTATGAGCAATTTTCTTAATCAGCACGCTATTCTTCCATACTTTGGCTAACTTGTCACTAGTTAAATTTGAGGTGGACTTGATTTTCGAGATTTTTATGCTGTCTGGTGACTCTATTGCTTCTGTGACATTGAAAGAATTAAAAGAATTAAACAACACTTACAAAGTACTCAAATGTTCGTGAGAATTAACAATAATGCTCAAGTACTTTTCTCATGATTTCCAAACATACACGTGATATTGAAAATGTGTTATTTTAACACTGTTCTGTTACTCACATAATCATATAAGGATTTTATTTCTACGCAGTCTTTGTGCTGCTCGAAGAGCTTGCCGTATGATGTGGTAAGGATGGCCTTTACTGCGTAGGACATGCTCTCTTCATAAAGGGGAATATGTTCTTCCTTAGACGACGCAACGTCCCATCTTGCGGCCAACTCCTCTGAAAGCTTCGATAACGGCAAAGGGGATGAAGAATCTAGGTATTATTTGTTATGATGAGGCCCAAAAGAACATGTCTGTTTTTTTTACTTTTACTATGCTTGTTGATTACCATGTTTTTTGTTTATTGTTATATACACAACCACAATAATTGAAATATCATGATGTTGAGAGACTATAAAAACATCGGGTTTTGCAAGGAATTATAAAAAATGAACTCATCTGAAAGCTAAGAGCAACCTCCAAATACCTTACTACTAGAAGTTACATGAAGTTACATGTATAAGATCTTGAATATTAACAAAGTAAACATTTGTTCTGACCTAGTAGTGAATTGGAATCATAAAACTGAACTACATTTTGGAACAGATGATTTCAAGCAAGCCTTTATTATTAATCATGGAACAAATGTAAATATGTATATGAGATACATCCAGTATAGGATACCTCACTACAGAATTGCAACAAAAAGGGAACTGGTAAAAATGAAAATTCTTAGTGATGAGAAATGCTGCTTCTGTAGTGAGGTAGAAATATTAGAACATTTATTATATAAATGTGAAAAGGCTGATTCAGGAAAAATTTACAAATATGGTTGAATACAATAGGATTTAATAATTATATTCTGGATGCCAAAACCATCATCTTAGGTGAACTAAGGAAAAAGTACAAACTGATTAATTTGATAATCATGGCAGCAAAACTGGTAATATATTCGAAAAGAAACAAAAGATCCCGACTGATACTTGACCAAGTCAAGCGGGTACTTAAAGACCTGTTTCACATTGAGAAATATTGGGCTGAAACAAATGATAAACTACCAATATTCCTAGGTTTATGGCATCCATTATATAACGAACTCATCAATTTATAACATGATGGTGTAAAAAGGCTCTCATATGTACCGATATATCATATATGCATCAAAGACAATTGTACAACTGTATCCCTTTACCATGTTCCCAGATGGACTTTTCTGACAATAAAAAACATTTCAAATTTTAAAAATGAAGTTACATGAAATGGAATAAAATAGAATGGAAGGTGAAATAGAATGGAAGGTAAAATAATATGAAATATCAGAAATTGAAATGAAGTTTAATAATAGTGAACAAAACAGAAGTGGAATATTAAAATATAAGATTTTTTGTGAGAAGAAATGATTGAAAATGCACCAGTAGGCTATGAAACATA
This sequence comes from Maea johnstoni, assembly GCA_963942565.1. Classification (NCBI taxonomy): domain Eukaryota; kingdom Metazoa; phylum Annelida; class Polychaeta; order Spionida; family Magelonidae; genus Maea; species Maea johnstoni. The sequence goes on along the minus strand of OZ012696.1, from coordinate 7,243,883 downwards.
TTTGAAGACAAAGTTTACTCGCAATGCATTTTCTTCAGCAGCCATGAAAAACTCAAGTTCGAAATCGAATCAAAATATAGAAAGGGAAATAGAGAAAGCGAATCTCAATGCCAGCAATATATTTACATTAGCAATAATCTTAATATGAATACCTGTCTGAAAGAAATGATATAATAAGTAAAAAGCAAAAGTAAAGAATCTGACATGAATGGGAAACGCCTTCTTAAGGGGGCTCGGGACCTTCGTTCTTTAAGTGAGACTTCCATGTAAATATTGACCAATATCTTGGTCATTGTACAAGAAAACCCCAATAAACGATATATTCTATGAAAGCTGAGACTCTGGAGAGGTCAAATATCCTATACATGTTTTGTGATACCTTCACAGTTTCCTGGGGGTGCGGCCGAAAGACAGTGATGCAGATTTCTAATACATATGTTTTTGCAGGGTACCTCCTGGCTTCAATTAAGGTTTAACAGAGTTGATATATATATATTATATAGAAAACACCCTTGAGCAAGTTATTCATTTTTCAGTTTTTTAAATGTTTGTTCCTAAATGAATTTACAGCAAGTTAAAGTCCTGATGAATATTTTTTTGTTGAATCTTACCTTTCTTCATTTTTGAAGTTGAATTAAGAAACAACTAGAACAGATATCAAAAAAATGAATAATTTGAATCAGCACAAGGAAGTTTTCGATCATGTGTTAAAATCTCAGAGTTCTAAGATAAATATTGAATGAATGAGGGCCTTTCAAAAATGAGAAGTATGGTGATTTCAGAAAGCCTTCAAACCAGCTGTTAAAGCCAGCCCTGCATATCCTACAGCCTATTATGATGTTCTGCCCCCTTATGAAACTTTTAGGGATAATTTGGAATAAGAATATGATTTTCATGTATTGGTAGAATAGTTTGAATGTTTGATAGTTCACTTGATACCTCAATTACTGGAATAAAAGGGAATTTTTAGCAAAGATTTTGAGGTTTCTACTGGTAGAGGCTGGACCCCCTAGTGAGCACTCCTCCCCCCCAGCTGATAAGGAAATATAAGAGACTATTACTGACTGCTATTTGCAAATTGGCTGTCTGGCGGTGAATCTACTCCATTTATAAGTACTCTGAAGTGCAATTGTAAGGTTTTCTCTGATAATTTTATATATGGAATAGATACATCATGCTTCTTGAAACTTTTGAGGGTAAGTGGAGGAGGCAGATCCATAGCTGCACTGAACTATTGAAGAGCACTCTATCCATTTCCACACAGGCATCCTGCTAGAACGGATTGTCTGTTTATAGCATAAACTTGTCCCTTTTTTAAACTACTAGGAAAGTCTGCTCGCTTTCCATCACAATCTTTATTTGAACATCTCCAATATAGGGCTGATCAATGTTCTTGTCGCATTCTACTGTCTTGCCATAGTTCTAACTTCCAATCAAAGCAGTCATCATCAGTGTCCCTCTCCTCAGAGTTCGCAACTTCAATTGCTATGCCACTGTCATCTGAACATGAACTAGTACTCAGCAGTCTAAGTTTTCTATAACTGGCACTCTGAATTGTTAGTGAATTCTCAGATTCCTCTTTCTCTTATGTATCCAAATCTTCTGGCACAGAAGATATTGCATTCCATTCAAACTCCCTCTTTCTCTTCCTTCTGAAGCTACTTCCCATTGTAAGGATACATTCAGACTCTGCACCGTCCAGGGGTCCCGCATCTAAATACTCTCATAACCCTAACTCTCAAATATAGGAAACCCTGTTCACCTTTGTAAGATAAACCCTAAACATCCTGCCTGACCCACACAAACCAGAATATTCTGGCGCACTTGATTGGTTTTACCTGAACTGTCTGACCTATACCTGTAAAGCAAGAGAGCAAGAATCACACCTTTCATTCAATACCCTTATTGCAATGCAATTACTCATAACTGCTCAATGCCAGCTTCCTGGGTAACAGGAAACTTCTAATACACATTTGAATACACATTCTGGGGCCTGCCAGTGGAGCATTCCTCCCAGGGGGATCTGATAAGGAAAGACTATTATGATCTTAGATAAACATAACAGCTGGGTGCCTAACCTGCCTACTCTTATAGATGCCTTATTTTTCAAAGAGTACTTTTTTGCCATTTGTTGTTCTAGTTGAGAGTTCTAGATTGAAGGAATGTGTAGCTTACCATTGCAGCTTTCACATATCAAAAAATCAAAAAAACACCCTATTCAAAGGTGCGAAGGTTCCAAGCCCCCTTAAGTGTAAAACTAGTCAAAATTCCCCGGGTGAAATTTTCTATTTCTTGAGTTAGTGAAAATTGACTCATTTCAATGACGTTTTTGAGACCTTATATGAGTGATTATTTCCTAAAGGTATTCGGTTTAAAGTCAAAGGTATTCGGTTTATAGTCTTGTATCCAGCGAGATGTTCACACGACCATCCTACCCTAGCAGGCCTGTACACACGGAAAACATTTCAACCCCCCAAGGGTATTCCAGAGCAGCTGGCAGCATAGAGCGCATAGGCTCTAAGCACTGCCTTATTAATACTAGGTACCCATTTTGCAGCTGGGTGGACTGAGGCAATATCGAATAAACTGTCTTGCCCAAGGACAGACCAATTTAAGTGCCCCGGCCGGGAAATGAACCAGCAACCTACTGATTACTGGTCCGACACCTAACCAACTACTGATTACTGGTCCGACACCTAACCAACTACTGATTACTGGTCCGACACCTAACCAACTGAGCTACTTTGTCCCCATTAGAAGAACGTAATATATGTCTACTCGCACAATTTCAATTATATATTCGTACCTTTTGAAAAGTTGGAATCATGTTACAGACAGCCGCGTGTGCAAAACACGGGTCATGAAGTCTTCGCCGAGCACGACCCTCCTCACCATTGGCAAACGCGATACACTGGTTACCAATCACTGGGGCAAAGACCTCGAATAACTCGTCTGGAGGAGATAAACAAATGATTATTGGCACAGCTCCGACATAACTGTAGTAACAATGACCTAACTGTAGGTCTTGACCATAGACATATTCTTGCTTAGATGTCAGAGAACAATTAAGGAAGACTTTTGGTAGAACTTTGAAACTGGTGTCCAAAAGTGACGATCACAGCAACTTTTTATCTGAAAAAAGTTGAAAGATGTTTCTTAAAATAAATAAGGATATTTGGCAGTTATATGTCATTGATTTGTTTAAGGTTAGTTGTGAAAAAGTAGAAGGAAATTGCATCAGATTAATAAAATCGAACATTGGCAGATATAAATGAAAAAGGACGTTGCTCTTCTTTGTAAAATATTTCAATGTTCCATATAAATATATATATATATATATATATATATATATATATATATATATATATATATATATATATATATATATATATATATATATATATATATATATATATATATATATATATATATATATATATATGTTGCAGCCCAACTTCCGATCCTGGCCCATCTTAAGATGGGCTTGGCCCAACTTACGATCGGAAGTTGGGTAGCCCATCTTAAGATGGGCTTGGCCCAACTTACGATGACCCCTAGCCCATCTTAAGATGGGCTTGGCCCAACTTCCGATCTTTAGATACCAGGATGTAGGTCATTTGAAGTTGGGCTGGCCCATCTTAAGATGGGCTTGGCCCAACTTCCGATCTCTAGATACCAGGATGTAGGTCATTTGAAGTTGGGCTGGCCCATCTTAAGATGGGCTTGGCCCAACTTCCGATCATTATAGATACCAGGATGTAACCCTTCATGAATATTCATATGAATTTTTGCACTCTTATAAATATGGAATTTTCAACTCTTTCATAGGGCATCCACTTTAAATTACAAGATAATAATAGTCCAAGAAATAAATTGAAATGGGTAGCTAGAATAAACTGATTACTCAAAACATTATTGCTGATTGTAAGCAGAAAAACAAAATAAAAGAATCTTGTTTTTATGACAAATTAAAGAGTCATATATATGGAATTTTAAGCTTTTTCAGATTTAATGTAATTCAAAATTAATTCAATTAGATAATTTGCACAAAACTACCTTTGTTATTTATGGGTTGTGTGCTCTTACATTACATAAGCTAGATGATGAATTATTTACAATTTGAATGAAGGAATAGCAATGGTATTTTTCTAATGACTCAAAAAGGGAAAAGTATTTTTTTTCTTGTCTTTTAAGCTTTTTTATTAGTATTTTTAGGTATTCTTTAACCCCTTGCAAATTCTTGACATAATTATATAATCATGTGTGTGCCAAAATAAGTGTAAATGCATTACTTGAGGAGGTTCATGTGACTGGCAGTACAGTAGAAATAGATAAAAACTTGTCAGAATTTACAAAAACATTGTGTCCTTTATCAAGATTCATCAGAGCAGGGCACTTATAGTATCTAGATGAGGTGAGGTAGTAAGAAATGAACACATGGTAGTTGTAATTGATATCAGATAAGGTGTACGCAGATTGAATTGGTACTTGTACCTAAGCGACACATATATAAAATTTTGGCAGATCCAAATTTAGTAAGATTTAGACATTATGATCTTGGATTGGCCAATTACTTTTTACTTTGGATGAAGCAGTCTTTTTGGTAATCAATAGTAAAAGAGGGAACCTTTTTTTAAAATATTGAAGAGCAATGAGTATATCAGAAAACTGGTCGTTGAACTTCTAAAATTGAGACCTTTATTAAGATGTGTCAGAAAGAGCCCTTCATCCTGAATGTAGATAAAGAAAAGTAATATAGATGTACCATGTTACCTTAATTGGCTAATTATTATGAAATGTTTATACTTTTACAGACATCTATTATGAATAATGTAATAGATACTTATATTTTGTTAGATAGGTAAAAAGATTGTAGGGTATATACAACTTTTTTTAACTCATTCTAGAAGCCAGAAAAGAATGTAATCAATCAAGGATTGCAATTAACAGGTGCTGGAATCCAGCACAATAAGAAACATTACCCGTGTAAATTAATCTGTTGTGTTTGAATAACTATTTCTTTGTTTTGTTCTTCTAGTCTTTTTTACAAAAGGAGAGGAGAGAATCTGTAATCAACTTATATTCAAATTTCAGCATAATCAGAAGTATTCAGTAGTGTTTAAGTAAAGATTTAACAATAAAATGCAAGTAATTTGTCTCATGAAATTCACATCTTATTCAATAAACAAATATTCCAACAAAGCTATAAACTTCTAGATGAACACTTAATAAAAATCATTGCCATCGGAAGTTGGGCTGGGCTGCTGTATTATCTGGGTCATCGGAAGTTGGGTAGCCCATCTTAAGATGGGCCAGCAAAATCCAGCCCAACTTCCGATCGGAAGTTGGGCTTGGCCCATCTTAAGATGGGCTGGATCGGAAGTTGGGCTGCAACATATATATATATATATATATATATATATATATATCCAGTTTGCTAATTACACAGAGAGAGCAATTGAAAATACTGTTTGCATGTTATCACTTTTCACCTCGCCAACCTTGTAATATTCATATCGAACATAGGGCATCGATATTTTGATATCCAGAGGAGGGAGCATATACATTTCGGAATTAAAATATGACTGAATATTTGAAAACCAGTACGACCTCAAAAATAAATATGCCCCTCCACCTAAGATATCAAAAGGTTGATGCCAAGTGCATTATACAGAAAATCAAATGAATTTGACACAAACGGGGGCGATCAAACACGTGGGCGTACTGCTTGAAGAGTGACGGGGACGCAGTGCTGATGACTCTTCTCTTCCCCATGTAGAATGAGACTATAGGTCCATACTTGCGGTGCAAGTCCATCAGGAACTCATGAAGACTTCCAGCTTTGTCGATATCCTTTGAATTGCCATACCTGAAATATATCAGGTGTGCTATCCATTGTACGATTTAGGAACTTAAATGAACTACGACGGGATTTGCTTTGACACATTTTACATCAGACACTTATGTTTTGAAGACAACTTTACCTTTTAGTGGAAAAGAAAACATTAACGTTTCATGAAAGATTGAGAGAAATAAACATGTATGTTGAACTCTAGATCTCCAAATGATATTGCTGAGAATGGAAAGCTTTTGTCTCGATAGAAAACTAAAACCTGTGTGCATCATGTCTGAACATTGATGGTCAAATACGTCATATCAGGTCATGGAGTTTTCTGTATTTGTTTTTCTTTTTTGGGTGTTTTCCTAAAAGCTGTTATATTTTCTTTCTGTCTATATACGATTGTATATATATGAATCATAACTTGTTCACTATGTGAACTATGAATACCTGGTGCAGAGTTTAAGAAAAAGAATATCTTGTTATTAGCTGTTATTAGGATAGCAGCACTTTTTAACACAACCAAATTATGACAATGTAGAACTGGTTCACGTACATTCCTTAGATAGCTGGCTAAAGACAGATTCAAATATGGTGGGAGACAATGAGATGCCTATGATGAATTAAGGCGCATAACTGGATTTCAGCAATCACAGAAATAACATCTTTGAGTGTGAGAATGACTTAACCAGTTATGCAATAAACCTTTTGGAATATATTGAAAACTAGTACATCTTCTTTGCACTATCGATTGTAAACTTACACGAACCTTGTTCTAAATCTATCTATTTTTACCTTATCATTCAGGAGGTGTTCCCTATGTAAAGGACAATTACACCATGAATGAAAGATTGCCCCAAATAGTTTATTAACAGTATTTCCCACCACTGCCATCCTTCAGACAAGGATTAAATTCATCCTAAAACTTAAGAAATGGAGCTACTGGAAATGCCCCTTTTAGTCTATTTATAGCATATCTGAAGCTGCATGGTACAGATTTATCATTAGCAGTAGGGTAGCTGTTGATGACGAGTGTCTACAATATTCATGGTGTAAGTGTCCTTTAATCATGCTTCCCATTGATTTATAGAATCGAGACATTCTTCAAATTCAATGTTTAAACTTACTCTTTGTCTGAAGGTTTCAGACCTGGTATGGTTGGTGTCTGTTCTGTTGTCTGCAATTAAATACGCACATTCACATTTCCACCTACATGTTGTCTGGTTGACAAGCTGAATTAGCCTGGTGTAAACTCAACAAATCATCTCTCCCAATGCCAAATATTACATAACAGTTATCCTGGGCTGCAAAATATAACTCTTCTCTGGTTTTGCTCTCAGCCTAAGATAGATTAATTTGTGAATATAGGGGATTTAAAAAATATGTTTTACATAGTGAAATAATTAGACAAACTGTGAACATCTAGTTCATGATTAGGCAAAGTAGGAGACCAAATATCACAAACCCTCACATATAGGCTTGCACACAGACACGAGGCGTATTTCTCCCTGTTTAATTTCCCCAGAAAATGGTCACTTCAAACAAGCACTTTGGGTATCAAATGTGAACGTCTTTACTTCAGTAGTACAAATGGACAGATATGACACATTTTTCAAATTTCTTACAAAGTTATGCAATCTAGGATTTGACAAAATACTATCCCAGCGGGCACTGGACGTAAGATATACTTACATTGTACTGAAGGTTAAGGACACACTCATGGACCTACGTTGTACGTACATTGTACGTACGGTTCAGGTTCGCACCCTGTACCAAAGTGGAACATTCCGATTACGTTCGGTTTAGGCTCAGATAGACTTTCCCCTAAATATCCAAAATCATCTAAAACACCTGCCAGTGGGCACACTATGCTTACGGTTTTGGTTCACACTCATGAACGTACATTGTATGTACATATAGTGTACGGACATACAGTAACTGTACAGTACATGCAGTAAATGACCTTTCTTAAGAAAATCGGGTAAATAGTTATGACAAACTCCATTTCAAATGTCTTGAGAATTTTCTAAAAATTATCACACCAATAACCACGTTTGAGCAAGTGATTTGATTATTAAGCCAAGAAACTGAATTTAGGTCACATGGCATGATTTTAAAATGGTATATACAGATTCAGAAATGGTATATACTTGAACTGAACACCCCTTCAAGGGGAATACTGATCAAGGAATCCTTGCTTATTTGTATTTATTACAAATGATTAGAGGGAGATCCTGTATGAGATTTACTTCAGAGTTTCTACAGGGTACTTTCATATATGTAATGTGAACACTCCTACTTTGATTCGATTTTGGTATTGGACCGTAGATGCAATGTGCGTACGGCTCTGTATGATTCACTTTATCTGAATCATATATTAGGATTGGGAAGTGGTTGCTATTGCATGAACGATAATCAGTTGCAGCCAACCGATCGATTACCAATGATAATCAGTTGTTCGCACTAAATGTCTAAGCATAAAGCTAATTGGTAGTCTGTTACAATTTACCGTTATAATGTGATGAATGCTAAAACTAATAACTTCTACTCATGAACAGCATGTATTCTTATTGCTCTAAGAGAAATGATAAGTTTATGTTAAAGTCAACACCTACTAGTATCTAGACCAATGAGGACAATATTGAACGCAACAGGTCAATGACTCAAATATATTCACAAGAATATCCTCATCATTCATTATAGTGTCTCATTATTACACAACATATATACACAGCCAATAAATTACAGCATACTTACAAAATATTTTCTCAGTATTGCATAACAAATGGCTAGTACAACCGCTAGAGCTGCTATCTGCAAGAACGCCATCTTGTGTCAGAGTGTCCTGGACTAGTTATCCGTGTCACCTGTGCTAACAGATAACCTACTGTTTTAAGGTAAACGCATAGGAACAAAGTCCAGTTTTTAAAATATGCTATAGAGAGTTGTTTGTATTGTCTCCATTCTCCATCTCCATTAATTAATAGGTTTGTTTGACATGAATGTGACTAAAAGCGAAAATCAAAATTGGAAACAAGAAATACATTTAGTTGTTTACCCCAAAATAGTAAGAAATACGACCTAATCCAATTTAAATTGTCCTGTTAAACCTCAATTGTCGACATAATATGTTTTTATACCAGCTGTACTTTCCAAATGCAAATGAGTTAAAAAGTCTAGTTTATGAGTTCTTCTACGTTGTTTGTGACACCCCTAAGTATACGTATACCTGTAAGTCACTCTGTCCCCTCCAATCATCCGTTTTGTGATGATGCGACCTGGACGATCCGCTCTAAATGTAGTGTATTTGTAAATAAAACATGCACACTTGAGGCTTTTCAATGGGGATTTTGAAACTAAATGCTAGGTAATTTATACCTTTCATGAAACTAAAAAAAAAAAATGCATAATACTATGGTTCACACAGGGCAGGTCATTTTGCCTCACAAGCATCATTTACAACTAGATAGCCATTTTTCCTTTTTCATAGCCATCAGAGCTGGGTAAAATGGCTGTCAAGTTATAATATAAGAACATTGCACTTCAATGCTGATAAAAACAAGACAAGACAGTATCATACCAAAGCAAATAGTTTTAAACACATCAATGTCAACACCATGCTTGACTGCTGAAGCAGCAACATGACCCTGTTTTAACTCCCTATGAATATATTTCTACCTGGTCCAGGTCACTTAAATACAAAATGGCGTTCTTGCAGATAGCAGCTCTAGCGGTCATACTAGTCCTGTGCTATGCAATACTGAAAAAGTATTTTGTGAGTATGCTGTAATATATTGACCTGTGTATATATATTGTGTAATAATGAGACACTACATTGTGAATATGTTGTGAAATGAATGCGGAGGATATTCTTTGTGAACAAATTGTGAGTCATTGGCCTGTTTTACGTATAATGAGGAACAATTTTGTGTGTATGTTGCATCCATCATTGTCCATTTAAGTCTTGATACTTAAAGATGGTAACATGAAATTATCATTTCTCTCGCAGCAAAAGGAACAGATGGTGTTTATTTGTAGAAGTAATCAGTTTTAGCACTCATGAAATTATAACCGGGAGACTTTATATAACTATATCATAATATCATAATACGCTCAGGTGGCTTACCAAGTTTAAGTGCAATGAGCCACAATTTTTGTGACTTTTATCGCGCGGAATCCAGATCTAATAGTAGAGCCAAAGACAACATATGAATTCACCACTATTATTTTGCCATCATCAGCTTTTGACGGTCCATTCTCCTCACCCAAAAGCTGGAAACTGAGAATACTGTGTGCATACTAGCTATTCCTGTCTTGCCCCCAAGTAACTGTGACATCCTGGCAACAGTAGAATGTGTACGATATGGCTGCCCATTGAGAGGAGATGGGGCTACTGAAATACACATTTTTCTGCCCCGTGGGACCTAACTGGACTGGGTCCTTGTGATTGATGGCTTAAAAAACGTATTTCCTCTCTTTTTAAGCTGGTATGTATCTCAGGGTTTAGTGCCCCTTTGAGATTGCCAAAACAAGGGCGAAACAGCACTTGTAATGGTAAGCATTTACTTTACTGGCCTTTTCTGAGTTTGCAATATCTTTATTAATTTTCTCCAAATACAACTTCAATGGAAACTTTTTCAACCATAAATAACTTATTAACATTATTATCTTATATTTGTAAACATGTGCATCCCTTTACAATCAATCACCCCCTTTTGTTTGTAATATCTTCCACTAAAATATGATAGCATTCATCGAATTGTACAACGATTGGAAGTTGATTACTATCAAATTGTTTTGACAATTGTCCTGACAATTTACTTTATTTGCCAAAAATCATATCCATTTGTAAATACTCGAAGTTTCACCTACTCTATCTTCTCATTGATTCAGCATGAATCTTAGTGGATAGGATATAAATATAGGGGATAGCAGCAGTTGCTTTGCAAGACCTGAGAATTCAAGTTTCACCTACTCTATCTTCTCATTGATTCAGCATGAATCTTAGTGGATAGGATATAAACATAGGGAATAGCAGCAGTTGTTTTGCAAGACATGAGAATTCTTTCATGTTGTTTGCAATATGAAAATCACCAGATGGCGTGGTAACGTGACCAATGCATTGGTAATGGTTTATAACTCTATAGCAGCTTACACCACTACTCCCTGCCTCCCAAGATAAAGTACCCGGTTGTAGTATGAGCTCCAAACTTACTTCCAAGGGACCTTCCATACACCACAAAATAAATGGTTGATGCAAAACAAAACACTTCAAGGATAGTTGTTAAAGAGGAAAATATCATGCCATGCAGATTTGTATAGCCAGCTTTTAAAAACACTTTGAGATGTGTGATATATTTTTGAATGATACTAGTCAACTAACTGCTCGATTTGTGAAAAAGAATTTTAAGTAAAAGAACAATCCACTTCGATAAGGAGAATATCGATATTAACTACAGCACTATATGGTTACTCAATCAAAACTAAATGTGAAATTGTTTGCGCTTCGTTTCCTAAAACACTCGTTTTCAGAAGTATTAAACGTGAAAATAAAGGGAACTCAGCATGAATTTAAATGAAAGAGAGTTCAGAGCTATTTTAAGATTGATATGATCACTAAATACAAATATACTTTTACTACTAAAATACTGCAAATATTGTCACTTTTATAAGTGGATTAACTTGAGGGACATGAGTGTTTTTCACAATATTGCAGTGGCTCCACGTTCATCATCCCGTTCTTGTTGAAAATGCAATCTCCAATGTTTGTCTTTTCTTAGAAGCATCAATTAGTAGCAGTAGCAGTAGTGGTAGTAGTAGTAGTAGTAGTAGAAGTAGTAGTAGTAGTAGTAGTAGTAGTAGTAGTAGTAGTAGTAGTAGTAGTAGCAGTGGTAGTAGTAGTAGTAGTAGTAGTAGTAGTAGTAGTAGTAGTAGTAGTAGTAGTAGTAGTGGTGGTAGTAGTACTAGTAATGACAGCAGGAGGAGTAAGATGAGTGGTAGCCGCTTTAGTATTGGTTATAATTATTTATTCGATCCATTATAATGGTCATATCATATTCTTTTTGAATACTTTCTATAAACATCAAACACATAAGTAAACACTGCACTTTAATGCTGATAAACAAGACAATACAGTATCATCCCAAAGCAAATAGTTTTAAACGCATCAATGTCAACACCATGCTTGATTGCTGAAGCAGCAACATGACCCTGTTTTAACTCCCTATGAATATATTTCTACCTGGTCCAGGTCACTTAAATACAAAATGGCGTTCTTGCAGATAGCAGCTCTAGCGGTCATACTAGTCCTGTGCTATGCAATACTGAAAAAGTATTTTGTGAGTATGCTGTAATATATTGACCTGTGTATATATATTGTGTAATAATGAGACACTACATTGTGAATATGTTGTGAAATGAATGCGGAGGATATTCGTTGTGAACAAATTGTGAGTCATTGGCCTGTTTTACGTATAATGAGGAACAATTTTGTGTGTATGTTGCATCCATCATTGTCCATTTAAGTCTTGATACTTAAAGATGGTAACATGAAATTATCATTTCTCTCGCAGCAAAAGGAACAGATGGTGTTTATTTGTAGAAGTAATCAGTTTTAGCACTCATGAAATTATAACCGGGAGACTTTATATAACTATATCATAATATCATAATACGCTCAGGTGGCTTACCAAGTTTAAGTGCAATGAGCCACAATTTTTGTGACTTTTATCGCGCGGAATCCAGATCTAATAGTAGAGCCAAAGACAACATATGAATTCACCACTATTATTTTGCCATCATCAGCTTTTGACGGTCCATTCTCCTCACCCAAAAGCTGGAAACTGAGAATACTGTGTGCATACTAGCTATTCCTGTCTTGCCCCCAAGTAACTGTGACATCCTGGCAACAGTAGAATGTGTACGATATGGCTGCCCATTGAGAGGAGATGGGGCTACTGAAATACACATTTTTCTGCCCCGTGGGACCTAACTGGACTGGGTCCTTGTGATTGATGGCTTAAAAAACGTATTTCCTCTCTTTTTAAGCTGGTATGTATCTCAGGGTTTAGTGCCCCTTTGAGATTGCCAAAACAAGGGCAAAACAGCACTTGTAATGGTAAGCATTTACTTTACTGGCCTTTTCTGAGTTTGCAATATCTTTATTAATTTTCTCCAAATACAACTTCAATGGAAACTTTTTCAACCATAAATAACTTATTAACATTATTATCTTATATTTGTAAACATGTGCATCCCTTTACAATCAATCACCCCCTTTTGTTTGTAATATCTTCCACTAAAATATGATAGCATTCATCGAATTGTACAACGATTGGAAGTTGATTACTATCAAATTGTTTTGACAATTGTCCTGACAATTTACTTTATTTGCCAAAAATCATATCCATTTGTAAATACTCGAAGTTTCACCTACTCTATCTTCTCATTGATTCAGCATGAATCTTAGTGGATAGGATATAAATATAGGGGATAGCAGCAGTTGCTTTGCAAGACCTGAGAATTCAAGTTTCACCTACTCTATCTTCTCATTGATTCAGCATGAATCTTAGTGGATAGGATATAAACATAGGGAATAGCAGCAGTTGTTTTGCAAGACATGAGAATTCTTTCATGTTGTTTGCAATATGAAAATCACCAGATGGCGTGGTAACGTGACCAATGCATTGGTAATGGTTTATAACTCTATAGCAGCTTACACCACTACTCCCTGCCTCCCAAGATAAAGTACCCGGTTGTAGTATGAGCTCCAAACTTACTTCCAAGGGACCTTCCATACACCACAAAATAAATGGTTGATGCAAAACAAAACACTTCAAGGATAGTTGTTAAAGAGGAAAATATCATGCCATGCAGATTTGTATAGCCAGCTTTTAAAAACACTTTGAGATGTGTGATATATTTTTGAATGATACTAGTCAACTAACTGCTCGATTTGTGAAAAAGAATTTTAAGTAAAAGAACAATCCACTTCGATAAGGAGAATATCGATATTAACTACAGCACTATATGGTTACTCAATCAAAACTAAATGTGAAATTGTTTGCGCTTCGTTTCCTAAAACACTCGTTTTCAGAAGTATTAAACGTGAAAATAAAGGGAACTCAGCATGAATTTAAATGAAAGAGAGTTCAGAGCTATTTTAAGATTGATATGATCACTAAATACAAATATACTTTTACTACTAAAATACTGCAAATATTGTCACTTTTATAAGTGGATTAACTTGAGGGACATGAGTGTTTTTCACAATATTGCAGTGGCTCCACGTTCATCATCCCGTTCTTGTTGAAAATGCAATCTCCAATGTTTGTCTTTTCTTAGAAGCATCAATTAGTAGCAGTAGCAGTAGTGGTAGTAGTAGTAGTAGTAGTAGAAGTAGTAGTAGTAGTAGTAGTAGTAGTAGTAGTAGTAGTAGTAGTAGTAGTAGTAGTAGTAGCAGTGGTAGTAGTAGTAGTAGTAGTAGTAGTAGTAGTAGTAGTAGTAGTAGTAGTAGTAGTAGTGGTGGTAGTAGTACTAGTAATGACAGCAGGAGGAGTAAGATGAGTGGTAGCCGCTTTAGTATTGGTTATAATTATTTATTCGATCCATTATAATGGTCATATCATATTCTTTTTGAATACTTTCTATAAACATCAAACACATAAGTAAACACTGCACTTTAATGCTGATAAACAAGACAATACAGTATCATCCCAAAGCAAATAGTTTTAAACGCATCAATGTCAACACCATGCTTGATTGCTGAAGCAGCAACATGACCCTGTTTTAACTCCCTATGAATATATTTCTACCTGGTCCAGGTCACTTAAATACAAAATGGCGTTCTTGCAGATAGCAGCTCTAGCGGTCATACTAGTCCTGTGCTATGCAATACTGAAAAAGTATTTTGTGAGTATGCTGTAATATATTGACCTGTGTATATATATTGTGTAATAATGAGACACTACATTGTGAATATGTTGTGAAATGAATGCGGAGGATATTCGTTGTGAACAAATTGTGAGTCATTGGCCTGTTTTACGTATAATGAGGAACAATTTTGTGTGTATGTTGCATTCATCATTGTCCATTTAAGTCTTGATACTTAAAGATGGTAACATGAAATTATCATTTCTCTCGCAGCAAAAGGAACAGATGGTGTTTATTTGTAGAAGTAATCAGTTTTAGCACTCATGAAATTATAACCGGGAGACTTTATATAACTATATCATAATATCATAATACGCTCAGGTGGCTTACCAAGTTTAAGTGCAATGAGCCACAATTTTTGTGACTTTTATCGCGCGGAATCCAGATCTAATAGTAGAGCCAAAGACAACATATGAATTCACCACTATTATTTTGCTATCATCAGCTTTTGACGGTCCATTCTCCTCACCCAAAAGCTGGAAACTGAGAATACTGTGTGCATACTAGCTATTCCTGTCTTGCCCCCAAGTAACTGTGACATCCTGGCAACAGTAGAATGTGTACGATATGGCTGCTCATTGAGAGGAGATGGGGCTACTGAAATACACATTTTTCTGCCCCGTGGGACCTAACTGGACTGGGTCCTTGTGATTGATGGCTTAAAAAATGTATTTCCTCTCTTTTTAAGCTGGTATGTATCTCAGGGTTTAGTGCCCCTTTGAGATTGCCAAAACAAGGGCAAAACAGCACTTGTAATGGTAAGCATTTACTTTACTGGCCTTTTCTGAGTTTGCAATATCTTTATTAATTTTCTCCAAATACAACTTCAATGGAAACTTTTTCAACCATAAATAACTTATTAACATTATTATCTTATATTTGTAAACATGTGCATCCCTTTACAATCAATCACCCCCTTTTGTTTGTAATATCTTCCACTAAAATATGATAGCATTCATCGAATTGTACAACGATTGGAAGTTGATTACTATCAAATTGTCTTGACAATTGTCCTGACAATTTACTTTATTTGCCAAAAATCATATCCATTTGTAAATACTCGAAGTTTCACCTACTCTATCTTCTCATTGATTCAGCATGAATCTTAGTGGATAGGATATAAATATAGGGGATAGCAGCAGTTGCTTTGCAAGACCTGAGAATTCAAGTTTCACCTACTCTATCTTCTCATTGATTCAGCATGAATCTTAGTGGATAGGATATAAACATAGGGAATAGCAGCAGTTGTTTTGCAAGACATGAGAATTCTTTCATGTTGTTTTCAATATGAAAATCACCAGATGGCGTGGTAACGTGACCAATGCATTGGTAATGGTTTATAACTCTATAGCAGCTTACACCACTACTCCCTGCCTCCCAAGATAAAGTACCCGGTTGTGGTATGAGCTCCTCACTTACTTCCAAGGGACCTTCCATACACCACAAAATAAATGGTTGATGCAAAACAAAACACTTCAAGGATAGTTGTTAAAGAGGAAAATATCATGCCATGCAGATTTGTATAGCCAGCTTTTAAAAACACTTTGAGATGTGTGATATATTTGTGAATGATACTAGTCAACTAACTGCTCGATTTGTGAAAAAGAATTTTAAGTAAAAGAACAATCCACTTCGATAAGGAGAATATCGATATTAACTACAGCACTATATGGTTACTCAATCAAAACTAAATGTGAAATTGTTTGTGCTGCGTTTCCTAAAACACTCGTTTTCAGAAGTATTAAACGTGAAAATAAAGGGAACTCAGCATGAAATTAAATGAAAGAGAGTTCAGAGCTATTTTACGATTGATATGATCACTAAATACAAATATACTTTTACTACTAAAATACTGCAAATATTGTCACTTTTATAAGTGGATTAACTTGAGGGACATGAGTGTTTTGCACAATATTGAAGTGGCTCCACGTTCATCATCCCGTTCTTGTTGCATATGCAATCTCCAATGTTTGTCTTTTCTTAGAAGCATCAATTAGTAGCAGTAGTAGTAGTAGTAGTAGTAGAAGCAGTAGTAGTAGTAGTAGTAGTAGTAGTAGTAGTAGTAGAAGTAGTAGTAGTAGTAGTAGTAGTAGTAGTAGTAGTAGTAGTAGTAGTAGTAGTAGTAGTAGTAGTAGTAGTAGTAGTAGTACTGGTAGTAGTAGTAATGATAGTAGGAGGAGTAAGATGAGTGGTAGCAGCTTTAGTATTGGTTATAAGTATTCATTCGATCCTTTATAATGGTCATATCATATTCTTTTTGAATACTTTCTATAAACATCAAACACATAAGTAAACATTGCACTTTAATGCTGATAAACAAGACAATACAGTATCATCCCAAAGCAAATAGTTTTAAACGCATCAATGTCAACACCATGCTTGATTGCTGAAGCAGCAACATGACCCTGTTTTAACTCCCTATGAATATATTTCTACCTGGTCCAGGTCACTTAAATACAAAATGGCGTTCTTGCAGATAGCAGCTCTAGCGGTCATACTAGTCCTGTGCTATGCAATACTGAAAAAGTATTTTGTGAGTATGCTGTAATATATTGACCTGTGTATATATATTGTGTAATAATGAGACACTACATTGTGAATATGGTGTGAAATGAATGCGGAGGATATTCTTTGTGAACAAATTGTGAGTCATTGGCCTGTTTTACGTATAATGAGGAACAATTTTGTGTGTATGTTGCATTCATCATTGTCCATTTAAGTCTTGATACTTAAAGATGGTAACATGAAATTATCATTTCTCTCGCAGCAAAAGGAACAGATGGTGTTTATTTGTAGAAGTAATCAGTTTTAGCACTCATGAAATTATAACCGGGAGACTTTATATAACTATATCATAATATCATAATACGCTCAGGTGGCTTACCAAGTTTAAGTGCAATGAGCCACAATTTTTGTGACTTTTATCGCGCGGAATCCAGATCTAATAGTAGAGCCAAAGACAGCATATGAATTCACCACTATTATTTTGCTATCATCAGCTTTTGACGGTCTATTCTCCTCACCCAAAAGCTGGAAACTGAGAATACTGTGTGCATACTAGCTATTCCTGTCTTGCCCCCAAGTAACTGTGACATCCTGGCAACAGTAGAATGTGTACGATATGGCTGCCCATTGAGAGGAGATGGGGCTACTGAAATACACATTTTTCTGCCCCGTGGGACCTAACTGGACTGGGTCCTTGTGATTGATGGCTTAAAAAATGTATTTCCTCTCTTTTTAAGCTGGTATGTATCTCAGGGTTTAGTGCCCCTTTGAGATTGCCAAAACAAGGGCAAAACAGCACTTGTAATGGTAAGCATTTACTTTACTGGCCTTTTCTGAGTTTGCAATATCTTTATTAATTTTCTCCAAATACAACTTCAATGGAAACTTTTTCAACCATAAATAACTTATTAACATTATTATCTTATATTTGTAAACATGTGCATCCCTTTACAATCAATCACCCCCTTTTGTTTGTAATATCTTCCACTAAAATATGATAGCATTCATCGAATTGTACAACGATTGGAAGTTGATTACTATCAAATTGTCTTGACAATTGTCCTGACAATTTACTTTATTTGCCAAAAATCATATCCATTTGTAAATACTCGAAGTTTCACCTACTCTATCTTCTCATTGATTCAGCATGAATCTTAGTGGATAGGATATAAATATAGGGGATAGCAGCAGTTGCTTTGCAAGACCTGAGAATTCAAGTTTCACCTACTCTATCTTCTCATTGATTCAGCATGAATCTTAGTGGATAGGATATAAACATAGGGAATAGCAGCAGTTGTTTTGCAAGACATGAGAATTCTTTCATGTTGTTTGCAATATGAAAATCACCAGATGGCGTGGTAACGTGACCAATGCATTGGTAATGGTTTATAACTCTATAGCAGCTTACACCACTACTCCCTGCCTCCCAAGATAAAGTACCCGGTTGTGGTATGAGCTCCTCACTTACTTCCAAGGGACCTTCCATACACCACAAAATAAATGGTTGATGCAAAACAAAACACTTCAAGGATAGTTGTTAAAGAGGAAAATATCATGCCATGCAGATTTGTATAGCCAGCTTTTAAAAACACTTTGAGATGTGTGATATATTTTTGAATGATACTAGTCAACTAACTGCTCGATTTGTGAAAAAGAATTTTAAGTAAAAGAACAATCCACTTCGATAAGGAGAATATCAATATTAACTACAGCACTATATGGTTACTCAATCAAAACTAAATGTGAAATTATTTGCGCTTCGTTTCCTAAAACACTCGTTTTCAGAAGTATTAAACGTGAAAATAAAGGGAACTCAGCATGAATTTAAATGAAAGAGAGTTCAGAGCTATTTTAAGATTGATATGATCACTAAATACAAATATGCTTTTACTACTAAAATACTGCAAATATTGTCACTTTTATAAGTGGATTAACTTGAGGGACATGAGTGTTTTTCACAATATTGAAGTGGCTCCACGTTCATCATCCCGTTCTTGTTGCATATGCAATCTCCAATGTTTGTCTTTTCTTAGAAGCATCAATAAGTAGCAGTAGCAGTAGCAGTAGCAGTAGCAGAAGCAGTAGCAGTAGCAGTAGAAGTAGTAGTAGCAGTAGTAGTAGTAGTGGTAGTGGTAGTAGTAGTAGTAGTAGTAGTAGTAGTAGTAGTAGTAGTAGTAGTAGTAGTAGTAGTAGTAGTAGTAGTACTAGTAGTAGTAGTAGTAGTAGTACTAGTAGTAGTAGTAGTAGTAATAGTAGTAGTAGTAGTAGTAGTAGTAGTAGTAGTAGTAGTAGTAGTACTAGTAGTAGTAGTAGTAGTAGTAGTAGTAGTAGTAGTAGTAGTAGTAGTAGTAGTAGTAGTACTGGTAGTAGTAGTAATGATAGTAGGAGGAGTAAGATGAGTGGTAGCAGCTTTAGTATTGGTTATAATTATTCATTCGATCCATTATAATGGTCATATCATATTCTTTTTGAATACTTTCTATAAACATCAAACACATAAGTAAACATTGCACTTTAATGCTGATAAACAAGACAATACAGTATCATCCCAAAGCAAATAGTTTTAAACGCATCAATGTCAACACTATGCTTGACTGCTGAAGCAGCAACATGACCCTGTTGTAACTCCCTATGAATATATTTCTACCTGGTCCAGGTCACTTAAATACAAGATGGCGTTTTTGCAGATAGCAGCTCTAGCGGTCATACTAGTCCTGTGCTATGCAATACTGAAAAAGTATTTTGTGAGTATGCTGTAATATATTGACCTGTGTATATATATTGTGTAATAATGAGACACTACATTGTGAATATGTTGTGAAATGAATGCGGAGGATATTCTTTGTGAACAAATTGTGAGTCATTGGCCTGTTTTACGTATAATGAGGAACAATTTTGTGTGTATGTTGCATTCATCATTGTCCATTTAAGTCTTGATACTTATAGATGGTAACATGAAATTATCATTTCTCTCGTAGCAAAAGGAACAGATGGTGTTTATTTGTAGAAGTAATCAGTTTTAGCACTCATGAATTTATAACCGGGAGACTTTATATTACTATATCATAATATCATAATACGCTCTTGTGGCTTACCAAGTTTAAGTGCAATGAGCCACAATTTTTGTGACTTTTATCGCGCGGAATCCAGATCTAATAGTAGAGCCAAAGACAACATATGAATTCACCACTATTATTTTGCTATCATCAGCTTTTGACGGTCCATTCTCCTCGCCCAAAAGCTGGAAACTGAGAATACTGTGTGCATACTAGCTATTCCTGTCTTGCCCGCAAGTAACTGTGACATCCTGGCAACAGTAGAATGTGTACGATATGGCTGCCCATTGAGAGGAGATGGGGCTACTGTAACACACATTTTTCTGCCCCGTGGGACCTAACTGGACTGGGTCCTTGTGATTGATGGCTTAAAAAATGTATTTCCTCTCATATAAGCTGGTATGTATCTCAGGGTTTAGTGCCCCTTTGAGATTGCCAAAACAAGGGCAAAACAGCACTTGTAATGGTAAGCATTTACTTTACTGGCCTTTTCTGAGTTTGCAATATCTTTACTAATTTTCTCCAAATACAACTTCAATGGAAACTTTTTCAACCATAAATAACTTATTAACATTATTATCTTATATTTGTAAACATGTGCATCCCTTTACAATCAACCACCCCATTTTGTTTGTAATATCTTCCACTAAAATATGATAGCATTCATCGAATTGTACAACGATTGGAAGTTGATTACTATCAAATTGTCTTGACAATTGTCCTGACAATTTACTTTATTTGCCAAAAATCATATCCATTTGTAAATACTCGGAGTTTCACCTACTCTATCTTCTCATTGATTCAGCATGAATCTTAGTGGATAGGATATAAATATAGGGGATAGCAGCAGTTGTTTTGCAAGACCTGAGAATTCAAGTTTCAACTTCTCTATCTTCTCATTGATTCAGCATGAATCTTAGTGGATAGGATATAAACATAGGGAATAGCAGCAGGTGTTTTGCAAGACATGAGAATTTTCTTTCATGTTGTTTGCAATATGAAAATCACCAGATGGCGTGGTAACGTGACCAATGCATTGGTAATGGTTATAACTCTATACCAGCTTACACCACTACTCCCTGCCTCCCAAGTTAAAGTACCAGATTGTGGTATGAGCAGCTCCCTTACTTCCAGGGGACTTTCCATACACCACAAAAAAATGGTTGATGCAAAACAAAACACTTCAAGGATAGTTGTTAAAGAGGAAAATATCATGCCATGCAGATTTGTATAGCCAACTTTTAAAAACACTTTGAGATGTGTGATATATTTTTGAATGATACTAGTCAACTAACTGCTCGATTTGTAAAAAAGAATTTTAAGTAAAAGAACAATCCACTTCGATAAGGAGAATATCAATATTAACTACAGCCCTATATGGTTACTCAATCAAAACTAAATGTGAAATTATTTGTGCTGCGTTTCCTAAAACACCCGTTTTCAGAAGTATTAAACGTGAAAATAAAGGGAACTCAGCATAAATTTAAATAAAGGAGAGTTCAGAGCTGTTCTAAGATTGATATGATCTCTAAATACTTGACAAAAATGTTTTTACTACTAAAATATTGCAAATATTGTCACTTTTATGAGTGGATTAACTTGAGAGGCATGAGTGTTTTTCACAATATTGGAGTGGCTCCACGTTCATTATCCCGTTCTTATTGCAAATGCAGTCTCCAGTGTTTGTCTTTTCTTAGAAGCATCAATTAGTTGTAGTAGCAGTAGCAGTGGGAGAAGTAGTAGTAGTAGTTGTAGTAGTAGTAGTAGTAGTAGTAGTAGTAGTAGTAGTAATAGTAGTAGTAGTAGTAATGGTGGTAGTGGTAGTAATAGTAAAAATAGCAGGAGGAGGAAGATGAGTGGTAGCAGCTTTAGTATTGATTATAATTATTTATTCGATCCATTATACTTTCTATAAACATCAAACCCCGCAAGGGGCGCACCTTATGGTGTGCATTAGGAGTTAGCACCTCCCGGGGAACCTTAAGCTGGTGTGGCACCCTGCTCGCCTTATAAGAGAATGGGGATGTGTGGATCTGTCTATGGATATCCTGCATCTAAAATATACCTCGGTCCTCTTTGGATCTGAAGGCTCTGCTCTTACTCTCCCCCTTTTTCTTCTTTCACCTAGAATAATTATGCTTTGACATTGTTCTTCAACAATGACAAAGAACCACTTTTTGCTAACATCTTATGGCACTAAATGACCTTCGTGTGTCGATGTGCCTTTAAACACTTATTCATTCATTCATTCTATAAACATCAAACACATTAGTAAACAATGTACTGTAATGCTGATGAACAAAGCAAGACAGCATCATCCCAAAGCAATTATTTTTAAACGCATCAATGTCAACACCATGCTTGACTGCTGAAGCAGCAACATGACCCTGTTTTAACTCCCTATGAATATATTACTACCTAGTCCAGGTCACTTAAATACAAAATGGCGTTCTTGCAGATAGCAGCTCTAGCGGTTATACTAGTCCTGTGCTATGCATTACTGAAAAAGTATTTTGTGAGTATGCTGTAATCTATTGACCTGTGTATATATATTGTGTTATAATGAGACACTACATTGTGAATATGTTGTGAGATGAATGCGGAGGATATTCTTTGTGAACAAATTTTTAGTCATTGGCCTGTTTTACGTATGATGAGGAACAATTTTGTGTGTATGTTGCATTCATTATTGTCCATATAAGTCTTGATACTTATAGATGTTGACTTTAACATGAAATTATGGTGTTTATTTGTAGAAGTAATCAGTTTTAGCACTCATGAAATTATAACCGCGAGACTTTATATAACTATATCATAATATGTTTAGGGTAAAGTGGCTAAAGAAAGCCACATTGATTAGAACTACTGCTTTGAATTTATTTAAAATAGGTGATGCCAGTAACTTGAGGAAAATGTTTGGATGTCTGATTGCTACAAGTTTTAGTTGAATATATGTCTATATGATTTAATATGATTTGAATTCAATCCTTATTATGTTTTGATTTTTTTCGTCTGAATGGTGCCACGAGGGCTTTAGTAGATAACACATGGGTTATGAATGTATCTCTATTGACTGTACACAATTAGTGTATTCCAAAATGAAATATTTATAATTAAAAGATCATGAAACTATGATAAAAACATAGCGCATAGACAGATCAAACCAGAATTCAAAAACTCGTTCAATGCCAACACAACCAAGGCAGAGAAAAAAGGGCGTGCAGAAACACTTAACGGTACCAAAACCATACTAGTACGTCAACACGTAACTATAAAAAAGTAAATAAAACATTATTTGTTACCAATAGCAGTGCATTATCGTTATTTCGCGTGTATAGGATGCACCTGTATATAAGACGCACCCCTTGTTCAGGCCATTAAAATGATATATAGACTTGCCTTTGTGTATAGAGCGCACCCCTTTTTCGGCGTCATGGAGCGACGTGATGGTTGGTTGCATATTGTTAGGTCTAACCTTTTTGCGGGGCGGAATAGCGTAAATAGGTCAAGATTAGCGTAATTCTGACGTCCCTTTATGAAAAAACGACCTATTCATTCGCAAAAAGGCTTTGTTTTTTACATTTTCAGGCCACTATATTTACAGAAAACAATCAAAATAAACTTAATCATGGGAGATCCGTCTATCGCATGCATCGTCTAAATAGGTAACATCGATTTCGGATCTCCGTGTGGCCACGGGCTCGATGTAAAACACCCTAGATTATTAGCTTTGTGTATAAGACGCAACCCCGCTTTGCAGTTTAAAAATCGTGTAAAAATGCGTCTTATACACGCAAAATTAGGGTATACTACACCGGGATACTACACTACATAGTCAGTACTATATGCGAGGAGTTAAGATAGCTTATGAGGTCAAATAAATATTTGACTCAGATTTCCCCACCCTTCTTTTATTTACCAATTAAGCCTATGTGAAGTACGTATTGCCTAAAAAAGTCTTTGAAGATAAACTCATTTTAAAAGCATCATAAATGTTTTCTCCCAGCAGGGATAAAAAAAACGTCCATTGTGTTTTCAAACCGAGCTCCTATCCATAAATATAGACAGCGGACAATCAAATGTCATGCACGTGGAGGAAATATCAAAACAAAGGGCAATGTATCATTTTGTTTTATGAAAACTTCCTCCATTCAAAATATATGATCAATTCTTTTGAAATTTATGTCGAAAATGAGACAAAATTTGCTTTCAAATTTCTAGATTGCATAACTTTGTCACAAATCGAAAAACGTGTCACATCTTTCCATTTTTAAAAGTCTTAGCACTTTATATACCAAAGTTCAAGCAAAGTTGTTAACATTTGATATCAAAAATGCTTGCTTAAAATGACCATGACACAAATATGCTTTTACTACTAAAATACTGCAAATATTGTCACTTTTATAAGTGTATTAACTTGAGGGACATGAGTGTTTTTCACAAAATTGGAGTGGCTCCACGTTAATCATCCCGTTCTTGTTGCATATGCAATTTCCAATGTTTGTCTTTTCTTAGAAGCATCAATTAGTAGCAGTAGCAGTAGCAGTAGTGGTGGTAGTAGTAGTAGTAGTAGTAGTAGTAGTAGTAGTAGTAGTAGTAGTAGTAGTAGTAGTAGTAGTAGTAGTAGTAGTAGTGGTAGTAGTAGTAGTAGTAGTAGTAGCAGTGGTGGTAGTAGTAGTAGTAGTAGTAGTAGTAGTAGTAGTAGTAGTAGTAGTAGTAATAGTCCCAGTAGTAGTAGTAGTAGTAATCGTAGTCAAAGTAGTAGTAGTAGTAGTAGTAGTAGTAGTAGTAGTAGTAGTAGTAGTAGTAGTAGTAGTAGTAGTAGTAGTACTGGTGGTAGTAGTACTAGTAATGACAGCAGGAGGAGTAAGATGAGTGGTAGCAGCTTTAGTATTGGTTATAATTACTTATTCGATCCATTATAATGATCATATCATATTCTTTTTGAATACTTTCTATAAACATCCAACACATTAGTAAACATTGCACATCAATGCTGATAAAAACAAGACAAGACAGTATCATCCCAAAGCAAATAGTTTTAAACGCATCAATGTCAACACCATGCTTGACTGCTGAAGCAGCAACATGACCCTGTTTAATCTCCCTATGAATATATTTCTACCTGGTCCAGGTCACTTAAATACAAGATGGCGTTCTTGCAGATAGCAGCTCTAGCGGTCATACTAGTCCTGTGCTATGCAATACTGAAAAAGTATTTTGTGAGTATGCTGTAATATATTGACCTGTGTATATATATTGTGTAATAATGAGACACTACATTGTGAATATGTTGTGAAATGAATGCGGAGGATATTCTTTGTGAACAAATTGTGAGTCATTGGCCTGTTTTACGTATAATGAGGAACAATTTTGTGTGTATGTTGCATTCATCATTGTCCATTTAAGTCTTGGTTATTAATGGATGGTAACATGAAATTATCATTTCTCTCGTAGCAAAAGGAACAGATGGTGTTTATTTGTAGAAGTAATCAGTTTTAGCACTCATGAAATTATAACCGGGAGACTTTATATAACTATATCATAATATCATAATACGCTCAGGTGGCTTACCAAGTTTAAGTGCAATGAACCACAATTTTTGTGACTTTTATCGCGCGGAATCCAGATCTAATAGTAGAGCCAAAGACAACATATGAATTCACCACTACTAGTTTGCTATCATCAGCTTTTGACGGTCCATTCTCCTCACCCAAAAGCTGGAAACTGAGAATATAGCTGCCCATTGAGAGGAGATGGGGCTACTGAAATACACATTTTTCTGCCCCGTGGGACCTAACTGGACTGGGTCCTTGTGATTGATGGCTTAAAAAATGTATTTCCTCTCATATAAGCTGGTATGTATCTCAGGGTTTAGTGCCCCTTTGAGATTGCCAAAACAAGGGCAAAACAGCACTTGTAATGGTAAGCATTTACTTTACTGGCCTTTTCTGAGTTTGCAATATCTTTACTAATTTTCTCCAAATACAACTTCAATGGAAACTTTTTCAACCATAAATAACTTATTAATATTATTATCTTATATTTGTAAACATGTGCATCCCTTTACAATCAATCACCCCCTTTTGTTTGTAATATCTTCCACTAAAATATGATAGCATTCATCGAATTGTACAACGATTGGAAGTTGATTACTATCAAATTGTCTTGACAATTGTCCTGACAATTTACTTTATTTGCCAAAAATCATATCCATTTGTAAATACTCGAAGTTTCACCTACTCTATCTTCTCATTGATTCAGCATGAATCTTAGTGGATAGGATATAAATATAGGGGATAGCAGCAGTTGTTTTGCAAGACCTGAGAATTCAAGTTTCACCTACTCTATCTTCTCATTGATTCAGCATGAATCTTAGTGGATAGGATATAAACATAGGGAATAGCAGCAGTTGTTTTGCAAGACATGAGAATTCTTTCATGTTGTTTGCAATATGAAAATCACCAGATGGCGTGGTAACATGACCAAGGCATTGGCAATGGTTTATAACTCTATACCAGCTTACACCACTACTCCCTGCCTCCCAAGATAAAGTGCCATATTGTGGTATGAGCTCCTCACTTACTTCCAAGGAACTTTCCATACACCACAAAATAAATGGTTGATGCAAAACAAAACATTTTAAGGATAGTTGTTAAAGAGGAAAATATCATACCATGAAGATTTGTATAGCCAACTTTTAAAAACACTCTGAGATGTGTGATATATTTTTCCATGATACTAGTCAACTAACTGCTCGATTTGTGAGAAAGAATTTTAAGTAAAAGAACAATCCACTTCGATAAGGAGAATATCAATATTTTTCAACGTGGAACTACAGCCGTATATAGTTACTCAATCAAAACTAAATGTGAAATTATTTGTGCTGCGTTTCTTAAAACACTCGTTTTCAGAAGTATTAAACGTGAAAATAAAGGGAACTCAGCATGAATTTAAATGAAAGAGAGTTCAGAGCTGTTCTAAGATTGATATGATCTCTAAATACTTGACAAAAATGTTTTTACTACTAAAATATTGCAAATATTGTCACTTTTATGAGTGGATTAACTTGAGAGGCATGAGTGTTTTTCACAATATTGGAGTGGCTCCACGTTCATTATCCCGTTCTTATTGCAAATGCAGTCTCCAGTGTTTGTCTTTTCTTAGAAGCATCAATTTAATAGTTGTAGTAGCAGTAGCAGTGGGAGAAGTAGTAGTAGTAGTTGTAGTAGTAGTAGTAGTAGTAGTAGTAGTAGTAGTAGTAGTAGTAGTAGTAGTAGTAATAGTAGTAGTAGTAATGGTGGTAGTGGTAGTAGTAGTAAAAATAGCTGGAGGAGGAAGATGAGTGGTAGCAGCTTTAGTATTGATTATAATCATTTATTCGATCCATTAAATTGGCCATATCATATTATTTTTGAATACTTTCTATAAACATCAAACCCCGCAAGGGGCGCACCTTATGGTGTGCATTAGTAGTTAGCACCTCCCGGGGAACCTTAAGCTGGTGTGGCACCCTGCTCGCCTTATAAGAGAATGGGGATGTGTGGATCTGTCTATGGATATCCTGCATCTAAAATATACCTCGGTCCTCTTTGGATCTGAAGGCTCTGCTCTTACTCTCCCCCTTTTTCTTCTTTCACCTAGAATAATTATGCTTTGTCATTGTTCTTCAACAATGACAAAGAACCACTTTTTGCTACCATCTTATGGCACTAAATGACCTTCGTGTGTCGATGTGCCTTTAAACACTTATTCATTCATTCATTCTATAAACATCAAACACATTAGTAAACACTGTACTGTAATGCTGATGAACAAAGCAAGACAGCATCATCCCAAAGCAATTATTTTTAAACGCATTTATGTCAACACCATGCTTGACTGCTGAAGCAGCAACATGACCCTGTTTTAACTCCCTATGAATATATTACTACCTGGTCCAGGTCACTTAAATACAAAATGGCGTTCTTGCAGATAGCAGCTCTAGCGGTTATACTAGTCCTGTGCTATGCAATACTGAAAAAGTATTTTGTGAGTATGCTGTAATCTATTGACCTGTGTATATATATTGTGTAATAATGAGACACTACATTGTGAATATGTTGTGAAATGAATGCGGAGGATATTCTTTGTGAACAAATTGTGAGTCATTGGCCTGTTTTACGTATAATGAGGAACAATTTTGTGTGTATGTTGCGTTCATTATTGTCCATATAAGTCTTGATACTTATAGATGTTGACTTTAACATGAAATTATCATTTATCAAAAGTAAATAAAACATTATTTGTTACCAATAGCAGTGCATTATCGTTATTTTGCGTGTATAGGATGCACCTGTATATAAGACGCACCCCTTGTTCAGGCCATTAAAATGATATATAGACCTTGCCTTTGTGTATAGAGCGCACCCCTTTTTCGGCTTCATAGAGCGACGTGATGGTTGGTTGCGTATTGTCAGGTCTAACCTTTTTGCGGGGCGGAATAGCGTAAATAGGTCAAGATAGGCGTAATTGTGACGTCCCTTTATGAAAAAACGACCTACTCATTCGCAAAAAGGCTTTGTTTTTTACATTTTCAGGCTATTACATTTAAAGAAAACATTCAAAATAAACTTAATCATGCGAGATTCATCTATCGCATGCATCGTCTAAACAGGTAACATCGATTACGGATCTCCGTGTGGCCAGGGACTCGATGT
This sequence comes from Maea johnstoni, assembly GCA_963942565.1. Classification (NCBI taxonomy): domain Eukaryota; kingdom Metazoa; phylum Annelida; class Polychaeta; order Spionida; family Magelonidae; genus Maea; species Maea johnstoni. Next base: position 7,214,853 of record OZ012696.1, on the reverse strand, counting down.
AAAACACCCTAGATTTCTAGCTCTGTGTATAAGACGCAACTACGCTTTGAAGTTTAAAAATCGTATAAAAATGCGTCTTATACACGCAAAATTTGGGTGTACTACGCTACATAGCCAGTACTATATGCGAGGAGTTAAGATAACTTATGAGGTCAAATAATTATTTGACTCAGATTTCCCCACCCTTCTTTTATTTCACAATTAAGCCTATGTGAAGTACGTATTGCATAATAAAAGTCTTTGAAGATAAACTCATTTTAGAGGCATCATAAATGTTTTCTCCCATTGTGTTTTCAAACCGAGCTCCTATCCATAAATATATACGGCGGACAATCAGATTTCATACACGTGGAGGAAATATCAAAACAAAGGGCAATGTATCATTTTATTTTATGAAAACTTGCTCCATTCAAAATATATGATCAATTCTTTTGAGATTTGTGTCGAAAATGAGACAAAATTATCTTTCAAATTTCTAGATTGCATAACTTTGTCACAAATCGAAAAACGTGTCACATCTTTCCCTTTGTAAAAGTCTTAGCACTTTATATACCAAAGTTCAAGCAAAGTTGTTAACATTTGATATCAAAAATGCTTGCTTAAAATGACCATGATTTGGAGAAATTTAACAGAGATGAAATAGCCAAAACGCTGAATGCAAGGGCCTGTGAGAGGGTCTGTACACAGTTGGTCTGATTATTTCACAATTCGAAAATCTTTTCTTTTTTTTGAATCCCCTGTATTCACAAATTAATCCGTCTTAGGCTGAGGGCAACACCAAAGGAGAGTTGTATCCTGCAGCCCCTTAAAATTCTCCTGTAATCTTTGGCATTTGGAGACATGATTTTTTGAGTTTACACCAGTCTAATTTAGTCTGACATCCACACTGTGACAAAATGAATGCACGAACACAATAAACCCTAACTGTTATGATGTGTATTTAATTTCAGCCAACAGCGCAGAAACTGACCGTACCAGGTCTGAAACCGTCAGACAAAGAGTAAGTTCAAACATTGAATTTGATGAATGTCTCGATGTCTATAAACCAATGAGAAACATGCTGACAATATTTTCAAAAGTACCAAAGGTCCAGGTAATACTTGGTAACGGGAGCACCCCCTGTATGATAAAGTAAAACTAGTTAGATTTAGAACAAGGTTCGTGTAGATTCACAATCTATAACGCAAAGAAGATGCACTAGTTTTCAACATATTTCAAAAGTTTATTGCATACTTTTTTTAACTCAGTCTCACACTCAAAGATGTCACCTATGTGATTGCTGAAATCCAGTTATGTCTCTTAATTCAGTATAGGCATCTTATTTTCTCCCAACATAATTGAATCTGCCTTTAGCCAGCTACCTAAGGAATGTAAGTGTACCGGTACTATATTGTCGTACTTTCTATGTGCTAAAGAATATTTGCTGCTATCCTTTCTAATAACATCGCAATAAGTCAAAATGTTCTTCTTCTCAAACTCTGCAGCAGGTATTTATAATTCACGTTGTACACACAAAAGTTATAATTCACATAAATACAATCGTATATAGACAGTAAGAAAATATTATAGCTTTTAGGAAAACCTCAAAAAAGAAAAACAAACACAGGATACTGATACTAGTATGACGTATTTGACAATCAATGCTCAGGGATGATGTACACAGGTTTATTTTTCTAGTGAGACAAAAGCTTTTCATTCACAGCAATATAATTTGGAGATCTAGAGTTCAGCATACATGTATATTCCTCTCAATCTTTCATGAAACGTTTATGTTTTCTTTTCCACTAAAATGTAAAATAGTCTTCAAAATATAAATGGCTGATGTAAAATGTGTCAAAGCATATCCCGTCGTAGTTCATTTGAGTTCCTAAATCGTACAATAAATGGCACATCTGATTAATTTCAGGTATGGCAATTCAAAGGACATCGACAAGGCTGGAAGTCTTCTTGAGTTCCTGATGGACCTGCACCGCAAGTATGGACCTATAGTCTCATTCTACATGGGGAAGAGAAAAGTCGTCAGCACTGCGTCACCGTCACTCTTCAAGCAGTGCGCCCACATGTTTGATCGCCCATGTTCGTGTCAAATTTATTTGATTTGAAGTATAATGTTCCGCTGACATCAACCACTTGATACCTTAGGTGACTTAGGGGCAAGTTTACTTTCAATGTAGTATTTAATTGTTTCCAATTTTTTAGAGTCAAATTTGAATTCCAGAATGTACACGCCTACTTCACTGGATATCAAATGGTTGGTGTCCTACTTTTGATATAAATATTCCAAGGTAAACAAGGTGAAAAACGCAAGATGCGAACAGTGTATTGAATTGCTGTGCGTGTGGTAAGGAAAGGGATCCACCAAGGTCTAGTAGTTACAATGCCTGGCTCCAAAGTGTGAGTCCGAGTGTTCGAGTCTCTGCTGGGTCCCCACGCGGGTTAGCCGGGTCGCTAAATAAATGTGGGGCATTGTGGAGGGCTGTCTTTGGTCCTTCTGCAAAAGAAAGACCCTGGCGTGAAGAGAAGAAAATCTATTTTCGGTGCCAGGTTCTTTTCGCGATATGACCTAAGCAGTAGAAAGCAATAGCTAAACCCTATTCCCTCCTTCCTTGTGGTACGGAACTAGATTTTGCATACACCCGCTCGTGTCGCTTATTATTCCTATTATCAAGACCAACACATTTTATTTCTTTCTCCATAACATTTTCTAACTTCTACTTCAACACAGATCATTTTGAAAGAAGTTGTACAATATAAACGTATAAACTAAAACATGGACTTCCCGGTAAAACAGCAGAAAATTGGATATATGCATACATGCATATACATCATGAGGCTATGTTCAGTACTAATCGTATGGCTAGACCCAAATCCTGCATATGGTATAAAAAGGACAACTTTTTCACTACTAATCTTAAACAAATCAATGACATTTGATTGCCAAAAATCCCTATCTATTTTTAGGAACACTTTTAAACGTTTTTCAGATAAAAAAGATTATGTCACTTTTGGAGACCAGTTTCAAAATTCTAGCAAAAGTACATTGCCTAATTGATGACTAACATCTTAACAAAAATATGTCTATGATCACAACGTTTTGACGTAAGTTATGTCAGAGCTGTGCCAGTAGTCATTTGGCACAGGGAACGATGGATAAGGAATCTTCTTTCTCTCTTTCAGTCGATTTATTCAAGCAATTCGACCCATTGATAGGTAGCCAGAGTTTGCTGTTTGCTAATGGTGAGGATGGTCGTGCTCGGCGAAGACTTCATGACCCGTGTTTTGCATATGAGAATGTCTGCAACATGATTCCAACTTTTCAAAAGGTAGTCATATATAATTGAAATTGAGCGAGTGAACGATGAAATAGATTTGATGACAAGATCTATTTGGAAGGCATTTGCATTGGTTTCATCAGCAGCTATCAAAACCAATTGAATTCAAAACATATAAACATATAATACGTTCCTTTTATTGGAATGATCACTTATAAAAGGTCTCAAAAGTGGTCATTGGGGTAAGTTTATAACTCGAGAAATTTGATATTATAATGGGGGAATTTTGAATAGCTTTTAAAAGTCCAAAATGTGTTTCCCATTCATATTAGCTTCTTTACTATTACTTACTTTACTTATAATATCATTTCTTTCAGACAAGTGGTCGATTCAGGTATACATATCAAATTCATTGCTTATGTAAAACTACCGCTGGCATTGAGATTCGCATCCCTTTTTCCCCTTTACATGATTTGATTCGAATTCGAACTTATTTTTTCATGGCTGCTGAAAGGAAATGCATTGCGAATAAACTTTGTCTTCAAATCTGTTCCATTACCTACTCGTACATTTTCTATCACTTGTTCTCGCAAGAAATCTTATATTTTGATATTCCACTTTTTTCTTTTGTTCAATATAATCAAACTTCATTTACACTTCTTATATTTTACTTTCCATTCTATTTCGTCCTATTTCACTTTACGAAAATAGGTTTAAACTTTTTAGGGGAATAAGCAAGTATTACATTTCCATATATTCTATCCTGAGGTACTCTGAGATTGCATTGGCTCGCAAATTATCTCTTGATTTTCAGATGATTTCATTTTTTATAATTCCCTGCAAGACAAGTGTTTTTATTGCCTCTCAATATCATGATATTTAAATTATCGTGGTTGTGTAAATCATGATTAACAAGACAAGGGTAATCAACAAGTGTAGAGTAAGCATAAGACGGACTAGAATATATTGATAGCAATAAAGTAATCGATAACTTCACTACGTTCGTAAATCATTTGGTAGATGGTTAAAATAAAAAACAAGACATGTTTGTCTGTGGCCTCATTTTAATAAATTATACCAGATTCTTCAGCCGTTTGCCATTATTAAAGTTTTCAGAGAAGTTGGCCGCAAGGTGGGATACCGCGTCGTCAAAGGAAGAACATATTCCCCTTTATGAAGAGAGCATGTCCTTTTCCGTACAGGTCATGTTAATCACGCTATACGGCAAGCTGTATGAGAGGCACGAAGACTTTGTAGAAATAAAACACCTATACGATTATGTGAGTAAAAGAACAGTATGGTATACCGTGTGGCCAAGATTTCACTTGCGAAAAAACGACTCAACTTGGCTGTGACTGAAAACAATTTAACTTACATGCAAAAACGACTCAACTTGACTTCAAAATGATGGAACTTTGCAAAAACGACTCAACCTGCATTTCTAATTCGGTCAGATATAGAAGAAAGCAGGTTCAATTATTTCTGCATGTGCAAGTTGATTCGTTTTGGCCGTTCACTAACGACGCTCATGAAGGGGGGAGGGGGGGGGGCAATGGCGAAGGGAAACTCCTTGCCATGATATTAAGGCAAGTACATCTTGGCATCAAAGTTTATAAGCGGAGTTTAGGTTTATTAAGTATCTAACATGGAGGAAAAGAGTGATAAATATCTATGTAATAAATGATGAAGGGAATTAAAGGAAACGGATATGAATATAATAAAAAGGTGGTGAGAGGGCCTCAAATGGCCGAAAAATAATGCCGTAGGATGCCATAGATTTAGATCTAGATCTCGATTATCTTTTTTGGTATATTAAGAGCTGGATCTTGATTTGTTTTTTTAAGTGTAAATAAGTAGAAATGAGTTTAAGTTTTAAATTCGAAAACCCCAAACTACACTATCAAAAAATATCTTTGTGCTTTTGTTTAATCAATGACCTTTCATGATAATACAGGGGACAGGTTTGAGAGGTATGGGCCAGGGATCCAGGGATGCATGTATGCTCATCCGTCTCATCCATGACCAAAGCAAGGCCAGGTACACTGCTTATAGTATCTGACCTACGAGGCACTGTGCTGATTTGCAATGCAGAGCTACAAAGAGAAGCAGACCAACTGGGCCCTTTATGACCCCTACAAAAAACACATGTAAGAGTATCATTTTCTCTTAAGGGGACAATGAGCATGTGGCTTAGGCACGGCCGATGGCCTACGTCTGGAGTGCTGATATAATGGGATTAAGTGACCCCAATACCTGTTGACCCCCCAGTCACTGAAACCTAGGCTTACATTGACCATGTAAAAATAAACATCTAAGATTCATAATAATACTACAATGACACTATGAATATCCTTCTTTTCTTTGATGACATAATTTAATGTAATCCTTCTTTTGAGATCTGAACGCAAAATTAGAAATTTGATTGGATTTTCAATACTGTAAAGTATAATTGAAAGTTCAATAATAAAGAGTTGCAAGGCAGATTTCAAAAATATAGCACTTTATCTTAAAAAATCTCTCAAAATTGAAATATAATTATGAACATTGAAAAATGCACTACGAATATTGGAGAACAAATCATGAATATTGAAAAAACCTTTTTCAATATTCATAGATAGGGATTAAAAAGAATTTGGCTTGTCATACGTTTTAGATTGATTATGAGCCCATTATTTATCAATGAAATTAAGGGGTCATTACCTGATCAGCAAGGGGGTTGTTAAAGGCATGACAGCGCTGTGACAGGACTGTTTTGGTTCCTTGATGTGATAGTGTGTTACTGAGTCATTACCTGTCCAAATCAGTACCTGTCCAAGTGACCTTAGATAGCTTTAAACTGGGAGATGACTGCCATATGCTATACTGGAAATGTATTTCCTGTAGAACATATTAAAACAATAACTTTTCCCAGACCTGCCCCACTCAAACCTGCCCGTGTATTATTATGGTATTGATTTACAAAAATACGAAAATATCTACCAAAAGTGTAGTTTGGGTTTCTTGAATTTAAATTAGAAATTCCATTTCACCCATTTACATTTTTAAAAACTAAATCAAGATCCATCTCTTAAAGAAAATATAGAAAAATAATAGAGATCCAGATCTTGCATTCTTCTAATTCTGAATCAAAATGCTATCCATTGGGGCCAAAGTGATCCTGGATTGCTTAAAACTTGGAGGTCACAGTAATCTGTTACACCGGGTAGGCAATGCCTGAAAAACATATTAAAACAATCACTTTTCCTGGCCTGCCCCTCTCAAACCTGCGCATATATCATCATAATATCGATTTAGAAATTTACAAAAACATTCATCAAGAGTGTAGTTTGGGGTCCTCGAACTTAAATTTTACTCATTTTCATTTTGAAAAACTAAAACGAGATTCAGCGTTGAATATATAAAAAGATACTTGAGATGCAGATCTAAACAAATTCTGAATGAAGATCCAAATCTAAATCTTGATATGGATCTTAAACTAGAATCAGAATTGGGCCAAGCATTCAGGAATTCCATGTGGCGGTATGGACAGATTTTCCCCTTAACCATTGTTTCCCCCATTCATTTGTGCCATTAGTAAGCGGCGAAAACGACTCATCTTGCATTCTTCTATATCTGGCCGAATGATATTGACGTTTTCATCATCGTGGTTATAGTGGTTTCCGCCAAGTTGCATCGTTTTGAAGTCAAGTTGAGTCGTTTGTTGAATTTTTGGTCATATGGCGTTCCATAGAACAGTGTCAAAATAAAGCATCTATTATCACATCTTTGTTTGGAAATCATGAGAACAATATTTGAGCATTATTGTGAATTCTAACAAACATTTCACTACTTTGTAAATGTTGTTTGTTGTTTGATTCTTTTAATTCTTCCAATGTCACAGAAGCAATAGCGCCGACTAATAGCATATCATAAAAATGTAGAAATTAAATTTCCCCATGACTTTAACTAGTGAAAAGTATCGAAGAATAGCGTGAGGATTAAGAATATTGCTGATATTGAGATACTGGTGTTATGATTATCATTTTCCTTTTATTCTTATCATTATTATTACTATTATTATCATTATTATTATTATCATTATTGTTAGTGTTATTATTATTATCATTATTATTATTATTATTATTATTATTATTATTATTATTATTATTATTATTATTATTATTATCATTATTATTATTATTATAATAAGTAGTAGAGGTAGCTGTAGCAAAAGAAGTCGTATCATCATCATCATCATCATCATTATCCTCATCACTATTATTACTATTATGATCATCTTTATTAATATTATCACTATTATTATTGTCTAGGTATGGGTTGAGATGGAAAAACGAATTATGGGCCACAGCCCTGTTCCTGGAAGTGACCATGAGAAACAGGTAGAGCAAGGTGTGTTCTATCTTCCTCTCTATGCTGTTTGCTTTTCTCCTCCATAAACGACCGTCTAATGACGAATAATCCTTAGGTATAGCAGAAGATAGGATCATAATTGAAGATCAAAACTCATTCCTCCTCGTGACCCTGTTCTCCCAAGTCATCCTTATCCTTGATTTAAGGATTGATAAGGGCTGCTCCCACTAATTGCCCTGATGGTGAAAGGGTGTTTAAGGGTGGTTTAAGTGAGGTGTATTTAGAAATGTCAATTCATCTGCGACTGGCAATATTGTATTTATATAGAGGAGTTCCATCAGTATGCAGAAAAACGTGTATAAAGGTTCTAATGTAGAACTCCCAGTGTATTTAATTTAAATATATATATATATATATATATATATATATATATATATATATATATATATATATATATATATATATATATATATATATATATATATGTATACATATATATATATATATATGTATATATATATATATATATATATATATATATATATATATATATATATATATATATATATATATATATATATATATATATATATATGTTGCAGCCCAACTTCCTATCCTGGCCCATCTTAAGATGGGCTTGGCCCAACTTACGATCGGAAGTTGGGTAGCCCATCTTAAGATGGGCTTGGCCCAACTTACGATGACCTCTAGCCCATCTTAAGATGGGATTGGCCCAACTTCCGATCTTTAGATACCAGGATGTAGGTCATTTGAAGTTGGGCTGGCCCATCTTAAGATGGGCTTGGCCCAACTTCCGATCTCTAGATACCAGGATGTAGGTCATTTGAAGTTGGGCTGGCCCATCTTAAGATGGGCTTGGCCCAACTTCCGATCATTATAGATACCAGGATGTAACCCTTCATGAATATTCAATTGAATTTTTGCACTCTTATAAATATGGAATTTTCAACTCTTTCATAGGGCACCCACTTTAAATAACAAGATAATATTAGTCCAAGAAATAAATTGAAATGGGTAGCTAGAATAACCCGATTACTCAAAACATTATTGCTGATTGTAAGCAGAAAAACGAAATAAAAGAATCATGTTTTTACAACAACTTAAAGAGTCATTTATATGGAATTTTAAGCTTTTTCAGATTTAATGTAATTCAAAGTTAATTCAATTAGATAATTTGCACAATACTACCTTTGTTATTTATGGGTTGTGTGCTCTTACATTACACAAGCTAGATGATTAATCATTTACAATTAAAATGAAGGAATAGCAATGGTATTTTTCTAAGGGCTCAAAAAGGGAAAAGTAAATTTTTTTTCTTGTCTTTTAAGCTTTTTTATTAGTATTTTTAGGTATTCTTGCAATTTCTTGACATAATTATATAATCATGTGTGTGCCAAAATAAGTGTTAATGCATTAATTGAGGAGGTTCATGTGACTAGCAGGACAGTAGAAATAGACAAAAAACTTGTCAGAATTTACAAAAACATTGTGTCCTTTATCAAGATTCATCAGAGCAGGGCACTTATAGTATCTAGATGAGGTGAGGTAGTAAGAAATGAACATACATGGTT
>OZ012696.1:7193139-7200639 GCA_963942565.1 Maea johnstoni | reverse complement strand
ATACTGTTAAACTGTATACGGTACAAGCCGGTATAAAGCCTGTACCGGGCCAATACCGTGATGTTTGCTGGGCTTTAGGTGTATTCCCTTCTTTCCACTTATTCGATTTTACAAGAGCAAAGTCAAGCGCGACCACTATTTTGAAAACAAAATCGCTTTTTGAAGTTATTGTCAATTAGTATAGGAGAATGAATTAGAAAAAGTCACTACTTTAATCTTAAACCTTGTCTTATTGCCATTGCTAAGCTAAGACCGAAATATTAAGAATCTAAATTTGCCTAGATGTTGATTTTCTATATTAATTTGGCTATTTGGACTTTACTAAATATGTTCGATCAGGATCCTGTTGGCATATGTAGAGCCAGAAGTCTGTCTATAGTGAGAATTTACCACTACAAAGAGGAAAAATACTGCAGAAGTTTTTGGGACATCTACGAGTGTCTGCCCACAAAAATCTCCTTTCTGACCATTCTTATGTTCAAGCTCCATGCAATTCTCTCGATATTCATACTCTGTTTAGTAAACTACGATTGATATTGTTGTTGAAGCAAAAGAAAGACTGCCATCTTTCTCGTCATTTTCACAGGCCTTTGTAAACTTGTGCGCGACACTTTTGCACACAACACTGTTTGTAGTGGTAAATTCTCACTATAGGCGGACTTCTGTATGAGGCGCCGTTGTGGACAAAAGTAAAGAGCACAGCATAAATGCATGTAAAAACTTTGAAATTAACTAAATTTTAATGAAAAAATAAAGAAAAACTTTGAAATGAAATAATTTGCTCTATAAAAATAAACAAAACATTGGAAACTTTTCAAAAAATTTTAAAATAATAAATATTTACCGGAATTTTCTAAAATATTTCTATTTTTTGTAAAAAACTTTGAAAAAACTTTGAAATAAAAATTGAATTCTCTATAAAAGTTCAGCAAAATAGTGATTTTTGTTTCACATTTTCTTTGATAATATAACATTTTTCAATGCCTTTCTTTAAAAATCCCAACGCTTTTTACTCTTTTTTTTCAGATAATCTTTTTTTTTTTGGACGTTTTTCAATTTCTTTTTGGAAGTTTTCTTTCTAAATCTCACTGTAATTTTTATCAATTCTCACTGCGTTTTTTAGCCTCATCCGGGTCCTAGTGAATCACAAAAGCATGTGACGTCACTATATTTAAAATTTTCCGCGCTTGCACGTGCAAGCTGGCTGCATCAAGGGAGGCATTCAATAACCTGCTCACCGACGAGCAGTTGAGTCGCATACGGGACGCCTTAAGCGCCCCTCCTACAGCCCCAGCTGCAGCTTCCCCCGCTTATGAGTGTGTCAACTTTCATCACGATTGATAACGAATTGGCCGAATGGCGGCTGGTCAAATAACTGGCACACGCAAAGTACCTCGTTCTCGTGAAGTTTGAAGTGAAGGTCCGAGCGGGTCTATAAAATATTGCTCGGACCTCCTCTTCACCCAGCGGGCACTGTACGTACAATGTACGTACATTACGTACATTGTACCAACTGTACGTACAATGTACGTACATTGTACGTACAGTGCCCGCTGGGCAGTAGACCTCACGGCTGGTCTGCGGCGTGATGAATTGGGATGGCTTCCTTGAGTCCCAGGCTGACATTCGATGCCGATGGTCGATCGCTGCAGCTTCCCCCGCCGATAGACCATCGGCATCGAATGTCAGCCTGGGAGGAAGCCATCCCAATTCATCACGCCGCAGACCAGCCGTGAGGTCTACTGAAGAGGAGGTCCGAGCAATATTTAGACCTGCTCGGACCTTCACTTCAAACTTCACGAGAACGAGGTACTTTGCGTGTGCCAGTTATTTGACCAGCCGCCATTCGGCCAATTCGTTATCAATCGTGATGAAAGTTGACACACTCATAAGCGGGGGAAGCTGCAGCTGGGGCTGTAGGAGGGGCGCTTAAGGCGTCCCGTATGCGACTCAACTGCTCGTCGGTGAGCAGGTTATTGAATGCCTCCCTTGATGCAGCCAGCTTGCACGTGCAAGCGCGGAAAATTTTAAATATAGTGACGTCACATGCTTTTGTGATTCACTAGGACCCGGATGAGGCTTAAAAACGCAGTGAGAATTGATAAAAATTACAGTGAGATTTAGAAAGAAAACTTCCAAAAAGAAATTGAAAAACTTCCAAAAAAAAAGAAGATTATCTGAAAAAAAAAAAGTAAAAAACGTTGGGATTTTTAAAGAAAGGCATTGAAAAATGTTATATTATCAAAGAAAATGTGAAACAAAAATCACTATTTTGCTGAACTTTTATAGAGAATTCAATTTTTATTTCAAAGTTTTTTCAAAGTTTTTTACAAAAAATTGAAATATTTTGGAAAATTCCAGTAAATATTTTTTATTTTCAAAATTTTTGAAAAGTTTCCAATGTTTTGTTTATTTTTATAGAGCAAATTATTTCATTTCAAAGTTTTTCTTTATTTTTCATTGAAAATTTTGTTAATTTCAAAGTTTTTACATGCATTTATGCTGTGCTTTTTACTTTTGTCCACAACGGCGCCTCATACTTCTGGCTCTACATATGCCAACGAGATCCTATACCTATCTTATAAACGTCCAAATAGCCAAATTAACATAGAAGATCAATGTCTAGGCAAAGGTAGAGTCAAATAGTTCAATCTATGCTCAGCTGTGAGAATTCGTGTATTCATTCTTCACAGGTTTGATCCAGACCGCTTCACTGAAGACAATACAAAGGGGCGTGCCCCTTACAGCTTTGAGCCTTTTGGATTTGCTGGGACACGAAAATGTCCAGGATACAGGTATAAAGACAAATCATTTTTTTCTTCTATGAAAAGTAGATTTAGGCACTACTAAAATAGTTTAAACTTATAAGATGCGAGTTCTTTTGATGTTCAAGCATGGTCGGTTTATTTAAATCAAGACCCCCTAATATAGGAGTTTGACAAAATTGAGTTGTCAGGCTTAATTGTAATCGTCTTGTTCAATCATGAAACTTTTGCCAAGATAAGATACAACATATAATACTACTTTGAACTTATTGATAGACGATAGACGACCCTTTGCTTGTACATTTAAGGCCACTTCTTTCTGTTTTAAGTAGATTTCTTACCAAAAAACAATGTGGGAGGGAGCTTAAGAGATATTTCTAAAAAGTTAACCACAAGTGAAGAGCCAGTTATACAAGCTTAAACTTAATTTTTTATGTCAACAAACCCATGTATACTTTGCGTAGGGTATGAATACTTACATATATTTTTAATTTTTTTTTGTTATAAAACATGCACAAATATTGTTTTAAAGGGAATCTCAACTTTTTAAAAATAAAGGGCACAAATACAATAAGAGATTTTTCCTAATACCTGTACAGAAAAAAGTGGCCTAGAAGGGAATAGTAATTCCACAGCATACTCTGCAGGGCAGCAATGATTATGTCAAATATGGTATACCAAACTCAGTGCATGTTTTGATAGCTGAATGGTGTATGGCTTTATAACTGACTGGCTGCTGTTGACGAATTAGCCGTAAAACCAACATGTGAAGAAATTACCAGTGACTAGGGATTAGTCAGTAACTATGGTAATCCGGGTTCTTCAACCATTTGAAACAGACTAGGCACGACGAAGCCGGAATATGACAAAAAAGTGACAATAACCAGGATGTGTTGACACAATCACCTGTGACATAACCCACATATCAATTTGGGTATGGTGGTAAGCCTGATCGTGGTATGAAAGTGTTTGTGACATATGAGCCTGACTAGGATTAGCAGTATATATATATGTTAACCTGATCCAGAGCAAACCCACTTTGTTGCTCACCTTTTCAACATCTTTGTCAACATTGGGTGGCAACGAAGATTTGTAGACATAGAACGACCAGAAAAAGCGTAAGGAAGGGTTAAAAAATTATGGGTGGTATGGGTTGAAATAGGGCGCTGAAATTGCTGCAGAGGAAGCTGATGTTTTTTGTGGTTTTAGAGGGGGCACATTGAAATACTTTTACATTGTGAATCTACAAGATGTACTGCCACAATTACGATTCAAGGCTCTAAAATGCACACATTGCAAAGGTGCAGATGGGAATAGATATTGTAAAACAACCTCATTCAATTACCTTTTATTTTTGTATGTTGATGCAGGATTAATATGTGAGCCAGGTCCAGTAGGAGCAAGATGATATTTAGAGGATTCTTAGATAAATTCAATGCAATGTCTATTTATGTATTTGAGTGGTAGATATGAAAGTTCTCCAACTGAGTGTTCCTTGTACTTTATTTTCAGATTAGCCGACATGGAGGTTAGAGTTGCACTCTCTGTTTTAGTGCGCAAGTTCAGATTTCATTGCGTGGAGGGTCAAACCATCGAACCCTATTATGGCCTAATAACCAGGCCCAAGCAGGAGATCTGGATCACTGTTCAGAGACGGGAATAAAAACGTTCCGTTCTTGTATAACAAGAGATTATATCTTTTCAACAAGAAATTAATTTGCATGTTTGCTAAGAATACCTTCGTCACGAATTTGATAACATACATTGGCCAATACACATTTGATGCACATTTCATTCACACACAAGGAAGTGTTTTCTTCAAAACCTTCATTCAGAAAAGAGTTAAAACCATAACAGGTATTGATTTTTCTAAATAGCCTATGTGTGATCATTGTTCTTGCAGTGATTTAAAAGAAAAGAAGAAATTTCACTGTGTACTTTATTGCAAAATATGTTGATTGCAAGTACATGAACAACATCATAAAATGTGTAAAACAAGTGCGAAAAGATTCATAGTGAAATGACATAAATGTTTCCTTAAAGGAAGAATATACAATAAGATACTAGTACTAAACAACAAGTGATTTCTAGAAATATAGTTATTGTACCTTATATTCAGTGAATTGTTGATTATAGTCATCTTATACTAAACAACAAGCGATTTCTAGAAATATAGTTATTGTACCTTATATTCAGTGAATTGTTGACTATAGTCATCTTATACTCAAGACGTTCACGATGTGTATATGAAAGTAAAAGAAGCTTAATTGAATGTGCATAGATAAAACAATATCTATAGAAAATAATTCACATTTTCATTGCTTCTTTTCCCTTTTACCAAAAACAGATTCATGAAACTTAAAAGCTCATTTCATATTCAACTACCAATAGTTAGTACATATTCGGTGTTGCTGCCAATTTGGGGTATAATATCTTACAAAGCTAAACATCTTTACCTGTATCTTTCATCATTTTCTTTCAATTGTTTAGAATAGAACTTGTTTATAATGTGGATATCGTTCATTTTTATTCTTGGGTACCTTAACATTGAGGCATTTTATCGAGGATGTTTAGATTTCCTATAAGTTCTACCTCTATATCACATTGACAAAGTTCTCCTTTGAGACTGACTATAAAAAGCTTTCAATTTACGCCTGTAGATTAAAAACAGTCAAGATCTATAGTATGGGGTTTAGATCTATAATATGGCGGATTGGGTTCTGATTACTAATTAACACTTCTCCCTGAATTTTTTTTTCAAGAAAGGCTTGTTAAGAAAGATATCTTTAAAACTGTAAGATTTCTGATTCGGCAGTCATAAAAAAGATTAAGTTTGTTGCTAAGGCTAAGATAAGGTAGCTTTAGCCTATAAATGGCAGAAAATATGACAATAAATGAACCTCCCAAATCCAAATCCCATTTAAAAAGTGCTCAAATAGGGAGAATGTGGTGGATGGCATCTTTGTGCTTGCAAATTAAATCTGTCGTTGTGGCATCGCTGAGCCTTAGTCGTAAAACCATCTTTACCAAGATGATCGTTTATGACCGTTATGTATACACTATGTTATTATGTTGTATTCACACTTACACCGCTGTTTAATCGCTTTTGTATTGCTACGCTCACATATATATTGTAATAAAATCTTTCCAATCTTTACCAACTCGTTATTTAGTCACTTTTTTGCTAGCTAGGTCAAATTTCTACAACGCCACAACGATTTTGCCCCGTTTCTTTGCTTTATTATCAAACACATCGGAGAGTCCAGAGAACGTTTACAGAGAGAACTCCAATCCAATCAGGGCTAGATTGAGGCCATCTTATGGTTCGAGTGGGTCACTAAATGACAGATGAGATCTTATTGTTTAGAGAACATTTACAAAGAGAACTCCCAGCAGAGACGGATTTAGGCCACCAATTGATATGAGGGGTTCACTTAATGACAAATGAGATCTTATTGTCAAAAATATTGGAGAGTCCAGAGAACATTTACAGAGAGAGCTCCCAGTAGGGACAGATTGAGGTCACCTATTGGTATGAGAGGGTCCCTAAATGACGGATGAGATCTTGGCCGGAAAGTTAATATTCATAAGAATGTTTGCATTGAAATGTTTAATCTCAGCAATTAATAGGTTTTCAATTAGAATTCTGCAGTATGCATTCAGGACATGAGAAGGCACATATTCCTGGTAAAAGACCATCGATAACACCTAAACACATAGGTCCATCACTACAAATCCCTATAATGTTGCACAGTTTCTAAGATGAATCAATGCATTGCCATTTTGCATTACTGTATTGTCACATATTTTGAGGCTTTTGAATATTAAATATCATGATGCAAGTATAATATAAGCTCATTCATGAACCATGTGTGCAAACTGTCAAAAGGTTACGGCACTTATAAACGAAGGAGTGAACGTTTTAACAGTAAGCTAGATTTCTGTTAACCATGATTTTTTTTGCAACTGTTTGGGACAAGCTAAAGAACCATGAAATACCTATAGGTGGCGAAAAATGGTTTGAGATCTTCGTCTGTTCAGCAACCCAGTGCACTAATAGCACGGACACACTCTTTGAACATCATTAATAGTCGAGCATAATGAATCTGTTGCCAAAACTGGTAGAGCTGCACTCACGGATGGAGATCAACTCATGAGCTCATCACCATTTTGATACATTATTTAGATTTCTCATGGACGTGCAGTTTTTTATAACCAATATTTATTATTCAGCCCAGCAATTAAGAAGTAAATATTTACTGACTGAGATGAATTAACTTTTACATTTTGTTTTATTTTAAAATGTGGCGGCGAGCTCCAGAGGTCAGTCTAACACTTAACACTGTATACATAACGTGGCCGTGATAAAAAGGTCTGAGTAAGGCGTTCGGGGATAGGATTGTGGGCCTTATATATACGAGTCGTCAAGTTGACCACTCCAGCTCGAGCTCGGCTCGTCTGGCTAAAGTAATTGAGCCACTCGAGTTTGTGGGTGGTGAGTGCAGCTCTAATAACTGGTATTATTTTGTGAACGACTTTGATAAGTGACGTCATTCAAGCTAGAAATCTCCGTAAAAGGATCATGTGTTTGATATGCAATCCCAGAAATAAAACATAAGGCACTACATCAATGAGAGAAATGTCCCAGTCTACAAGCATTGTATATACATCTACAGACTCTCATTCTTAATCTATCCATTACAAGAGCACCTGGTCGTGTGACTCATGCAAATAC
>OZ012696.1:7140639-7190639 GCA_963942565.1 Maea johnstoni | reverse complement strand
GCCATATTTTGAAAGTTGCGCGATATTTTTAACAAAGTTGAACGATATTTTGAAAGTTGCCTAATATTTTGAGAGTTGAATAAATATCACTTTGGCATGCCATAAGTAATACGATACAAAGATGGGACTCATTTTGGACAAATATAGTAGAACAACTATACTTCCCATTTTTCGATTTCCCATTCTGAAAGTGTCAAATCTAAATAGAGGAAGATTCAAAATCCGAAATAGCCAAAACATTGGTGTTTTACAGCAAGCTTTTGAAAAATACCCTTGCAATATTGCCACCTTTTTGAGAGATGGTCCCAAAGATACAAGTTACACAAGGTGATGGAGGCATGTAGGTGTTGGTAACTGAACCTGTTCATCCCATAGGGTACTTTATAACTGGTTAATTTTGCGTGTACTTAAGTTGGCGTTTTTTCAAAAAAAGTATTTTCCCTGTATTTATTTTGGCGTCTGGAGCAGTCAGAACAACGCCATCTTTATGTAGACATATTTTCATGTGATCTTTAATTTGGCGTTGACGGGCATTCGCCAAAAAACGCCAAATTAAAAACCACGCCAAATAAACCAGTTATATAGTATCCAGGTACCCTTAAAAAAGTAGCACCACAATAGTACTTACACAACTTACCCTTGTGCAGTTTTATTTGTAAAATGCTTTTATTTCTAAAAATGATCATTCAAATTGTTAAGTCACTAAGACACTCTGGTTATGAATGGGTCAATGTGATGCCACAGGTCATGATATGGATGTTCAGAGATAAGCGTGTGTTAAAAGGGTGTGAACGACTACTAGTATCTATCAATGTGTTGGATGAAAACGGGATTTTAATTTCGAGGAAAATATGAACGTTTCAACAAGTGAATAAGTACACAAATTGTGGGTTTACCATTTTATCAAAACCTCCCAGGAAAGTTCGTTTGTTTATGCATATTCTAAAAAGTATTTAAAAAGGGACCCCCTTGCTCAATTCCAAATGAAAGGGCGCCACGTATAAAGGGTAATATTGATTAAATTTGCTCTTAATATTGAGTAAAGTGGCGCCATCTACAGCTTGCTTTGGTAAAGCTCTATCTAAATTTTACGATGAGATAGATTTCGATATTACAATGAATTACTAAATGAATTTTGAACTTACCCAGTGTAAAAAGAATACTTATTAATTCTTATATTCATAGATGATGTAAGAATATTCAGAAATCTTTAGGAATATCCCTATATCAGAGGGATGGCACGTGTGAAAGCACAGGCAACAAGCTTTACGATAAGCCCTGTTCTCAAAACTGGCTCCTGGCCGATCACATACATAGACAGATGTGACCTGAAAGTAATGTCACGTATCTGGTTACGTATCTCCTGTAAATATATTGTGCAAATGTACTACGATGTGTTTAACTCGAGGGTTGGTTTAAACCTTTGTCACGCTCCCAACCCTGTATTTCTTGACAGCGCCGGTTTGGGGCAAAATGTAGTATCTATAATGGGGAAGCGCGGGTGATTTCCCGTCTCCTTACCTCTCTCAAGCCAAAGTTTTGGAAGTGCCAGTAGAGATAGATGAGACGTCGTACATTTGTTTTAAAAGAAACCACTACCACTTATATTTTGACTCTCAGCAGATTAATTTTGTATACTTTTGTATTTGTCTGTATGTCTTTTATTTTTTTTGTATATTTCCTATTACCCCTGATCATTTGAAAGTTAGTGGATGTACCTTTTATAACTTTTAAGGTTTCCAGCAAATAAAGTACTATACTATTAGACCACTCAGCTATGGGGGCACATCTTTCCGTGTTTCCATTCTTTAGTGAACACTTTGGTGAAACATTGGAAACGACCAATGCACTAGACGACTCAGCTATAGGGGCAAATCTTCTTGTGTTTGCATTCTTTATTGAACACTTTAGTGATACATTTAAAACGCCCAATGCACTAGACGACTCAGCTATGGGCGCACACCTTCTTGTGTTTGCATTCTTTAGTGAAAACTTTGGTGATTCATTATTAACCTTCAATACACCAGACCACTCAGCTATGGGGGCACATCTTATTGAGTTTGCATTCTTTAATAAACACTACATCTATAGGTGCATATGCGGGATTCATCCCCAGACCCTTGTGGAATAGGTACTCACAATACTAGATGGTTTGAATATGGGGGCAACCACTCCTTGTGTGTTTGCATTCCTTGAAAATGTATTGCAAAAGTACAATGGGTTAGGCCGCTCGGCTATGAAAGCACCCCTTTGCATTTGTATTCTTTAGTGAACACTTTAGTGATATATTATGAATGTTCAACATCCTAGACTGCAAGGATTACGAAGCACAACCCCATAACGTGTGTGTTCCTTAGTAAGTCATTAGTGATACATTGCAAAAACTCAATACGTTAGACCACTCGGATATGGAGGCACTACTCAATCGTCTACATTCCTTAGGGGGCCTATTAGTGATACATAACAAACTTTTGATACACTAGACAACTCGGCTATGGGGGCACATCTTTTTGTGTTTGCATTCTTTGGTGAACACTTTAATGGTACATTACTAACCTTCAATACACTAAAACACTCAGCTATAGGGGCACATCTTCTTGTATTTTGTATTCTTTAGTGAACACTTAGTTGATACATTACAAACCTTCAATACACTAGACCACTCAGCTATAAGGGCACATCTTCTTGTGTCTGCATTCTTTAGTGAACACTTAGTTGATACATTACAAACCTTCAATACACTAGACCACTCATCTATAAGGGCACATCTTCTTGTGTCTGCATTCTTTAGTGAACACTTAGTTGATACATTACAAACCTTCAATACAATAGACCACTCAGCTATGGGGGCACATACTTTTGTGTTTGCATTCTTTAGTTACATTTAAGTGATACATTTCAAACGTTCAATACATTAGTCCATTCTGTTGGGGCACATCTTTCTGTGTTTTCATTCTTTAGTGAACACTTAAGTGATACATTATAAACGTCCAATACACTAAACCACTGGGCTATAGAGGCGCTTTCTTCGATGTACAGTGCCGACATTTAATTCTTGCACTTAATGCGTGGTCAGCTCGGGCATTACTCACGACCGCATGCCCACTTGCCAACCAGTTTTCTGGACATGGATGCATTGATGACCTCACAACTGAACTTAGCTCTAATTCGCAAGCTACTTGTGTATTTGATGTGCTTGGCTTATTTTTTTGACATGCTATCTATGGATGTTTGTACAACCAGGTACTGGCAGACGTCCGAACTACTGATGCAGTAATTAAATGTCTATACTATACATTCCTTGTGGATTCTGGATACTAGTATCTATCATGCTTTTTATACCACCATGAAGGAGTATATGTATATTCAGAGCCTGAATGTATTTGTTTTTGTAGTTTAATGTCGTTTAATGTTTCCTCGGTATCTATTTGTTTTATTGCAATTTTGCGGTCAATAAAGGTACATACATTGCAAACTTTAAATGTACTTAAACCGAGAGGCTATTGATGGGCCCTTCTTTTTTGGTTGCATTCCTAAGTGAGTCGCTAAATAATGCACTACAAAATTTCAGACATGAAATTTGAAAATTTAGCGCCACTTATATGGACGGGATGACTGGTGCCCCCTTTTTTATTTTGGGTTTCCAAAGATGATCTGACAAGGATAGCTTATGCAAAGTTTCATGAAATTCTTATAGCGGGGTATATTTTAAATGAATACTAGATCTAGTATATAGATATGGATTTTCAATATTCGGCCCTTGGTACGTGGTGCTGCCTGTATTCCCTGACCTCGCCTTTAAGAGGCAGTGCTCAAAAAGTCTACAAAATGCTAATTCATATTTCGTGCAGAATAATGCACAAGAGACATACAACTTTTTTCTTTAAAAATCATGCAGAAGTAATTAAATGACATTGAATGACGAAACTTCATAGAGAATATCTTTTACAAGGATGACTTTTTACTAAGACAAATGCATATGGCATAGGCTATGCCATACTTTAACTTCGAAAATAGATTGTAGAAATGATTGAAATGATTGAATTAATCATGAGAAAAATCACAATTGGACATCGCCCCCACCCCCTTATCTTTTCATTACAGTCGGTTAAATATCTTATTTTTCAATGGGTATCAGTTTGCCAAGCTTTTTGAACTATTGATACATAGGTTTATAGTTAGC
Source organism: Maea johnstoni (assembly GCA_963942565.1). Taxonomy (NCBI): domain Eukaryota; kingdom Metazoa; phylum Annelida; class Polychaeta; order Spionida; family Magelonidae; genus Maea; species Maea johnstoni. Next base: position 7,186,456 of record OZ012696.1, on the reverse strand, counting down.
CCTACTTGTGTGGTCGCAGGGATATCTGGGTGCTCTGATATCTTTCGCCATCAAAAGAATTGCCAAACGAAAAATAGTTTTGAAAAATGATTAGGATTAATCATGAGTGATATCATAAACGGACACCCCCCCCCCCCCTCCTCTTTTAACAGCCGGTGAATGACCTAAATTCAGGAAAAATATCTTGCACAAGGATGAATATAACTAGGACGAATGGAAATGACATACGCTATGCCATACTTTAACTCCGAGAATAACTTTGAGGAGAAATTATTACAATCAATAATGAGTGATATAATAAATGCACATCCCCCCCCCCCACCCCCCCCCCCCCCTCCCCACATCTTTTCATTACAGTCGGTTTAATATATCATCTAACAATGGTATATCAGATCAGTTTGTTTGCCAAGCTGTTTAAACTATTGATACAAAGGTTAGTAAGCGCATAGTATGTGGTCGCAGGGATGTCTGGGTGCTCTGATATTTTTGGCCATCAAAAGTATTGCCAAATGAAAAATAATTTTGAAAATGATTAGGATTAATCATGAGTGATATCATAAACGCCCCCCCCCCCCTCCTCTTTTAACAGCAGGTGAATGACCTAAATTCAGGGAAAATATCTTTCACGAGGATGAATATAAATAGGACGAATGGAAAGGTCTTTTTTGACTTACGCTATGCTATACTTTAACTCCGAAAAAAAGCTTTGAGGAGAAATTATTAGAATTAATTATGAGTGGTATTATAAATGTACGACCCCCCCCCCCCCCATCTTTTCATTACAGCCGTTTTTAATATATTATCTATCAACGGTATATCAGATCAGTTCGTTTGCCAAGCTTTTTGAACTATTGATACATAGGTTAGTTAGCGGTAAGTATGTGGTCGCAGGGATATATTGGTGCTCTGATATTTTTGGCCATCAAAAGAATTGCCAAATGAAAAATGATTTTGAGAAGAATAGAGGTCGTAAAGTACAAGATGACCGCCTAATCAGCAATTAGCAATTAGAGGACGCCTTCTTCCTAACTGAAATCACCTATGAGTATTCCCAAATAATAATTGCTCCCTGCCAAAAAATCTCACTACAGATTTAGACTAGTGCCAGTCCTCAGAGCCACTGCGTGACAACTTGATTGTGAGACTGGCGCTAGTCTATTACAGATTCAAAATGGAGTGAAGGGAAACCGACTTCGAGTCAACGAGTGCTATTTCAGGTAATAATGGGCACCAGTTTGTGTATGTGAAATATTTTACATCTGATACAACCACAAATTCACCAACAGTCAGCAATGGACATTCGATATACTTAATAAAACGCTTGAATCGGTCTTAGCACCTTAGAGTTAGATAAATAAAACTCAATTTTTCTTCGTTTAGGATAAAAACGATCTTTGTGTGGATTTCAGTAGCTTTAGTCCAACGTCCGATCAACATGCAGCATCTCGTTCGGGATAATGCTGCTGCATCTCGATCGAGAAGTTTTGGAGATTTTTTAATACAACTTTCCTCAAGTCAGTTCCCAATTATCGCCCAATGGACATAACACTGATATTCCCACAGGCCTTGTATTTTGTGTGTGTGAGGGGGGGGGGGGGGGGGGGGGGGGGTTCAACAGTACAGATAAAGCTATATCAGGAAAGTAGTTAATTGGTACGAGTATAGTACATGTATAAAGAAAATTTACTTTCATGTTCTTACTATCACACCTTTTGCAGGGCAGGTAGAAATTAAAGTTTACCTGCCCTACTTGGCAAGTGCCTTCAAATGTTAATGTTGAGCCCTGAACTTAGAGGTATCAATATGATGATATGAAACCCTTCTGGCTAAAACTCTAGGTGCCAATATTCAACTGAAAAAATGTATTCCTTAACTTTAACTTTTTAAAAATATTTTCACATATGTATTCATTACACATGACAAAACTTATGAAGCACTGTAAAAATTATGTTCCTATCAAGTCATCCTCTCATCTTGTAATCAATGTTTTCTTTCTTTTCAGGTTGTGTAATAGAGGAATTAGTTCTTGAAAATCTGAAGTTGGGGTGAATCTTCTTAGAGCATCAAACATCAAATAAGAGAGTTTTATGAAATACACCATATTCCTGTTGACAAATTCAACAAACATAAAACTCTGAGGTAACAACTGGAAAAAGTAACTCTAAGGAGCAGAAACCATGGAAAGTCCATTGCGGTGTGATATTTGTGATAAAACATTCTCCCATTCTTCAAATTTGATTAAACATAAGAGAATTCACACAGGAGGAAAACCATTCCGGTGTGAGATATGTGAAAAAACATTCTCCCAGTCTTCAAATCTGAAACAACATAAACAAATTCACACAGGAGAAAAACCATTCAAGTGCGAGATGTGTGATGAATCATTCTCCATGGCCTCATATCTGAAAAAACACAAACGAATTCACACCGGAGAAAGACCATTCCAGTGTGAGCTATGTGATAAAACATTCTCCAGGTCTTCAAATCTGATTCGACATAAGAGAATTCACAAGGGAAGAAGACCATTCCCGTGTGAGCTATGTGATAAAACATTCTTCAGGTCTTCAAATCTGAGAACCCATAAAATAATTCACACAGGAGAAATAATTTTTCAGTGCGAGATGTGTGATAAAGCATTCTCATCTACTTCAAGTCTGAATATGCATAAAAGAATTCACACAGGAGAAAAACCATTCAAGTGTGAGGTATGTGATAAAGCATTCTCCCAGGCTTCAAATCTGAAACAACACAAACAAATTCACACAGGAGAAAAACCATTCAAGTGTGATATTTGTGATGAATCATTTTCTTTGTCCTCATATTTGAAAAAACACAAACGAATTCACACCGGTGAAAGACCTTTCCAGTGTGAGCTATGTGATAAAACATTTTCCAGGTCTTCAAATCTGATTCGACATAAGAGAATTCACACAGGAAGAAGACCATTCCCATGTGAGCTATGTGATAAAACATTCTTTAAGTCTTCACATATGAGAAACCATAAAATAATTCACACAGGAGAAAGAATATTTCAGTGTGAGATGTGCGATAAAGCATTCTTATCTACTTCAAATCTGAATGTGCATAAAAGAATTCACACAGGAGAAAGGCCATTTAAGTGTGAGCTATGTGATAAAGCATTCGCCCAGCCTGCGACGCTAATCCACCACAAAAGAACTCACACAGGTGAAAGACCATTCAAGTGTGATTCATGTGATAAAGCATTTTCTCATTTTCCAAACCTGAAAAGGCATAAAGAAATTCATACAGGAGAAAGACCATACCAGTGTGAGGTATGTGAAAAAGCATTCTCTTGCAACGCCTACCTTAAAAAGCACAACCGTATTCACAAAGGAGAAAGCCCATTACAATGTGAGGCAAATGATAAAGCATTGTCCAAGTCGTCAAAGCTGATACAGCATAAAATAATTCACACAGAGGAAAGACCTTTCAAATGTGAGCTATGTCTCAAGGCATTCTCCCATTCTCTACATTTGGCAAGGCATGAAAGAATCCACACAGGGGAAAGACCTCTTCATTGTGAAAATTGTCATGAGACATTTTCCACAACCTCACATCTACATCAGCATATGAAGTCACACTTAGAGCAGACATTGGACACTATAGCTCCAGAGTCAGTGGAACCACAGCAGTGGGTTGTTGTGAAAGGACAGTGTGTTTCTATAAAACAAGAGACAGAGGATAATACTGACAGTAGTGTCATAAATCAGGAAGATCATGATTTTCATATAAAACAAGAAATGATAGATAATACCAGCAGCTTATCCATTAAACAGGAAAATCATGATGAATGATTCAAAAGCTTACCCACTTGTTATTGGCTCATTAAAAGTTTATCAGGTCATTTCTAAGGTTAGTTTTTACATCAAAGCTTCTGACTAATAAATTATTTATAACAATTAAACAATATGTGAGAAGGGACTTAGTTAGGACCTGTCCTGCCTGTCTTTCCTGAAAAATCTCATTTTTGGACAGGCAAAAGTTTCTATGAAGAAATTTCAATTGTGACCTTTTGGGGATGATAACCATATATTTTACTAAATAACCATCTTCTAAGACATAGCTGAAGTGTACATTGCCCAGAATATGCGATTAAATGTCTTAATGTTGTTATAAGGATTTGAAGCAGATTAGTAGCTAAACCTGGACGGGCAGAATTTTTGGAATTGCTTTTTTGGACAGGCATTTTTGAAATCCTGGCTAAGACCCCTGAGTGAGGGTTTGTGGCTATTGCAATACGTACAACTATATTCAGAATCAGACAAGGAAGAAATATGTTTATAAAATTGAAATACGGTCTTGAAAGAACTTTTGAGTATGTTGAAGTTTCCATTTAAAAACAATTGATTTTAAAAAGTGTGAGAATTCTTGTGTTAGCTGAATCCATTTGATGTTTCTATCCAACAAATCCTTATGTTTCAGTGCTATCTTTCTTAGGAAAGTATCTCTTTTGAAAGATTGAAAAATAAGGATGTATTTAGAATCAACTCCAAAACTTTCATTTGAAAAGTTGGGAACTTATGTGTCTAGATTTCTCAGTCCAGTTTCACAAAGCTTTCCTTCAAACTTGAATTTTAAAAGCGAAAGTAGTTAAAGTGGAGTATGTACAAAAACTTGTATTGGATCTTCTTGGAGATAATGTGAACTTGCATTATTCAGCATTCTTTCATTTAATTCTGAAGCCTTGGAAATAATGAGAGAAATCTCTGTTGGTACTAAAAGAGCAAAGTATTCTTAAAGGATAATTACACCATGAATAAAACATAGGCCCAAATAGTTTCTTAGAGTATTCTCCAATTAAACTGAAATTTCCAGCACTGCCAACTTTCATACAAGAAGTATATTGCTGTTGAAACATACCTTAAGGTTTTCTGTATCTTGTAGCCCCTCAAAATATGGCATCCAAATTATATGGATTGCTTATTTAGGACACCCAGTTTGAAAATCCTAGCTAGGGACCTGCCACTGGTTTCTGTTATGCAAGGCTTAGCGCTAACAGTGGTCGGCTGGCCCCAGGCCCATAAAAATTACTAAGGACAAATTCAGGCCAGTAAAAAAAAAACCTTATCTGGTCTTACAGGGCCAGTAAACATTTGGGGACATTCTTGTTAAGACTTCTTGTTAAGAAGAATGTTGCCAAATGTTTTTTGAAATAAATCAAGATAAAATGAATAAAAAATAAATTTTGGTGAATTTTATTTAATATGTTTTCTTGTTATGTTAAAGAATAAACTTGTAGGACCAGTAAAAAATTTGCAGGACCAGTAGATCTTAGGTGATACCGGTCCTACAAGGACAGTAACATTTTGAGTTAGCATTGAGGCCTGTTACGGCTTTTATACTACTGGAAATGGACCTGCTGGAGTAGTTTGTATGACAAACTTTGACTATGTAAAAGCTGGGAGAGCCAGATTTTTGAATAAATATTATTCTCATGAAAGATTAAGGCTGTTGCATTGTGTTTGCCCATTATGTTACACTTGAAATGAGTAATTATCTTCTTTCAGTTGGTGCCTGCCCTGATGGCTTAGTGGTCTCGGATTTGTAACTGACTGAATATGGCTATAGGTTTATGAGAAAGTCACCAGTGACTTATGGTTAGGCTCAGTGTCTTAGCCAGGATTTAGAAACTGGGTGCCTAAAATTGGCAATTGTGTAACTTCTGTAGTCCAAATTTTTAAGGGGGGTCTAAATATACTCATATTTCAACCATAAACATGCATAAAATTATCAAAATAAGGCATGATATTATTAAACAATGGCATGGTAATCAGAAGGAGATGAAAATATTCAGTTATAAGCTTGAGATTGGGTTTTTTAGAAAGTGCACATAAAAATAAATTGGGTGTCCTGGGGGGTTCTTTTTAAGGGTGTGGGTGTCCAAAAAGACACCCAGACGCCCTGCTGGCTAAGACACTGGTTAGGCGGTTGTTTTCATGGGTCCTGGTTTTCTGGTTTCCTCCACTATTGAATACTGGCTAGTTCATGGTTGGTTTTCTTCATGAAAAGAAATATTTCTTCCAGGACGGTGGATGAAATTAAAAGAAATATTTTCCATGGCACTCAACACCAGACCTGGTTTAATAAGATATAATAATATCTTATTAGTATGTTTTATGTAATAAGTAATTTATCATTAGATAATAATGTAGTTTGCACCAGTAAATGGCCTGTCTAAAAATCCACCTTCCCCCTTATTTCGATTTAAAAAAAAAAGATAATTACGCCATAAATGAAACGCGGGGTCTAGTAATGTCTTCATTCATTTAGGTCAATAATCAATTTGTTGTATTAGATTGAGAGTAGTGACATTGATAATGCATTTCATAAAAAATAGAGAGAAATATTACAATGAAATATCACCAAAGATGATAACAAATTGAACATCAATGATCCATAATTACAGCATATAGAATCATACAGACATATGTTAATTAGTTGACAATCTGTATTTACAAAGAAGCCCAAAGGCAGTTTGATGGAGCAAAGAACCGTGAACAAGTCAAGACTGCCAAAGGAAAACTGCGCATTTACAAAGTTCTCGATTTTTGGTCAATCGCGCTCACTCAGATTGGATGATGATTGATCCTAAAAATTTGGACCGATTCTGAACACATTGCTCCATAACTTCTGAGTGACTAATTTTCCAATATAACAAAATAGTTTGAAAACAACTTTAAAAATTTCGGAAAACTGAAGCCTTGGATTAAGAAGATGTTGCTCATCTAAGCTAAGGCTGAAATTAAACAAAAGCATAGTTTCAGCAAAACCTCAACTTTCACCAAACCATTACCTTCATAATCTATGATGGACTTTAAAACTAAATCCAGGAAACATAATAGACAAGCGTAACATTATTTCCATAAACTTTATCAACATGGTGAACCACACACAAAAAGGTATACACAATATGAAAAAAATATTGTATATGACTGCAAAAAAAATACTTCAACAAAAATATATTTATATTGCAAAACTGCAAAAAATGTAAAAAGTTTGGAACTACAAAAAAATGCCCCAAAAGAAATTTATACATAAGTGCTAAAATGCTGTTTTGACAGTTTTCTTTTTTCATCTAGCCTGGGAAGCAGAGTCGACCCATGGAGTTGAATGGGGTGGACTGGTGTTTGATCCTACTACCTCAGAAGTAGACTAGCTCCTAGTCTATGATTTACTTAAATATTGCTTTTCTCTGTTCTGGTCTATCTTTTTCTCAATATCTAGGTGTTAGTTTTAGCTGCTGTAACAGTAGGTTATATGCTTTTGGGTCACCCTGTATGGTAGTGGTATTTTTAGGTTACCCTGTGATACCTGTGCTGCATGTGTGTATGGAGTCACTAGACCATCACAATGGAGCCTGTGCTGTATAGCACTGCAGCCTAGGTGTGGTAGGGTCGCCAGACCATTACAATAAAGCATGCTTGTATCTCATTGTAGCCTGTGTGTGGGATGGGCAGTTAGTTGGTCAAGAGCGCTTGACCATTACATTTGTGCGCTATAATGTACTGCATCTTGCTTTCTTTATGCAAAATGCCTCTTTGTGTATGCAAATTGACTCTTTTCTGGGTGTATATAAGCTGGTGTGACCAGCACTTCTTCACTCTGCACTGGACACAGTGCTGTGCAGCGGCTTAATGGGAAAGACTGAATTTCTAGGCAGAACACATGGCCAAAGAGGTATGTTACTATGTAGTAATTTATGAAGTATTTCATGTGTATTTCATGTCTTTTAGATTTAATAGTACTTATAATGCTTGTATACATGCTTAGGTGTATTTTGTCTTGTTTTTCTAGTTTCACGGAGGTTTTGGAAATAAAAGACCTGCAGTAAGAACCTTTGGTTAGTCGTCTTTTCACTGGCAGCTATAGTGAAACTCTATAGTGAGACAACAAGAAGGTATGATGCTTCTAGCTACCAGTGGTGCAAGTGGTCTCTTTCTACAAGCCAGTCCTTCATCTTTTCCATGTGCGGTCTTCATTTGAGATGAGTGATTTCAAGCGTGTGCAGTGGTGCATTGCAGTTGAGCGGTGCGGTGGTGCGTTGCGGTTGAATGGTGCGTTGCGGTTGACTGGTGCGTTGCAGTTGAGCGGTGCGGTGGTGCGTTGCGGTTGAATGGTGCGTTGCAGTTGAGCGGTGCGGTGGTACGTTGCGGTTGACTGGTGCGGTGCGTTGCAGTTGAGCGGTGCGGTTGGATGGTGCGTTGCGGTTGACTGGTGTGGTGGTGCGTTGCGGTTGAGCGGTGCAGTTGACTGATGCGGTGGTGCGTTGCGGTGGAGCGGTGCAGTCGACTGGTGCGGTGCGTGGATCGACTCCCTTATTTCATCTGACTGAGAGAACTGCGTGAGTTAACCTGTTTGTGCGTGTGATATCAAGCTGAACATTGAACTCTTGAGAATATTGCAAATTTTCTGTGAATTTTGATTCAACACTGTGAAAGTGTGTGTTTATAGTGTGCATTTATGTCATTGAGTTATGTTAGATGCAAGGTTACTGCATTTATGTTTTGCCATTGTTTCAGTGTTCGTAGTGTGTTCAGAGGTTCATGTACAGTACATTAATGCCTTAGAATTGAGTGTAGTTGTACAAACAATGAGTGAACCTATAAGTGAAGTTCTCCCTGTAGGGGATCATGTAGCTACTGGTCTACTCATAGGTGGTGCAATAGGTGGCACCACTGTACGCATTAGTTCTTGTGAGAGAGCACTGACATTCAAAGGTCTACAAGTTCAAATAGATCAGAAATTGTGTGATTTTAGGTCTTCAATATCTGCTTGGCGCCGTCGGTCAAACAGAATTGAACACCTGCTTGAATCTGTAAATACAGATGAGGTGAAGCAAGAACGTGTTTCTTTGGAAAATGCTATGCTTGAATTGCAGAAGGTTTATGATGAATTAGATGAATTATTGTTTAAAGATAACCGTCCAGGTGCTGAATATGACAGGTTCGAAAAGATTGAATGTGAACATCATGATTTAATCAAAAAGGTTTCCAAATTCATAATAGAATTGAATAGTAGCAGGGCAACATCTGTTGCATCTGAAAGAAAGTCCGGAAAGTCTGGAAGCAAATGCTCTAGCAAATCTCTGTTATCATGTACATCCAAAAGGGCTGATTCAGCAGCCAAGGCTGCAGCCTTAAGAATCAAATTGAAGTACATAGATTCTGAAGCAAAATGCAAAGCAGAGTTAGTTAAAATTCAAACTCAGAAAGAATTAGAAAAAATTGAGTCTAGAAGTGAAGCAATTTTGAAAATTGAAAAAGAAACCTATTCAGATATAGATGATAAACTACCGGATGAAAGAATTGACTACATAGAAAATTATATGGAGTCCCATAATGCGTCTGAAGTTCTGTCTGGTGATAATTTAACTATCACTAATACTGACCCATCATATGCGGTCAACTCTATGCCTTTTGCGCCAAACCATTCCCATGCAGTGACATCTGGCAAACCAATTTTTGATGAAACTTTGTCAAAAGTGCCTGTTAGTATTAGTATGCCTTTGACTTCAGGTTTATCTCATACATCCCATCATATGTCATCACATACCCAAACACTTACTAGTTTAAATTCCCATGTAAGCGAATTTGTACCTGAAATGGCACATCAGACTGAGAATGAGAAACTTTTAGATGACAAATCGGATACTACGTTTGTAGTTGATAGCACTTGTGAGGCCCTCGGAGTTCAAAAAACTCAAACTGAGCTTACATTACCAACTATTTCTGCCAAGAACCAAGTTAATAGTTTAAAACCTATGACGGGTCAATTAACGCCAATCAAAGAATTGGAAGTTGGTTTATTGATAGAGTATAGTTGCCCCAGGGCTTTAGTACAAAGAGAAGTGATACCCTCAATGAGAGATGAGCCATGTGGTCAAAAGACAGATCTTGGCTGGGGCATTGTGGGTATTCTCAATCTCAATCAAACTGATGTCAGTGATTTAGATCCAATAGGATTAAGCCATGGAAATTTTTGTTATGAAGAACCTCCTCTCATCAAATCTGAGCATGACTTGTATCAGGGTAAAGTGCAAGTCTGTTTGAATACAACAGTGAGAAAAACAGTAAGCCCTAGTCACATAACCCAAATGATGGAGTTAGAATTGAATGAGAGAAATTCTAATGAGTCCTGTTCTCAAGACGACTTAAAGTTTCTCTTCAACCTCAAAGAAGGTATCCATCAAAACATTGCGCTTATGAGTCACATAGAAACTATGTTTTACCAATCTAAGGTGAATCCTGAGTTATGGGCTTGTTGGAGGAAAAAGTACCTAAAAAACCTCCAAATGTGTCAAAAGTGGGTCTTTCCCAGTAGAAATCGGGAAGGTGTGAAAATATTCACGAAATCAGTGGAAACTAGCCAGAGTTTCAGAGGTCATGAAAGGATCTGATGGGTATATAAGGAAAGTGAAAATTGAAGTGTGCTCAGAATTGGATAATAAAGGTAGACGCATGAATGCGGTAACAACTCTTGAGCGTCCAATACATAAGCTGGTTCTTCTTGTTGAGAATTGTAAAGTGTAAAGTTGTTTAAAGTTCTCACGAGGGGCCATATTACTTGAGTTTTGTAAATGAAGTATTTGTTTTGAAATAAAATGTTTATGTGCATTTACAATTTGTGTGTTTACTATATTAGAAACTTTCTTGTAATTGTTTCATTGAGGTGAAATTAATGAATTTGCGAGTTTGTGAAGATTGTATTGTTATATTTTTTGCGAAGACTGTATTGTCATAGTTTTGCGATGAGTTATGAGTTACAATGAGTATTGATCTCAAATAATTGGATGTTTTGCGAATTTTGTCTTTAATTTGCGATTACAAAAGATATTTGCATCTAATGGTGCGATGTTTGCGAATGTGATTTGTCTATTGTCTTATAAGTTTTGAAATCTATTTGAATAAAATAAGTTATACTTATTTTGAGGGGCCATGTAACAGTAGGTTATATGCTTTTGGGTCACCCTGTATGGTAGTGGTATTTTTAGGTTACCCTGTGATACCTGTGCTGCATGTGTGTATGGAGTCACTAGACCATCACAATGGAGCCTGTGCTGTATAGCACTGCAGCCTAGGTGTGGTAGGGTCGCCAGACCATTACAATAAAGCATGCTTGTATCTCATTGTAGCCTGTGTGTGGGATGGGCAGTTAGTTGGTCAAGAGCGCTTGACCATTACATTTGTGCGCTATAATGTACTGCATCTTGCTTTCTTTATGCAAAATGCCTCTTTGTGTATGCAAATTGACTCTTTTCTGGGTGTATATAAGCTGGTGTGACCAGCACTTCTTCACTCTGCACTGGACACAGTGCTGTGCAGCGGCTTAATGGGAAAGACTGAATTTCTAGGCAGAACACATGGCCAAAGAGGTATGTTACTATGTAGTAATTTATGAAGTATTTCATGTGTATTTCATGTCTTTTAGATTTAATAGTACTTATAATGCTTGTATACATGCTTAGGTGTATTTTGTCTTGTTTTTCTAGTTTCACGGAGGTTTTGGAAATAAAAGACCTGCAGTAAGAACCTTTGGTTAGTCGTCTTTTCACTGGCAGCTATAGCTGCTGTTGATAGATGGCGCCAATGGTGGTCACCTGGTCAGTCACAATCCAAAGAAAACCCATGCTGGCCGCCTGGTCAGCCAAGATAGAACTTAATATGGGTAGACACCTTAGAATGGTATATAAACATTAGGTAAGTTATTGAAGAAGTGAAAAAAAATTGTTGGCCTAGGACTAGGCTACCTCATAACTCATAAGATGTATGTCCAACAGCAGTTGGACGACTTGCAACTAGTCTAATCCATGAAGTGATTGTGAGACTGGCGCCAGTCTAGTCTATTAAATGGCACACTTGTGTATACATACGCAAAGCATTTAGAATAAAACCACTCTTTTATGGATTTCATACCATAAAACTACATTCATGACACAGAATTTTATTCTTTCGCATATGTTTCTTAAGTATACATTGACATTAGAATACCTTATTTAGAATTTTAGTATGTTTAACTGCAGTACTATTTGAAATAGCGCAACAAATAACCTATGATATGTTAGGCGGCAGCCGGTACCACCTCGGTTGTTTTCGAGCTTACCTAATGAAGTCCCAATTGGAAGTCATCGGCTTGAACCGAACATACCTGTCAGCCATATTGAGTGGTGAACGCGGAAGTTGGAACTAAGACGATATTTGTCGTTCCATCGAATCCCACATTTTTCAATTGCGTTATCAAGTGAAGGACAATCTAGAAAAAAGTACAATGTTGCCCAAGTCAGCAATTTGGCTGTGTATTTTAGCCACTTTATTTACAATATTGGCTGTGCAGTCACAGGACACCACCACTACGACTTCGTCTCCTGCAAGTTCAACTACAAAGAAACCACCCACCCCAGAAGAAGGTATCTTTTTTGCATTGTCAATTAGAAAGGAAATGAACTTATTGTTTTCAGAAATCAAGTTGGTCAGTTCTATAAGATGATTTTTAACAAACGTGGGTAGGCCTATCTCTCAATCAGAGTTTTTCCAGGGACAGTTACATATCTGTCTCTGGTTTTAGTTTTTACCCAGTATGTCCAGGAGGCAGGATTTGGAAACAAAACTTCAACATTTATGAAATTTTATGGGTTAAAAGTGAAAGTTAGTAACCCAATTACCACAAACTAATAGTCTTAACAACCCTACATAGTACATACTGACAAAGCACTGCTACTGTTGTTTCTTTACATCATTTACTGTATCTATTGTTTTGTATTAATGAAATAAATAGAGAAAATCTGACATTGAAATAAATCAGGGAGTCATTTTGCCATAACTCTGGTGCTTGGAAGTCAATATTACTCCCTGACTTCTGGCTGGGTGCGCCCCTACCAGGGGCTTAGGCGCCTATGCGTCCAGCGTGTCATTTGGACACCCAGAACACTGTTTTTTGACAGTGTGGGTCCACACCCAAAAGTTTGTCAGAATTTGCTGATGTCAGATGACTTTTCTTAGAAGATAGATGTAGAAGCTGTAGTGTCACTTTTATAAGACACACAAAGCAGTTACTGGCCTAAAAAAGCAAAATCTGTGAACATGTAGGGTTTATTTTATTAGCAGAATGTACTTTGTACCACGCTTTGGACACTCAAAAGTCAAAACCTATTTTGACACCCTGTTTCCAAATATTGGCTAAGAGTCTTAAGACCATGATTCAGTGTTGAATCTCCTAGTTTTGCCATCACTCATTCTCATCATGACATGAGTCATACACATTTATAAGTGCACCTAATTCTTAAAGGGCAAATGCACCATCATGATGATTTAGGTTCAAAATGTGCCTATATGTGTCACCTTTCAAATAAGACCACCCGCAAGTCTGTCCTCCTCAGCACTCCTCAGATATGGCTTATGAAAGTTAGTAAAAAACTAGCCTGAGTCTGGGTATAGAGGCTGCCATTATCAGAAGTGGTGCTTATGAAGTGACTGCCAGCTCTGCTTCTGATTGGTTGAGAGATATCAGTGGCAGTCACTGATATCTCTCAACCAATCAGAAGCAGCACTGGCAGTCACTTCATACCACTGATTGTGCTTAATTGGGCTTAATTGGCCTGCAATGTCAGCCTCCATGCCCAGACTCAGGCTAGTTTTTTACTAACTTTCATAAGCCATATCTGAGGAGTGCTGAGGAGGACAGACTTGCGGGTTGTCTTATTAGAAAGGTGACACGTATAGGCACATTTTGAACCTAAATCATTATGATGGTGCATTTGCCCTTACCAGTTACCACATGAAATAAACCTTTACCTTCACCTATAGACAGCCTGACTCAAGCTTGGCTGACAATTTTTTTCCTCTATTTTGTTACTTTAATCAGAGGCATGAAACTAAGGCATAAAAAACTTTGTTTGTTTCCTGCAACCCTACCCTAACAAGTTTTTATTCAAAAGAATCCCTACCCATAAGTTTTTTCCGTCCTCCCAACTTGCAACACACATTTTTAACCAAAAAAATAATGCAAAAAAAACTTTTTTACAGACCTTCCTAGGTACCCTATTTTTTTTCGGACCGTTACACAATTTTTTTGTGCCTAATCTACTCTAATCATATATCCTCCAGATCCAAACAAATCCTATCCTAGCCCTTTCATGCCTGTAGCAGCCAAAAAGGTCTGACTAGTTTTGATTGATACAAGTTTATGAAATTATACTTTTAAAGGGAACTTATTTTAGAAATATTTGGAAAAAATGTCAATCAGATCCTACATGGTCATTTTTGAAATTTAAAAGTTCATTGTGGAAATTTTTGCCTGTCTGAAACAGAGTTTTCCAAGAAATAAGCTGTCTGAAAGACTGGCTGGATTTACTTAGCCAGGACCCTTCCAGTCACTGGAAGGGGCCTGTTTTAAGTGCCCACCAATTAAAAAGTGTGTGATTAACTGTCTTTCAATTTTCAAATATCATTTTTACATACATGTATTACACATATTGAAACAAGAGTATGCAATTATTGGCGGGGCCCTCGGGCCGCGCCTACCTGGGAAGCTGTTTTGAGATGTTCATGGGCGAGACGTCCGTGCTCTAAATCCTGAGGCCGGACTGAATATAATTCTCTATTCTGATTGGTTATGATATAAATGTTGCCTTTGCCGCGGAAAATCGTGCCTTCCTTATTTTAATTTAGCATGAAGTTTTCAAATATATAAAATATTTTAAGCGGACATAAAGTATATTTTTCAGTATAGGAAGGAAAATTACTAAGAAAAAATTTACTGTGTACGCGTATAGACTAGCGCCAGTCTCACAATCACGTCACAGATTAGGGACTGGTATCGCCCACCATCTATTGTTGGCGTGAAGTGGCTTATAGGACTGCCACTAGTCTACTATGTGTATAGAACGAAATCAGGAGACTTCGTAACCAAACTGGTTCGTAACCAAACTGATGCGTACCCAAGTAGCTTCGCACCCAAGAGATTTCGAAGTCTCCAGCTTGCGCCTAGAATTCCGATATTTGTTTCATTTCTACAAAAATGATACAAATCTAGTCATTATAAATTATTTTCCTCTATAATGTTAATGTTCTTTATACATTCGGTTCCCTCACAAGTTCATAAATAACTTGGCCCCGCCTTTTGACTATTGATGCTTTGCATCTACAACAGTACTTGTTTACATATGGGGTCCTGATATATAATCATGTTCATCAATTCATTTTGAATCTCAATTGACTTGAAGCACCTCTGTTGATCACCCAATAATCATAAATGTTAGAGTAATTTCTCTGAAAGCCTCTTCTTTCTTTTTCAGAATGTGCCTTGGTGAATAGCTCCTGTGAAACCTGTGTCTCCCATCCTAAGGTAACTGACCAATAGCTGTATCTTGACTCTTGTAGTGTGACAAATAAATTATTGCATTATAATAAAGATTGTTTAGTCATTTGTTTTGCCATGTACAGGGTCTTAGCCAGGTATCTTAAAATGCCTGTCCAAAACAGCATGAATACAAAGCACAAGGATGCTTCATATAAATTTTGCCTTTCAAAAAAGAGATTTTTCAGGAAACTACCTGTCCAAAAGAACAGACTGGACAGGTCCTTGCTAAGTCCCTGTTTCTATTCTGCTGTGCAGAGTGTATTCATTGGCCATGGCAATCTAAATTGTGGTACATGTGTATGTACATATTAATATGTTGTCAATAGTAATATTGATCTTGTCTGTATATACCACTTGGCACTTGTGCCTCTAGTTATGGTATTGATCTAGACTCGTACGCATGAGCAGGAAGTTTATCAGGAAGTCCCATCATATCATTCCTCAGTGCTAGTGATAGGGTTTATCATATAGGAATAAAAAAGAGGTTGCATCCACCCTCCTACCAAGGTCCAGAAAATCCTGCATCCTGTACATGAGCCATGAATGGCTGATAATCATAGATCTGAGACGTAATTTCTTGGAAATGTGGACCACCCTAAGAATTTGGGCCGTTATAATTATTGTGTAACATAATTATTGGGAATTCTAGGCCACCCTTGATTTAACCCTTATGCTGCTAGTGGCTAAGTTGGCCAATACAAAATAATGCAAAAATCATGAAAAATCACAGAAACCCTGGCATATGGGTACTCATATGAATGTACTCTGTGAGAGCTATCAAATGAGTACCAACATGACAGCGTTTGGTTGGTTTTCAGAAATATTTGCATTCTTTTGCTTTGCATGAAAGTAGCCTCAGCATTGGAAGGGTTAACAGGGTCCGGCAATAACCAAAACACAATACAAGCCCGGTAGGGCTAGTAGCACTTGAAATTTACTAGCCCTACTTCAACCTTTACTAGCCCTCCCTCACAAATCAAAATGATTCTAATAATTCAACCCAGTTTATCACCTAAATGTGCAAGAATATGCTATTCATTTAGATATCATTATCAAACACTGATCAAGATGTCATCATGTCAGCTTAGCTATCTTACTTTGACTGGTGAATTTGGACTAGTCTGGTAGGGCTACAACGGTCTGGAATTCACTAGCCCTACTGGGCACTTTTCACATCCTCACTAGCCCAGACTAGTAGGGCGACCTTGTATGTCCGACGCTGGTTAAGGGAAATCAGTGCACTATTACTCTGCTCTGTCAGTATTTTCAGAAAACAAGGGCCAATCTCAACCCATGAAATTCTTAGTTATTAAAAAAATTCCAAAATTACCCAGAATTTACAATAGTTTCCTTATGTACAGGATAGAAAAATTCTGACATAGTCCTCTGGCCTTAAAAGCCTGGTACTTCAATTTCTAAACTTCTTAGCACACAACTTTTTCTAGTCTGGCACTTTAAATCATTGATGCTAACAACCTGACAAATTTGATGATATCCTTTAAACAAAAAAGCATGGTTGGAAAAATATTTAAAGAAGAATTATTCATCAGGAGACTACCACTCAAAAATATTTGGTATTTTTTTCCTGATTTCTAAGTTCTTGTTGAAAGTATCCCGCGGTGATCTCCAGGTATGTTTCTAATTGATTGTCTTTGATTTTTTCAGTGCCTTTTCTGCTACAACCCTAAGAATGCCCAAGGTCAGAAGTGCGTGCCCTACCCAACTGGGGACATCATTCCCCGCAGTGACGTCTGTGATCTGGGCGACGCCCGGTGGGGAGTCTGCTGGGGTAAGTACAGGGCTCAATATTATTTTTTGAAAGGGTTTTCCATGAAGGGCACAAAATTTTGACTGGATAGATTGAACATGGAATTGACTTTTCTGTAGGTACCATACTTGTGCCACTCTTCTGTTTTCCTGCTATAGGTTTATCTGTACTGTTGAAAATATACTGAATTTCCCTTGTGTTATAGTATCTCTGAAGTTGCATGATGAAATCTTAGCTGCCACATAGGGCAGGCTTTGACGACCCCTAGTCGTAGCCATAAGAATTATACACAGGGTGCGATGCTAACAGTGAACCTTTGGCCCCAAGCCAGGAAAAAATCCCCCAAAATGGCTTCGGGCTTGTTAAAAAAAGACCTCAACTTGTCCTACAGGGCCAGTAAACATTTGGGGACATTCTTGTTACCAAGTTTCCACTCAAGAATGTCCCCAAATATTTTTTGAAATAAATGTAGATGAAATAAATGAAAATGAATGTTGTCTGTGAGTTTTATGCAATGTTTTTTCTTGTTATGTTGCAGAAGAATTTGTAGAACTAGTAAAAAACTTGAAGGACAAGTAGATCTTACGTGTTACTGGTCCAATGGGGCCATTAACATTTTGAGTTAGTGTTGAGGCCTGATAAATATCAAAACTAAGCTCTCCTTTAGCCCTTTCACATACACCCCACCAAAATATCTTAATAACAAAAGAACGTCTGAATATTTAACTGAAAGTGTGGTTTCTGTTCAATTTCTTAAAAATATGTCTTTGTTATACCTTTGTTATACTTTTAAATATCACTACATGATACATCCTGAGACCGCTATGTTCATTGAATTCACTCAATGGCATTGTTCTTTCCTATACCAAATACTACTTTAAACTTGTGTTTTACATGCATTTATTATTTTACATTGTGAACAGTGAATTTCAAGATCATGCTGATTGTGATGGGTGTACTTGGAGGAGTCATTCTCTTGACGCTACTCTGTTGTATCTGGTGCTGCTGTTGTCGATCAGGGAAAGCTGCAAAACGAAAGTAAGTCCTGTATATATGTGTGTGTATATATATATATATATATATATATATATATATATATATATATATATATATATATATATATATATATATATATATATATATATATATATATATATATATATATATATATATATATATATGTGATATATTTATTTATTAGTGATGGTACATTTGTTTGAAAGCTCGAGTAATCCAACCCCATTCGAGCGTTCGAGTCAAAAAAATTTAACCTTAATTTCGACGAGCGCTCGGAAATTGTTGAAAACACGCTCGTTTCTGGTAGTAGTTATTTACTCCTTCTTCTGTTGTTATTTATCCATTATTGATGTCAAATGATGTAATGTAAAATGAAATAAAAGCGTTGTTGTGCAATGTTAAATTAAAACAGACTCCTTCCATGTGTCTGTAGCAAATGCACATCTACATGTGCGCACATCCGGTACAGGCTTGTGTCGTTGAGTCACATACCCGCGAAACTCGGAAAAACTTGGTCGGTATAAAATTTGGACGAGAGCTCGAGTCTGAAAATATGGGCAAGTCCTATCACTAATATTTATGTAAGGAATTATAAATGTCAGAATTAATCTCTCCGTAAAGCCTAGATTCGCATACGCCTATATATAGACTCATAAATGTCAAAATTAAGCTCTGCATTAGCCTATATATATATTTATATATATATATATATATATATATATATATATATATATATATATATATATATATATATATATATATATATATATATATATATATTTATATATATATATATATATATATATATATATATATATATATAAATATATATATTTATATATATATACATATGTGTGTGTGTATATATGTATAATGATGGTTCTCTACACTATTTATTTATGAATTTTTCAGGTATTTGAAAGAGGAAGAACAGGTTGAGAGGCAACGTGAGGAGAGAAAAATCAAATCTGAAGAAAGGTACAAATAATGTTGTAATAACCCAAACATGTCTATATAATAGTATCAGTAAATATCCTGCCAGTTTTGGTGTTGACCAGGGACTTGGCCAGGACCCGTCCTGCCTGTTTTTTCGCCAGGTAGTTTCCTGAAAACCTCCTTTTTGGGTAGGCAAAAATTTCTACGAAAATTTTTCAATTTGGACTTCTCGGGGGTAATAACCAAATATTTTCTGAACGAACCGTCTTTTAGGACATAACTGAAGTGTAAATTGCCTTTTTTGACACAAAAGGCTAATGAGTGTACTTTGTATAAGGATTTGAAGTAGATTAGTAGCTAAATCAGCACAGCCAGAAATTTTGGAATTGCTGTTTTGGACGACATAATTGAAATCCTTGCTAAGACCCTGGACCGATGCCCTTCATCTCATGGAATCAATTTGTTGAAAATATTTGAAGAAAAAGATATTAAGTATTGGCACCTTCACAATACATTGCAATATCAATATTTCCTTAACAATATCATAACTTGATATTTTGAACGATTTTTAAATAGAGAATGTAAAAGATATTTCACACTTGTGAATTTGCTGAACTTCTTATTAAGGCTGTGGTGCTGGTGACACAATCAGAATAAGACATCTCCTAGTTCTCCTAGTTCATTGTTAGAAAGGGGACAAGAGTGCTAAATTAGGATAAGTGTTATTTTGAGTGTGTCACCTGCATCACAGCCTTAAGAGATCATTTAAGGGAAATTGGATTGTTTTACTATATTTATACATTAAAGTAAACTTTTAAAAAAAATGTAAATGGGTGAATAGGGCTGTATTCTTATACTGTCTAGATAATAGAATTATAACATTTTCTAGATTTGTAGGGTATATGTTTTTTCGTTACATGACTTGGTTAGGTAATTTTAATTGGTCTTGACAGAAGTGAGACTACAGTGTCTAGATAATTTATGATTTATTTTTGAATGATTTAAACTAACCTTCATTTGCTTTCTAAATAAACTTAACCTTTACCAAACGATTAAACAACCGTGAATTTTTTTTCTCGATATTACTTGATTGGACCTTTACCTATTTTGTTTCAGGCGTGCCGAGAGAAAACTGAAGAACGACGAGATAAGAAAAAAATATGGTAAGTTCTCTATAAGCTTCCCTTGTGAAGGAATAAACAGGGATGCTACATACCCATAATTCTCGGAAATAAGGATCAACCTACGAATTTAGGCCACTATAGTTATTTTACAAAATAATTGGGAAATCTAAGCCACCCTAGATAAATGCCGGTTGCCATTTTACAAAATATAAATATCTAGGCCGTTGTTACTCTGCTTCATTAGTATTTCCAGAAAACGCAAGACCACCCATAAACCAAAAAAATCGTAATAATTAAAAAGTGTCCCAAATTACTGAGATTTTACGGTAATTGACTCAACCCAGGTTTTCACATGGTTTTAATGCTGCTTATTAGTTATAGTGACCTATAAGCTAGAAAAGAGAGTGCCATGTTTTAACCTCATACTAACCACGCTTCATAGTCAGTACTAGTATGTGGCACATGGGTGGTGGAGTTGTGCTTAACCCATAAGCCCATTCATGCTTGAGAGTTACTTTTGAAATTATCGTCTGCATCTTTGATACTTTCGGCAATAACTTAGCAATTAATAAAGATTTCACAAAATATTTGAAGAAGAGTTGTTAGTGATGATCTGATGACTATTTCTACTTCAAATAGTTTCCCAAATATTCTTTTGAATGAAACATTTCACCTAAATTGTCAGGCTGCTTTTGGCTGCGGGCAATCTTGTAGGCAAAAGTATGATCATAAGATATTTGATACAGATATATTTATCAGAACATTACCAACACTCTCCTTCAAATATTTTGTACAATCGTTTTCAATGCTTTTAAAGTAATTGTCAAAAGTATTATAAATTCGAACAACATTTTCTGGAGGAACTCTTAACCCATTAACACTCAGAGCAGCCAAAACAGGCCTTACAATTTTGGAAATATTCTACCGACAGAAGCATTTTCTGGAAAACATTTGTAGGAGAAATGTTGATCAGAAGTCAAACAACAACTCTCCTTCAAATATTTTGTTAACTTTTGCTTTATTACCAAACTATTTTCAAAAGTATGAGAGTAGCAGACGATACTTTCTAGAGTATTTCTGAGTGTGAATGGGTTAAGCATTGATAGGTAAAGGTTCACCACATTATATAGCATGCACACTTTGTAACAGCACCCTTTTTCTTATCAACTAACACTCAATACTGTATAACTGGTATTTAACCAAAATAATATCCTGCAAATATATATCCTGCTTTGTATTTATATGGTTAGAGTTCTTGAATGCACAAATTTAACATAGCACCCTCGGACAGGGCTGTACAGCGAAAATAAAATTAATGATTTATTTTTTGTAAATAATTTTATTGAATATACATCTTTTAAAAAAAAATTCAAATAAAACAAAAACAATAGGACTATTTTTGTTAGGTAATAGATACTATTTACTGTATCAATTGCATTCTCTGTATCAATCAATAGGAATTTCATTGTCATAACCTCAGTTTCCAAGGACTATAACAACTATAACGCCTCATACAGCAACCAAAATTGACCAATTAGCAATGCTGCTTTCATGATTGCACCAAGCATGGAACGATGTTAACCCATTCACACTCAGAGCGGCCAAAAGAGGCCTGACAAATTTGGAAATATTTTACTTACAAAAGCATTTTCTTGAAAGCATTTGAAGGAGGAATGTTGATCAGAAGTCAAACAACAACTCTCCTTCAAATATTTTATGAAATTCTGCTTTGTTCACAAGTTATTTTCATAAGTATGAAAGTAGCAGACGATACCTTCTAGAGTAACTCTGAGTGTCTATGGGTTAACTATTATCACCCCTGGCGTCATGCTAGAAGCCTTATATGCCTGAGCCACCACCTAGGTATATGGAGCCAGAGGAGGGCTTCACACTTCTCTAGTCGCTGATATTCTAATTCCATTACGCCCCTTTGGGCTACTCACATGGAGAATTCACTAGCCCTGACTTTCAAGAGCTAGCCCTGGGCTATTGTGCTGGGTTGTAAAGTTCAAAGGTTATTCCATGGCAACCAACTTTCAATACTGTATAGCTGGTATTTTATACAGGCATTAGATTTTCCCTATTTTCGCGCTCCCCATGATAGCGCCAAAATAACAGCCTTCAAATAGATATCTTGCTTTGTATTTGGTTTTGTTTGAGTGCTTGAATGCGCAAATTTAAAGTAGCGCAGGGCTGTTAGGCGAAATCTTTAGCACTCCAGGGCTCGAAATTGGGGGGTGCCAGGAGCCCCCGACTCCCTTGAATTCTCTTGGGGCTCCCGCAAATTTCTGCAGGCAGCTCAAAAAATATACTTGTCTCTATACACAACACCTATAGGGAGCTTTTGAAGATGCAATTGGGCTCCACGGAAAAAAACTTAATTTTGAGCCCTGCACTCCAAATTAACCCATTAACACTCAGAACGACCAAAACAGGCCTGACTATTTGGGAAATATTTTACTTACAGAAGCATTTTTTGGAAAACATTTGAAGGAGAAATGTTGATCAGAAGCCAAGCAACAACTCTACTTCAAATATTTTGAGAATTTTTGCTTTATTTCCAAGTTATTTTTAAAAGTATGAAAGTAGCAGACAATACTTTCTGGAGTAACTCTGAGTGTGAATGGGTTAAAGCTGTATACAGTATGCTTACAACTCTTGGTGTTTTTGCCTTTTCACTTGTGTGCACAAAAGGCTTGGGAGTGCAGTTCAAAGGTAAGCTCCTTGATGAAGAAGTACAAGGTAAGGATACTAATTTGTTGCTAAGCGATATGCATATCGTAGGTTGTCGCTAGGAAACCCGTCTTTATTTTTGTATCATTTTTTCATTTGGAATGTTCTCATTTTGTTTAGTGCTTGTATGGTTAATGGTGCTATTAACCCGTTGATGTTCACTTTTCCATATTATTTTGTTAACCCTTTTGATGGTAGGTGCAGCTGAATTTATATCTTAACCCTTCGAATGCTGAGGCTTCTTTCGTCCAATGCACAAGGACGCAAAGACTTGAAAACCATCTAAACCCTGTCATGTTGGTATTCATTAATGAACTGTCAGTAGATACTGTCAGATGAGTACCCACATGCCAGGATTTTAGTCTTTTTTCAGGTCTTTTGCATCAACTTGCATTGGCCTAATTAGCCATCAGCAGCATAAGGGTTATGACAATCATTGGCAAGCCTTGAAAATTAGCTAATGGTCTTCTCTATAATCATGTTTTAGTGAAACTGAACTTTTAATAAAGACTTAGACCAACTATCCTCAAGACACCTAGATTTTCTCTTAATCCTATAGGTATCCTTTTAACCCTTCCAATGCTAAGGCTACTTTCGTCCAAAGCACACAAACCCAAAGGCTTCTGAAAAACATCTAAACCCTGTCATGTTGGTATTCATTGGAGGCTTCTCCTCACTGAGTATTCTCAGATGAGTACCAATGTGGAAGGGTTTTAGTAATTTTTCAGGGTGTTTGCATCATTTTGTATTGACCAAATTAGCCACCTGCAGCATAAGGGTTAAAAAAGAAAAAAACACATAATTTTTCCCTTTCTTAAACAGATAATTTTCAATCCGTCCAAGCCACCTGTAGTGCCCAAAGCTACCCTAAATGTGAATGCTCGAAAATTCTGTCGAATTCTGAAAATTTCATGACTAACCATACTTAAGTCTCTTAGGTTCAGATGACACTTATCCAACCATTATATTTAAAATGGATTGAATATTTCTTTAAATGCTCATTTTACTGTTCGCTTTCCCAAGTGCAGAAGGTCATTATGACACTTGTCAAGAGGATATCCAGACTCTAAATGGTTAGGCAATATGACCCTTTAGAACTCTTTACCCATTCATGACGGGACTTTCCTTTACAAGTGCCATCTAGACCTATGCACTAATCACTACATATATATATATATATATATATATATATATATATATATATTCTTAATTTTTGGTTGTGGTTCATTGGTATATTATCCTATTGTTTAGATTGCATGGTAGATGATCCAGGTATGATGTATGCACCTCATTGTGTTCTTAACAATAGAAAGCTGCACTAACAATAGACTTGAACAGTAGAGAATACATACAGTATTTGATATCCAGGGCGTTTCCATTGCAATTTTAATTTTAGACTAAACTGAAAATTTGCTGCAAATATGTTGGCTTTACATTTGATACGGTTAGCCCTTATGCTTGTGGTGGCTAATCTAACCAATATAAAATCATGCCAATACCCTGAAAAATGACTGCAACCCTGGCACATGGGTACTCATCTGAGAGAACTCAGTAAGAGCTATCCAATGAATACCAACATGACAGGGTTTGATGGGTTTCAAAATCTTTGCATCCTTTTGTTTTGGCGAAAGTAGCCCCAGCATCAGAAGGGTTAATACAGCATATTTTTCATTTCTAAAGATTATTTCTATGAATATAATGATTATCAGTCTTTGATGACATCATTATACATGTTGATTACATATCTTATATCCAACATGTAGTCCCATTGTTACTTTGTATCTTTGCACATTCCCTTTTGCTATGATACAGTAGGAGTGCACAGAAACAGAAACAAATGTGGAAACTTTTATTTTTGTGTTTCATCCATGTTACTATTTCTTTTGATGTCACATGATAGATATATAAACGCTTTGAAAACAGATCCACATGCACATAGAAAGAAATAACGAAGTATTCATCTAAGAATGATTTTACCAACAAAGTAAAGGAGAGTTGATGGTAATGTCCTGAAAAACATTTCGTCAAATATTTTCTCAATTATATCTTTTCCCGAAATATTTCACCAAAATTGTCCAGCTGTTTTTGGCTTCTAAGACCATTAATAGGTTAAGCAAAATGTTAATTTGGTCA
Source organism: Maea johnstoni (assembly GCA_963942565.1). Taxonomy (NCBI): domain Eukaryota; kingdom Metazoa; phylum Annelida; class Polychaeta; order Spionida; family Magelonidae; genus Maea; species Maea johnstoni. The sequence continues at coordinate 7,161,370 of OZ012696.1, read as the reverse complement.
GATATTGCCAATTAAAAAATCAATTGACACATTTTGATATTAGCTGTACACAATGCACTTTTTTGGTATATTCCTTTCTTTCTTGGTGTTTTCTTGGAAGAGTGTGATCAGTTTCTTGATGTTTTTATGAGGCATTTAGATCAGTTTGGGCTGTGGTCCAGCACATCTTATGTCCATAAGAATATTAGAAGAAACTTGTGAGAATAGAATTCATTGACTAAAACTTGCAATGGGCTCGCTCAATTTCAGGTGTACTGGTATTGTGTTCAAATTCATTTGATTTTGTATGAAATTGACTCGATTTGAGGGCATTGAGTTCTAATTTATACATTTGATTTCTGTATACTTTGTTAATATTGCTGCAGTTTAATCAATGCGGACATTGCACAATACTAGAGTCTTCATTTATTACACTGCGCATCAGTATGTGTACATCCAAACACTATGTTAGTATAGTAAGACATGCTTACATGATAGCTTGTCATTCAACGTCGGTTAGCAAAAATTTACTCTTCTAATGCTGTCTCAGGCCACTTTCGTCCAAAGTACAAGGATGCAAATCTTTGAAAACCATCTAAACCCTGTCATGTTGGCATTCATTGGATAGCTCTCGCTGAGCACTCTCAGATGAGTACCCATGTGCCAGGGTTTCAGTCATTTTCTTAGGTTTTTGCATCATTTTGTATTGGCCAAATTAGCCACCAGCAGCATAAGGGTTAAACTGTGCATCAAAGGCAGCTGCCGGCCGAGAGCAAAATTAACATGGTATCAGTATATTTGTAATTGACATGCTTATTCTAAGGGCATATACCTATTAGTTCAACTTTTTATATGTATTAGGCCTAAAAAAAAGTTGTTTGTTTCCTGTAACCCTACCCTAACAAGTTTTTATTCAAAAACATCCCTACCCTAAAGTTTTTTCAGCCCTCCAAACTCCCAATCAACGTAAAGCATGCATAAAACACATTTTTGACCAAAAAAATAATCAAATCTTTTTTTTTACCGACCTACCTACCCTAATTTTTTCAGACCGTTACAGGAAACAAACAGTTTCTTTTTTTAGGCCTTGATTAAATAGTATTTGGAATTGACCTGGTCTTTGTACTGGTTTTTTTTGAGTTCTTTTTCATTTAACTGGATGTGGAGTTATCATGCCCAATTTAAGAAATGTTGAATTTAGCATGATTTTGATTTATTGTTACATACTTTATTATTCCAAGGAGATAAATAAATAAAGTTTTTAACAGGGTCTTAGCCAGTAGGGTTTCTTTGCATCATATTGTTTTCCAGATCATTGAAAATCACACACTATAATGCCCCTAATATTTTTTCTAAGGAATCTCTAAAAATATCAACTTAAAACTAATAGATATCATATCTCATTGTGATTTCTATAACATTACGTAATAGCTAAACAAACGTTTATTGTCGTTATCTGAATATAGTGGGGTCTGACCCTTGATAAAATAGGACACCAATAATGTGTACAAATGCGGGCACACAGTTTTCTAATCCTGGCAAAGATCAAGCTGGTTTATACCTGTAAACAGGGACTTATAAGCCAGGATTTGGAAAGTGGATGTCCAAAATTGGCAATTGTAAAACTGTGTTCAATTTTTCAAGGGATACAACAAAATACTCAGATTTCAACCATAAACATGTGTTTACTTAATGAAATAAAGCATAATGTTCATATGCAATGCCATGGGGATTACATTGAGGTGAAAATTGTTCAATTATGTGCTTGAAATTGACATTTTTAGGAAATCCACGCATTATTTTGTGGGTGTCCTAAAGGGTGATTTTTGAGAGTTTGGGTATCCAAATGATACCCAGATGCCCTGCTGACTAAGACTATGCCTGTAAATGCCCTTCTTTACTGTACCTCTCAACAGTGAGAAGATGCCGAGAGACTTCCCCGACGGCTGAGCGGTCTAGGGCATTGTGCAATACTGCAAGGTCCAAGGTTGATTTGTCAATCAGAATTATACTCATATCTTATTTCATTTACTGAACTTTACTGAACTCATTCTCCCAGTCCTTAACCCTTCCAATGCTGAGGCTACTTTCGTTCAAATCACATACCGCAAAGATTTTTCAAAATCATCGAAACCCTGTCATGTTGGTATTCATTGGAAAGCTCTCGCTGAGTACTCTCAGATGGGTACCCATGTGCCTGGGTCTCACCGCAGAGATTTTAGAAAATCATCTTAATTCTGTCATGTTGGTATTCATTGGAAAGCTCTCGCTGAGTACTCTCAGATGAGTACCCATATGCCTGGGTTTCGGCAAATCTTCAGGGTTTTTGCATCATGTTTTGACCAAATTAGTCACCGGCAGCATGATGGTTAATTCTCCACATGAGTTGAAGAAAGCCTCTAAGATCTGAACAATTGCGCCACAAAATGCAATTGATTCACACCTTTGAGGATTTATTGTAGAGTATTCCTACCTTTGAGGTTTCACTGTAATTGATTCTAAGCTAATAACTGGTATATATTTCTTTCAGGCCTGATCAAAGATGACGCTCCATACCAGAGATTTGACCAAGCTTAGATGAAACCCCCCCAAGGCAGCGAAGAAAATCCTTCATAGGTTTAGGTGAAGAGGATCACCAGATCATCAAAAATATGAAAGAGGGCCTACCTGAAGCAGGAAACACAAGGGTTATCAGGCCTCAACGTTAACTCAAAATACTGGCCCCGTAGGACCAGTAACCCGGAGGATCTACTGGTCCAGCAAAGATTTTACTCGTCCTACAAATTCTTCTTTAACCCATTCATACCCGTATCAGCCAAAACTGCTAGTAGTCAAGTAGATCTCCAGGTATGAAAGGGTCAACATAAAAAGAAAAAACATTGCATAAAATTCACAGACCTGGTTATATACCATTCTTGTGGTCTTTACTGATTTTGGAAAAATTATCTGAACCTGTTTGGTTCTCAGTCTGGGTCTGTATTTCAGTATCTTTAAATGGAAACATGTGATAATTAACTGATTCTGTGTGAATCAAATTACTTGAAATGAATGAAAGCATGACCAAATTCATCTGAAGGGGAGAAACGCAAGTTGAATTACAACTTCATAAATAGTTATGGTTAAGAAAATAAGGAAAATAAATGAACTGTAATGGCCATCAGAAATGGTATACAACCCTCTAACATACTAAATATAGTGGTATTATTGAACTTGACAGCCTCCAAGTTGAACACCTCAATTAGTTCAGAGAGAGGTATATACAGAGAGCGACTGCAAGCAGAATTCACTGATACTTCCTAAAAGTTTAGATTGAATCCTACTACCTATTTGTGTATCCTTGAGGAAGTACTAGGATCAAAGTGTGGTCCTCCCTACTGTATAAACACCTCTCTTGTAAGCTTAAAACTTTCCTAGAACCCACCGAAACCTAAAAGGACTTCTTTACGTTCATCATCTGTCTAAGATGAGTCCTTCCCTGGCTCAACCTATACAGGTTCCTATGTAAATCCCTATGACTGGGGAGTGTCTGTCATGTGTGGCCTTATCCACACAATCCTCCGGGGAAAAGTGCTCTGTCCAAGAATTGATATTATTGTGATACTTGTTGGTGTGTATGTGCGCATGTGTGTATATATATATATATATATATATATATATATATATATATATATTTATATATATATATATATATATATATATATATGTATATAGATCACTTGCTGTGAAGGTTATTTTGCTTAAGTGGAGATGCTTTTATTCCCTGCTTTTCTCCAAATTTGACTTTGTGTTAGTGTTTGTTTGTTTGAGTTTTCTTCATTATGAACAATTTTTGAACTACATAATATCACAGTAATGATCTATGTTGTTTTTTTGGTTAAAAATTCCATAAAAGTTTGTCCTTTGCCACCTTATTCTTTGTGAAGATATCAGTCTGTTTGCAGTGTGCTTGATATGGCAACAAAGTATGTTCACTTACTAATTTATAAGTCAATCTAGTTGCTCTCGTCAAGCAAGAATTTTCTCATCATCAAAAGTTTTACCCATTCACAATATGGTGTACATATAGTCTGACACTTCAGGTTCTTTTCAAGTGGCAGCTAATACATAATAAAAGCTTTAACCCTTCCAATGCTGAGGCTACTTTCGTCCAAAGGAAATGGATGCAAATATTTTTAGAACCATCTAAACCCTGTCATGTTGGTATTCATTAGATAGCTCTTGCTGAGCACTCTCAGATGAGTGCCTATATGCCAGGGTTTCAGTCATTTTACCGGTCTTTTGCATCATTTTATTTTGGCCTAATTAGCCACCAGCAGCATAAGGGTTAAAGAATTTCTTCTGGTTTGGATTGTCTGGATCAAAGATACTTATAGAAGTAATTTTGGTATTACGCATATATTGGAAAAATATTCTTTTCTGGTCAATGTTTCTTCTACAAATAGTAAAAGAAAATGTTGTGTGCTTCAGGGACTTTACCAAAATAGTCGGTCAGTTTTGGTCGTAACAGGTATGAATCTGACTGTAACATATCTTTGACGGGGAATCATCAGAACAGACCAGTACAGCGATTGGCTGATAAAAAAATCTCATATTATTCCTTCGTTTATAACGAGATATGTTCATGTGTCTCTGATGTGAGCGGGTTAAAATCATGCCGTCGAACATACCTCGACTGGCCACCTGGTGGCCAAGTATGGAACCTGATACGGGTAGAATCATCTGCCATTTTGTGTAGCTTTCTCTAATATATAAGGTAAAAAAAGAAAAAAAAAAGAAAAATGCATGGCCTTTGATTGGTCCTATTTCAAAGGCATCTGTAAAATTGTCTGTTCACCTAGTTATACTAACTGTTGATTGGCTCTCAACCCATTCATGCCAGAAACCCCTAGAAAATTATCGTCTGCATCTTTCATATTTTTGAAAATAACTAAGTAACGAAATATAAATTTTGAAAATATTTGAAGGAAAGTTGTAGGTCAATATGTAGTGAACATATCTTCTTCAATTTTTTTCTGAAAAGTGCGGTTCAGAAAGACATGACTGAAATATGTCAGGTGGTTTTCAGGGGACATGTGCATGAATGGGTTAGGTAAGAATGTTGGAGGACTCGTAACATGCACATTGGTCTAATGTCAGAGGTTTGGACTATTCCAGAATCACTAGTCTGTTAATATTGCTCTTTAACACTTTCAGGCCAAGGGCTCCCCATGAGTCTTTAACCCTTATGCTGCTGGTGGCTAATTTGGTCGATACAAAATGGTGCAAAAAATCTGAAAAATGACTGAAACCCTGGCAAGTGGGTACTCATCTGAGAGCACTCCGTGAGAGCTATCCAATGAATACCAACATGACAGGGTTTTAATATCTTTCAAATATCTTTGCATCATTGTGCTTTGAACAAATGTAGCCTTAGCACTGGAAGGGTTAACCCATTATGCTTCAGACTTCCTACAGAAATTGACGTCTGGATCTACAAATATTTTGACAATTACAGAGAGATGAAGAGTTATTTTAAATATTTTATTCATAAATTTTCAATTCAGAAGTTAATGTCATAAGTATCTGTACGTCAATTTTTGGATGAACTCTAAGGCATAAATGAGCTAAACATTTTAAAGGCATTTATAGGTTAAATAAACACCTTTGGGCCAAGAGTTCCCCTTGGCATTTTTGTGCTCTCGGTGGGCCTGAGGGACAAGGTCCTTTGGATCTGCCTGATAGAAATATACATGTTAAGAGGACAAGCATTAATGGTACTTGTGACTTTGGCTGTAGGGCCACCCTGACCAGACCTAACAAGGCATGTTCAATTATGCACATGGATATATGCATACTGTACATAATTATTGTCTTTGTAGTCAAATATTGAAGGGGATGTGGGAACCATTAATTTATTGGGTGGACTGCAGGTTGATGAGGGCAAAACTATTGCATTCTGCACAGTGGTCCTAGTTGTTGCCTAAATTATCTTCACCTGTATGCTGCTGGTGGCTAATTTGGCCCATACAAAATTATGCCAAAAAACCTGAAAAATGACTGAAACCTTGGCAAATGGGTACTCATCTGAGAGAACTCGGCAAGAGCTTTCTAATGAGTACCAACAAGACATGGTTTCGATGGTTTTCAAAAGATTTTGCGTTATTTTGCTTAGGAAGAAAGTAGCCTCAGCATTGGAAGGTCTAAGGTTCCCTTAGCCCATAGGTAGGGTAGGTTGAAAAAAGGGTTGCGGCAATTAGGGGGTGAGAAAAATTAAGTATTAATATTACCCCCTTATAGTTGTTCTTTACCCCTTATATCCTTTATGTAGTCCTGTCTAATTTCTAAATATAAGATAAAGCAAGAAAAAAAAGATTAAAGAAATATCCTATGCTATTAGTTCAAATTAACTCAAATTGTAAATTGCCCATTTAACCCATTACAAGCCAGACATAGTCTGTTGCTATCTCTCACCACTGCCAAAGATCAGGAATTCCAATCCTCTTAAAGGCATGTGAGGAAGTTGCCAGTGATGTATGGTTAATCGGGTGTTTTCTGTGGGTACTATTTGTTCACCATATAAAATGACATGGCAAAAAAATTATTAAAAAATAAAATTCAACCTTTGAGAATTAAGGTAATAAAGAATGTGTTAAAAATAAGTGGGGATAACTAGTAAAGAAAGTGCAGCTATCATTCATATGTCCAAATACTTATTTTCCCTAAATCTTGGTGTTCCTAGATAATCAAAGCATTGATGTATAACTATTGGTTGTATATAATAAATAAATATATAGATATGTATGCATGTGTATTTTATATATATATATATATATATATATATATATATATATATATATATATATATATATATATATATATATTAATACCTATATATGTGGAAGTGTATGATTTATGTAATGCACAAGATGCCAATCCAAGATAATTTGTAACAAATAAAAAAGCTTTTGTAAATTATATGCTTACTTTGAAATTAAATAATTTCTAAGATATGGTCTTTTGTTCGATATTTGATATTGTACCTTTTTGATAGATTACATATATATATATATATACATATATATATATATATATATATATATATATATATATATATATATATATATATATATATACATATATATATATATATATATATATATATATATATATATGTATATATATGTATGTATATATGAACATGCAGACACAGGCACAAGTATATTTCTTCTCTGGCACTTATTACCACTCATTGGAGTATTTGCTATAAGCTAAAAATAAAATATATAAATATGATAGAAGTTATCTACGAATTATCAAATTCAAATATGTCAAAAGTCAAAACTGATTAGCATGATACACATCTTCATAATATCCAAGTGTGAATATGTTATTTCATTAAAAACAAAGACAATACAAAAAATCACAGTATTTTGATAATCTACGTTCAGTGGTTTATTCAATAACAATTCAGTACAATATCACTCACAATATGTATTCTATCTACAGTGATAAACCTCTCAACATTATACCCTTTAATATGAACTTTTGTGGCAGGTTTCTGTAACAGATGTGTCAACTATTGTTCTATTGTAAAACAGTTCTGGAGACAGGGGTCCAAGCCTTACCCTTAGCAATATCAGACGTTCATTTCCTCGCTAAGAATTGTCACTAATCCCAGGATTGTTGCCTAAAACCAGTGAGATAGATCTACCTCTCCCTTAACCCTTCCAATGCTGAGACTACTTTGGTCCAAAGCACAAGGACACCAACATGACAGGGTTAAGATGGTTTTCAAAGATTTTTGCATCCTTGTTATTTGGATGAAAATAGCCGCCGCTTTGGAAGTGTTAATCCTTCCATTGCTAAGGCTTCTTTCATTCAAAGCACAAAGAAGGAAAGATCTTTGGAAACCATCTAAATCCAGTCATGTTGGTATTCATAGGATAGCTCTCACTGACTACTCAGATGAGAGTACCTACGTGCCAGGTCTCAATCATTTTCAGCGTTTTTGCCTCATTTTGTATTGGCCAAATTAGCCACCAGCAGCATAAGGGTTAAACGCTGTATGGTAGATCGACCTCTCTCTCCCCACTTCACTGTACAAACCCCATCTTAGAAATCTTAGATCTACCCCTGAAAGAAGTGTTCAGTCAAGCCAATAAAAGCATCTTGGTATTGGTCTTCAACTGTTAATTCTCCAAAAGGAATGCATTTTTTTCATTTTCAACTCTCCTCCAGTTTATTTTTTTCTTGTCTGAAACATTCACATACCCAGACATGTTTGAACATATTACATTTGTTAAAAATGCAAATATATTTCGAAATTGCTGACTAAAGGATGCGTTTCCTCATTGGGTTAAACGGTACCTCTTATTTTCTCGTGTTTTTAGACACATGAGTTAAAAAATCATTATTCAGATATTTGCCATTATTAGTTGTTAACATCCTTAGCATGAAAATACTGTAGATCTGGTTAATTTGCCATGTCCGAAATTTGGCGACAAAGCCTTTTATAGAGTTTGCTGGATCAAGATTTACCCATCGCGATCACATGTGATTGGTTAATTAAACAGCACTTAGCTATTCTCACATTGACACTAATACGGTAGGGTAAATTTGCCAATCTGAAGGCTTTCAGAATTTTCTGAATCTTATTTTACCAATCGACAAATGGTGAGAAATTAATAACATTAGTATATTAACAGTATTGAGTAATACTAGTATCAGCAGTATGACCAGTATGAAAGCATGTATGGGTGTCTATATATATATATATATATATATATATATATATATATATATATATATATATATATATATATATATATATATATATATACGTATATATATATATATATATATATATATAAATATATATATATATTTATATACATATAGATATATATTTATATACATATATATATATATATATATATATGTGTGTGTATATCATATATCATGTATTTCATATATATCCAATTCAATAGAACTGCGATGATAAAGGATTTTTACTATAAGTAAGAACGTGTGTGTATATATATATATATATATATATATATATATATATGGTACAATGTTATGTTAAATATAAACAAGATATATATGAAAAGAAGGAAATTATTGTCAAGTATGGATAGAGATTTCATGAATGTTAAAGTGCTGATGTAAAACCACAATTGTTAAATACAAAATAAGCTCATGGTACTATGTTTTGTTAAACATATATGCAATATTTACCAAAAGAAGTAAATTATTGTTAAGTAGGGATGCTGATCAAGTTACCGGGAATGTTAGATAGCTGGTGAAAAAACACCACTGTTAAATACATTCATATATCATTAGTATTCAAAAATAAAACAAAGTACCGATCATATTACAAAAATAAAATCATATAACATTCATATTATAAGATTAAAGCATATAACATTCATAAATACACCAACTGCCTCATCCAGGGTGTCCCCAAAAATATGCAGTCCTCCCCTTTTCCCGATATATTTTCAAAACAGCTTAAGCAACATCAAAAATGGCTTCATGGTTACATAGAAGGTTATCTTAGCGATACACCGTTGAAGTTTCAAGCAAATTCGTTTATCCAAGTCAAAGTTGTGATGTAAAGTTTGACCCCCTTATGATTTCACTCCAACGCAATGTTAAACCTACATGGTGAAGAATGGTTTTTCATGTCTCCTCGCCAGGAGCTAGAGCAGAATGCTAAAAATAGCTTGGTCAGTATGCAGGTTTGCATTGGAAATCTACCTTGTGTTGGAGTGAAATGATAGAGGGGTGAAACTTTGCCTAACAGCTTTGACATGGATGATCAGATTTGCTTGAAACTGCAACAGGTCATCTCTAAGATATCCTTCTATTTAACCATGAAGTCATTTTAGATGTTACTAATAAGCTGTTTTGAAAAAATATTGGGAAAAGGGGAGGATTGCATTTTTTTGCGATGCCCCGTATTATTTTCCTGAGCTGCAACTGTGGTTAGTAACCTATAACTGGAATTCACTGTGAGAGCAGGCCCAAGTGCCTATTTAAGTGAACAAATTTCTCTACCCTGGAATGTATATCATTACATCTATCACAGAATTCAACAACAAATTAGTGCTATTATACAATATTCTAATACTGCCAAGTTCTAGTACACACTGAGGGCAGGGTCTTCGCCAGGATTTCAAAAATGCCTTTCCAAAACAGCAATTCAAACATTTCTGCTAATCTAGTTCAAATCCTTACACCAACTACATTTAATAATATAATGTGTCAACGAAGGCAGTTTACACTCCAACTATTTCTTAAAAGATGGTTTGTTAGGAAAATATTTGGTTATTACCCCAAAAAGGTCAAAATTGATAATTCTTTTTAGAAATTTCGACCTGTCGAAAACGGGTCCTGGCTAAGTCCCTGACTGAGGATAAAACAAGGACCGGAGGTATGAGGCGGTTCAAAATTGATTTTTAGTTGAATCCACTGAAACGTTAGGTGTGTCATTGTAGACTTTGGGAACTAGACCTTTTGGTAGGTGATGCCTACTTTGGATGTATCTATAATTTTAAAAGAGACTTCTTTCCTTATTGGCTTATTATTAAATTCAGTATTTCTAAATATCATATCATAAATTCTCAGTAATATGAGACACTTTTTAATAATTGAGAATTTTATGGTTTCAGGGCGGCCTTTGTTTTCTGCACATACATTGATAATGTATCTGCAAAATTTACAGCTAGGTTCATTATTTTTGTGATATGGCAACTGGTGATAAATCTAGGGGTGCCCAGATTTCTCAATAATATTTTTGCAAAATGATTATAGTGGGCCAAATTCCTACGGTGGTCTACACTTCCGAGAATTTACAGCTACACCTACTTTAAAATTGCATCTATTTCTATTATCTCCACGATCATGACAGTTTTAACCTAATTTGATTCTTAATAAAAGGTAGCATTTCTAGATTTCAATTAAGTAGATTATGTGAATTCTACTTTGTTTTATCTATGATTATGAATCTTTTCCTAAATCATAAACTCACGGCAACATTTCTAGATACATTGTAGTCTATGTTTTGTAAACCTTTTTATCTACATTCATGACAGTTAGTTTTTCCTTGTTATATGAACAATGAATGCAAGGCAACATTTTAAGACGTCATTGAAGTACCGTATTTTCGCGCGTATAAGACGCACCCGTATATAAGACGCAGCCCTTGTTCAGGCCTTTAGAAAGATGTATATACCTCAGCTTTGTGTATAGTACGCACCCCCCTTTCGGCCCATGTCTCTAGCTATTTTCTAAATACAAATGAAAGAAATGGGGGTCATCTTACTAACTAGCATTGGATTCGGGCAAACATTACGTTGATTGTAATTTGAAGTCACTATGTTACTCTCTAGACAATAGGGGCTTGGACATTCATGCAACGTATTGTAATTATTGTGCTTAAAATAAAAACGGCTGGACAGGTCCGATATAACAAACAACAGTTGAACCGTTTGAGACGTGCTAAACATGTTAGAAACACAATTGAAATGAAATCATACCGAGCCTCAATTCTGATATGGGTTGTAGTAATGGCTGGTCATCGATTTGTGATCTCTGTGTGGCCTTGGCACTCGGATGTAAAACACCCTAGATTTCTAGCTTTGTGTATAAGACGCACCCCGGTATTGAGTGTAGAAATTCGTGTAAAAAAGTATGTCTTATACACGCGAAAATACGGTAGTCTATGTGATGTCTACAGTCTACTTCTGTATTATCTACAGTTACTACAGATATTTCCTAGTTGTATTATCTATCCAAGCAGGGATGTGTATATAGGGATCCGAAGCTGACTGATATGACCCAGGTGTGATGCTACACAGGGCTCGACGTTAAGGCAGGTAAATGTTCCAGGTCACTTGCCCTGCAAGGCAGGTGGTTTCAAAAGTCAACATTGAGCCCTGCCAGAGTTTAAACTACAGGTTAAAAGCAAGTACATTTTAGTTTTCACTTGCCTGAATGGGCAAGCTGATTTTCTAAACACATTTTTTATAGTAAATGGCCCAAATACAAAGAAATATGCAAACAATGAAACAAAACTGAAAAGAAAAAATGGGTTCCAAATCCTTAAACCCATGATAAACAATACATGCCTTTCTAGCATATGGTATAACTTATTTTGGGCAAGTCAAATATTATGTTGCGTCGGGCAAGTCAAAAATCAGTAACTACTTGCATGGCACGGTAAGTTAGTTCTGAAAATTATATTGGTGCCTGTTCTAAAATGGCTGAACTGAGTATCCCTACATACACGTCCCTGATCCAAAGTAGCGTTTCTAGATCTCATCATAGTAGTCTATATGAGCTCCTGATTCAAACTTGTTCTTGTCCAAGATCTGCATGAGTTTGGCCACTGATAAATCACACGGCACAAGCTTTCCTTCTTGGTGGTACCCTGAAAAAAAAGGTTAATTTTACGATAATTCACAATTCCAAAAAAGCACAAAGATTGATCGGCAGCTTTATACTTAACCCTTCCAATGCTGAGGCTACTTTCATCCAAAGAACAATGACGCAAAGATTTTTGAAAATCATCTGAACCATGTCATGTTGGTATTCATTGGATTGCTCTCACTGAGTGCTTTCAGATGAGTACCCATATGCCAGGATTTCAATAATTTCTCAGCTTTTTTACATTATTTTGTATTGACCAAATTAGACAGTAGCAGCATAAGGGTTAACCCTTATGCTGCTGGTAGCTAATATAGTCAATACAAAACGATGCAAAAGAAAATGGAAAAATGTCTGAACCCCTGGTAAATGGGTACTCATCTGAGAGTTCTCAGCAGAGAGAGCTATCCAATGAATACCAACAAGACAGGGTTTAGATGGTTTTCAAATATCTTTGTGTCCTTTTTGTGAGCTGAAAGTAGCCTCAGCATTGGAAGGGTTAATTGAAACCTCAACTTAGGAGGAACATGGCTTCTCTTCAGCTTTCCAGGATTAACACATTCATTTATTGTGATTATAATAATAATAATTAGGGTTCTGATGCGAAGAGATTTGTTGAATCGATTGATCGAAAAATATTTCGAACAATTAATCGATTTGGTTCGAGTTTTACGGCTACATTGCCGTAATTTTAAGGCAAACGATTTTAAACATTATTGTGCCGCGGCATGCGCCGGCACCTGCCAGGCACACATGCAGTGTACCGTGGCACTTGGTGAATCGGTGCACCAAATATGGCGCAATAGATTTGTTTACTCAAGAGTGTTGACACGGAGTCGTCCCGTGTCACTTAAACGAAAGTTCTAATGTTTCTGACAGTTTTGGCCGTGTAATTTCACAAAATTTCTTCAGAAATTTCACATTTGAAATAATCGATTATTTCAAATGCTGTTTCCAACGGGTCGAGTCGGCCTCAGCTCAACCGAATGCTGGAGTTCTCGCTTAATCGTCCGACCACTAATAATAATAATTGATATTTGATATAGCGCCCTTTCCACCTATAATGTTCAAAAAGTAAATTTGAAACGCTAAAATCTTTTTCTTTACTTCGGAAGCTGTCAGCTATATAAGCTATAAAAGCCGGAGACCAGAATATGCATTAATTAAACTTCTGCAATATCAACACGGTAGAGTATTGCAGTCATATTGTATTGTAAAGAAAATATGATTTCAAGATCCTGCTAGCATATTTGTTTGTACAAATTTTGGAAGTCTTTACAAATGATAATCAAGTCATGGTACCTGCAAATGTTTCGCGTAATTCCTGGTCTTTGGTAAGTGTTCGGGCCTCATATTGCATCTGCGTGTCGATGGGACCTGAAGAAATATTTAGTAACAGACATTCACAAACTGTAGAATAGGAAATTAATATGAGGTGCAAATTAACCGAATTTGTGATTTTGGATTTTTCCGAAAAAAAATTTCTTCCGAAAAGCCATTATTGAAGGTTAATATTCTAATGACATGAATTATACTGTAAAGGTATGGTAAAATATTTCCAAATTTCATTATATCAAACTGACCCCACTCGGAAAAGTTTGGCAGAAAAAACCATTCGGATTATTTCCAATTCTACAGTATATCATTTCTCTCTAAAGCTTCACCAAAAATATTTTTTTCAACTAAACATATTAAGCCAATCAAGCTATGATAGTTGAAATGATAAGTTTTGAGAGTTGATAAGTGTCCAAAATTGTCATTTCGTCTGATGGCCTAAAAGCCAGATGGATAAATAAATTTTGAAATATCTCACAGAAAAATGTTATATTGCAAAACCATTTTCAATTAAACATATCATTAAATGATAATAAATTTTGTTTTGAAGGATTCACTGAAAATATAAAGTGCTTAATCCAATCATGCAGAGACATTCCTCTTGAAATTATTGATGGAACTACATTAATATTATACTTTTGACAAAAACTTGGAAGTTAAGAATGATCTTAAAAATATTTGAAGGAGCGTTCTTAATAATATCCTGTTTAACATTTATCTTTCTAATAATTTCCCAACTATATGCTTTCATGGGACAGACTACACAAATGGGGTGAAGAGCTAACTTATAATATTAATAATAATAATAATAATAATAATAATAATAATAATAATAATAATAATATAATAATAATGATAATAATGATAATAATAATAATAATAATAATAATAATGATGATAATGATAATGATAATAATAATAATAATCATAACAATAATAATTATAATAATAATGATAATAATAATATCAATAATAATAAATATAAAAATAATAATAATATAATAATGATAATAATAATAATGATAATAATAATAATAATAATAATAACTATAATTATAATATCAATATCAATAATAATAATAATAATAATAATAATAATAATAATAATAATAATCTTTTAACTTACCAGGTGCATAAGAAATAACTCTTAAATCTGGCTCTTCCGTCGCTAAAACCTTAAAGAACATATCACGTCCTGCTTTGCCTGAAACAAATCAAGAATTGGATGCAATGAATAGAATAAATACTGATGAGACCAAAGGAGATATAGACTGATATTAGCAGGGCTTCACAGCCACCAAAATTACAAGGTAGTCAAGCAGGGCAAGTTGGACACAAAATCAGTTTGCCCTCCAGCAAATTAGGTTGCCCCTCATATCCGGTGAAAAGACAATGCAAAACAATAGTGTACACAGCTTCTATGATATAGAGGCTGATTTCCCAACTCCCAATCAACGTAAAAAATGCATAAAACACATTTTTTACAAAAAAAATAATCCAAAAAATTTCATTTTACTGACCTACCTACCCTATTTTTTTCAGACTGTTACAGGAAACAAACAATTTTTTTCTAGGCCTGATATAGAGGCTGATGGCACTAAATGGCCTTTGTGTGCCAATGTGCCTTTAAGCAATCATTCATTCATGATAACAACTAAGGCCTAAAAAAAGAAATTGTTCGTTTCCTGTAACAGTCTGGAAAAGAATAGGGTAGGTAGGTCGGTAAAACCTTTTTTTTTGCATTATTTCTTTGGTCAAAAATGTGTGCTTTATGCATGTTTTACATTGATAGGGAGTTGGGAGGGCGGAGAAAACTTTAGGGTAAGGTTCCTTTTGAATAAAAACATGTTAGGGTAGGGTTACAGGAAACAAACAACTTTTTTTAGGCCTAATCTTGATGGTCAACTGATAGGAAGCTGGTCTTGAAACCTTGATGGTCAACTGATAAGATTTCCAGCACAACACTGCAATGCAATATTGTCTCATATTGTGCCAGTCTCTTCATATCAAGCCAAATCAGATGACGACTGTGCACATCAGCCAATCATTCTAACTTTTTGGGCAAACTACACATGATTCCAGAAGGCTTGTCTGTAAAAACAATATATGCAGCAGAAAATTCCCTCTGGACACTATCTGTCAGAAGTTCTAAGATGAATAGTTCCTACAAGGTATTTGCAACAATATAGCCAATATTTGATACAATAAAAAGTTATATTGTATTTAAAGATATGAGACTAACTAACATTGGAAAATGTAACTCTGTAACATGATTTTGTGTCAAATAGTCTAATAGGAATATTGCAAAATCCAACTGAATTTTTTTTATGTAATTTTAATAGGAGCCAGTATGGTAGCGGTCAGTGAAACGAGGGGTAGCTCGAGGAGGGGTCGGTAGAAAACGGGTCGGAGTGTCCGTATTCATATCAAAATTGCATGAAAGGTTTAGTCATGAATCAAATTGATTTAACCTTAGATGAATATAAAAATGGATATGTAGCGAGAGACTAATTACTGTGCAGTAGCGAAGACCCGGTTATCCCAGAGGTCTCGAATCTGGCCTCAGTGTGACATCATTACGAGACAAAGACCAATGAGGGCTCTTATATCATTTACATTACAGAGAAAGCTGCGCACCAACATGCGCAAAACGTTTCTTTTGTGCTATTTGCCGCAGCCTGGCCGTTTAAGTTGACCAGCTGGTTTCATATCCACTTGTTTTTACTCATCCAAGATTTAACAAAGTATTTAAAAATATATGGACTTACTTGTGCAATATAATGACCATGTTTTAAATGGAACTAGAGAGCAAAGCGTACTGATGCCTATCACTACTCTGTTGGCAACCTTCTCTTTGGTGAAATACTGCAAGAATCGCGAGTTCAACGTGATGCATGACGTCACGTTTACGTCAAAATATTCCTGTACGTAACGCGGGTCTCCGAACTCGCTGGCGTTTTTACCGACGTCCCCGAGGGTTCCCGCGTTGTGAACGATGATAGCCTGTTCAAACATTTCCGGGGTATCATTTTGGACGATCTGCGCGAACAAATCGCCCATTTCTTCCGAGGACGGCCGACTGACATCGCCGCGGACCGTCCGAACGTCAGGACTTGTTGATCCGGGATTTGCCAATATTTCCTCTCTTGTCACTTCTAAGCCCTTGCCACTACGGGCCACCAATACCAACACAGACTCTGCTGAAAACATCGGGGCGAAATGTTTGGCCATGGATTTTCCAAGGCCCCTAGAAGCTCCCGTAATTAAGCAAAATGTCCGGAGCTTGGGGTTGAAGATGCTGGAGTCCGCCATGGCTGCGTTCGATTGATACACAATTACACCGGTGGATGTTTCGGACTGAGTGGGTGGCTGCTGAAAGGAGCATAGCCGTTAGTGAAACCCTCAGGCCCAATCTCCAATGCTAATGTTCAATATTCTTAGCCTACCTACCATTCGTTATCTTATTTATTTAAGTGTATATGCATTTATGTCTGCACACATCCTTTTGAGGGAAAAAACCTGGCCCTTAGAATTTAGAATTATTGGCTCCGCCAGAGGCTGCTAGAGGATATATATATATATATATATAAATATATATATATATATATATATATATATATATATATATATATATATATATATATATATATATATATATATATATATATATATATATATATATATATATATATATATATATATATAAATATATATATATATATATATATATATATATATATATATATATATATATATATATATACACACACACACATATATATATATATATATATATATATATATATATATATATATATATATATATATATATATATATATATATATATATATATATATATATATAAATATATATATACATATATATATATATACATATATATATGCATATATATATATATATATATATATATATATATATATATATATATATATATATATATATATATATATTTATATATATATAATGGTCCTTTGTTGAATATACATACACACAATACGAGAAAAAAACGTCAGATTGACCGATGCACGTGCATTGCTGCACACTAGTATGGATCCACAGTAGGGTAAAATTAAAACCCACACACTTTTTACTCTTTTTTAAACGTTGGTAATGTCGGACTTAGAATAAATAATGACGAAAAAAGCGTATTTATTATCGGATTATGTATGAGATTGTTCAATGTATTTTAGCCAATTTGGATTTATTTACCCAGGCAAAATACTGTATACAAATATGCCAAAAACAGGTCATTGATTATAAGTTGCAGTTATATGAGGTGGTTTCCGTCTGGCACCACAGTTTTCCACTTACAGACTGCATATAGTAGAGAATTTCAAACTATTTCATTTTCCCCCCAAAGTTAAGAGCTTCGGACTCCACCAGAATCACTTAGGTGTGTCCAAGTATAAACCTTCTGAATAGATATCAGTCCTGACGTTTTTAGTGGATGGCATGGGACAATTGGTCCCAAAGAATTATTTACCATGTTGCAATGTCATGAAAGCCTTTATTTCAAAAGCAAAGGCATGGATTTAGTCCTAATATGGCAAAAAAGTGTCGAAAAATAAAATTCCAAATTCCCGGGTCAAAAAATTGGCAATACCGATGTGATATGCTAAGTGGCTGATTTGTATAATGAAATATGTATCGATAAAAGAAAATATGTAAGAATTATTTGAAAGACTTAGACGGCCATGCTGTCTGTGAATTGGCCGAGTTCATAAGTGTGAGTTGAAGTCGGCCTGTCGCACTGTTTGAAGCCATTGTCGCACGCTGGTGTAACAATGCGACAATTGAACACCCGTGGCGTCACCTTCCTCAAAAGTTAGCACAGGGATCATCTCCACTTTAAAACGTATATCTGGAAAAGGCATTATCCAAGGTAAAAACGTTGTGCTACGTTTAAGTTGGAAATCTATACGGGGCGCTGTCGGCTGTACGATGAACCAAGTGTGAAAGAGAAAATATTTAAAAAAAAATTTTCACCACCGTATTTTGGGGGGAGAAAATATATTTAAATATATTTTCTCCCACAAAAATACGGTGGTGAAATTATATTTAAATATATTTTCTCCCCCCAAAATACGGGTGAAAAAATATTTATATATTTTCTCTTTCACACTTGGTCCATCGTACGGCTGTCCTTAAGTATGGATATCAAAAGATTACACACAAGTAGTGATTACAGCTGATTACTGGACATGAATCTCGACCTTGCGACCTGCTGTTGAAGTTTGGTCTGGAAATCAAACTGAAGGCGGGACGGTCTCGTGATGATACCGTCCTATTTCTGGACGCATTGTTCATACCCGTGGCGCGTAGCGGCCGTGTGGCGTGAACTATCGGCACCCGTGAGACTGAGTTACCTTTGATAAAGCGCATGCGCGGAGGTGAAATTTAGGCTCCTCCCATGTGAATGAGTGACCATGCACCCTAATCACGTGGAAACGATATTGAGAGCTGTGTAACTGCAATTTAATGTTTTTGAGTAATCTGTTATCTGTATTTACTACATGTATGTATAAAACAATAACAGACCACTTACATCTTGTTTTCATTATTTAGTTTTATGAAACTGCACTTGCGCGATTAACAGTGTCTTATTTGTTTTTTGCCAACGTGGGAGATCAAATTCGTTTTGGGGCTGTATTTAAATTTGGGGGTTAATTGATAAAGATGGCCAAGTAGTAGATAAGAAGGTCTTACTTCGGAGGTTAGGCACGAACCCAAATAGTGAGAGTTACGGAACCTAAATCAGGTCGGGAAATCAGGATCATAGGAATCTTTTAAAGTTAACAAATTATCCAAGTCACAAGATCCAGTCGCCTAACTGTTCGTTAGAGTGTTGGACTTGCGACACAATAATAGCAGGTTCGATCCAGGGGCCGGCTACGACTATCTGTTCTTAGACCAGCCAGTATACTTCTCGCTGCCCTGTCGGTTTAGAAATCTTCCTGTTCGTGTTTATCTAGTCACAATTCCCAACTTAAAATAAAGTTTAATTTACTTCAGTTATTATTTTTTTTACTTTACTTTACTTAGAGGTGACAATTCTGATAATGAAGGGCTATTATGGTCTTAGATAATCATCATCGCTGTGAGCCTAATCTGCCTACTCTTTTAGTAAGCAGGTTTTTGAAAAAGACCTTTTTTGTCATTTGTAGTTCGAGAGTTCTAGTTCAAAGAATGTGTAGCAAACCTTATCAGCTTTCACATTAAAAAACAAAAAACACCCGATTTAAAGGTGCGAAGGTCCCGAGCCCCCTTAACGGATCTTTTTAACAAATTAATGCTTAATAGTGCCCCTAGAAAATGGCGCCTGGATCAGTGGCACTTTGATAATAACTTTAGAATTAACAGTGATTTAACAAAATATTTGAAGAGGTGTGTTTGATAACGTTCTGAATAACATTTCCCTTTCAAATATTTTCCCAATTTTGCGTAAGTCTGCAAGATTTCTTTAAAATTGTCACAATGCTTTTGGCTGTCTTGATCATTAATTGGTTAACCTTTTTGCTGCCGGTGGCTAATTTGGCCAATGCAAAATGATACAAAAAACCTGAAAATGATTGAAACCCTCATGTTCTTTATGTTCTTGTGCTTAGGATGAAAGTAGACTTAACCCATTCACACTCAGAGGTTCCTCTAGGAGTATCGTCTGCTACTCTCATACTTACGCAAATAACTTGGGAATAAAGCAGAAGTTCACAATATATTTGAAGTAGAGTTGTTGCTTGTCTTCTGATTAACATTTCTCCTTCAAATATTTTCCAAAAAATGCTTTTGTTAAAAAAGTATTATCAAAATTGTCAGGCCTGTTTTGGCCGCTCTAAGTGTGAATGGGTTAATAGAGGTCCCAACCAGGTCCTGGATTACCATGGGTTGTTGGCCGGTTCTTATCACTAGAGGGCAGTAGAAGCTTAGATGAATAAAAACAAGTGTATATGAAACCAGCCGGTCAACCAGAACAGGCTGGCTGTGGCAAAT
>OZ012696.1:7047439-7140439 GCA_963942565.1 Maea johnstoni | reverse complement strand
TAATCAATATTTCTCCTTCAAATATTTTCCCACGTAAGTATTCACATAAAAGATTTAGCCAGTTTTCCTAGGCTGTTTTGGCTACTATAAGCATTAATGGGTTAATATTGTTGTATGTATGTTTATGATGTGTGTGTTTGTGAATCAAAACTAAGTGATTTTTATGAGGTAATACTATAGAGAGTGTGTGTGTGTTTGCATTTCTTTGTGTAGGTGCATACTAGTGGTATAGTGTATATGTTAATATTGTTGTATGTATGTTTATGATGTGTGTGTTTGTGAATCAAAACTAAGTGATTTTCGTGAGCTACTCCTGTGACAAGCTTTTGAAGAGCAGACAGTTAATTGCGATTGTGCTGAAATACAATGCTAAATTTACTTTCGTCCAAACAGCACAAGGATGCAAAGATTTTTGTAAAAACCTAACAAACCCTGTAATGTTGGTATTCATTAGATAACTTTCACCATTGGGTACTCTCAGATAAGTACCCACATGCCTGAGTTTCAATCATTCTTCAGCTTGAATGGGTTTAAGATTGGAATCGAAAAAGACAGGTATACATTACATTAAGGTATGAAAATAATCTGGACACAAATTCAATTATCTTAGTGTTGAAACTGATATCACTGATTTGGACCTAGAATGGCTGAAATTAGAAACTAGTTAACTTAACTTGTCCTGTTTATTTTTAAAGACATTTAATTTGAGCTGTGAAATAGGTAGATTATTTCATCAGAATCATTTAAAATGTTGTTATTGTTATTATTATTATCATTATCATTATTATTATTAATATTATTATTATTATTATTATTATTATTATTATCATCATCATCATCATCATCATTATTATTATTATTTTATTATTATTATCAATGTTATTGTTATTATTATTGTTATTATTATTAGTAATAGAAGCAGTATTACTTATCATTATTATTGTTATTATTATTATTATTATTATCATTATCATTATCATTATTATTATCATTATTATTATTATTATTATTATTATTATTATTATTATTATTATTATCGTTATTATTATTTTTATTATCATCACCACCATCACCATCATAGTTGAAGTATTTTGTTTTTGTTGTAATAGACATTGTTATCATCATAAGCCTCATTATCATTGTTATTGTTGTCCATGTTATCATTATTAATATAATCATTTTGTGCTTTTGTTATTTTTCCATTATTGTCATCATTATTAATATAAAAGAGCATTTCTAATCAGCAAAATGTGAAACTGGGACCAATGCTCTTTTGATGTGAGGGGATATATATATTTAATTTATCTTATATGAATTTTTCTTTCCAGAGTGTCCCTTTATTACAGTATGTAATGAGCTCGATATTACAGTAATGCTAATTTTTCCTTACAAAAGCCTTAAGCAAATCAGCTCAGGCTTTTGAATACTCCTATATTGCTCAATTGCTCAATGAACTGACTATCACAGAAATGCAATCAGATCCTATACAGAATGTTCAGGCAGATCTTAGGAATTCTCTCTCTCTCTCTCTCTCTCTCTCTCTCTCTCTCTCTCTCTCTCTCTCTCTCTCTCTCTCTCTCTCTCTCTCTCTCTCTCTCTCTCTCTCTCTCTCTCTCTCTCTCTCTCTCTCTCTCAATACATATATATATATATATTTTTATATATATATATATATATATATTTATATATATATATATATATATATATATATATATATATATATATATATATATATATATATATATATATATATATATATATATATAATTTTATATATATACACACATATATACATATATACATATTCCTCAGATTGTCCTTAATTGCACAATTACTTGAAATGCTCACTATTATAGAAATGCATACCCCGCAATAGTTCCTAAGCAAATCGAGTCAAGCTTTTGACCACTCCTTTCTTTGCAGGTGATCTTTCGTCCTTCTCCACCCCCAGTGCAAGTGAGAGGCTTTTTCCATCTCTTTCGTTATACAATGCATCCTGTTTGTAGTACACCCCCGTACCATATCAGCTGATGTAGAAGCAATGAACACTGTATACCATGCATGCAGGCCAGCACATATATGGCCCTTGACCCTTATGCTGCTGGTGACTAATTTGGCCAATACAAAATGATGCAAAAAACCCTGAAAAATGACTGAAACCCTGGAATATGGGTACTCATCTGAGAGTACTCAGCGAGAGCTATCTAATGAATACAACATGACAGGGTTTTGATTGTTTTCAAAAATCTTTGCGTCCTTGTACTTTGGACAAAAATAGCCTCAGCATTGGAAGGGTTAACCTATGTGTAAAATAGCTTAACCCTTCGAGTGCTGAGGCTACTTTCGTCCAAAGCACAAGGATGCTAAGTTTTTAGAAAACCATTCAAACCCTGTCCTGTTGGTATTCATTGGATAGCTCTCTATTAGTACTCTCAGATGAGTACCCATGTGCCAGGGTTTCGGTAATTTTCAGGTTTTGTTGCATCATTTTGTATTGGCCAAATTAGCCACCAGCAGCATAAGGGTAAAACCCATTCATACTTAACCCTTATGCTGCTGGTGGCTCATTTTGCTAATACAAAATAAAGCAAGAAAACCCCAAGTGACTGAAATACTTAGCAATGGAAGGGTTAACCCCTCCAAAGCGGCGGCTACTTTCGTCCAAATAACAAGGATGCAAAAATCTTTGAAAACCATCTAAACCATGTCATGTTGGTATACATTGGATATCTCTCACTGAGTGCTCTCAGATGAGTAGCCATATGCCAGGGTTTCAGTCATTTCTCAGGTTTTTTGCATTGTTTTTTTATTGGCCAAATTAGCCACCAGCAATGTAAGGGTTAAATTAAGAGTTCCTCTGAAAGTTGTTGCATGTTTGTATGATACTTTTGACAGGAACTTCAGAATTGGGAGTTTCTTTGCAAATTCTTTGAAATCAATTTGTTTATTCCATAACTGCGTGGAGCTTCTAAAATAGGCCTGACAATTTGGTGATTATCTTCCCTACAAAAGATTATTTAGATTTTTTTTTTTTAATTTGAGCATCTTAAAAGCACCATATCAATATTCTATTGATATCCTTCTAACTGAAGAGATTTTTAGATCTTTCCAATCATAGGTTTAGCATGAGTAAATAGTTTAGTATATGGAGAAGGAATATATGTCACATATTACTGTATTATGGGGAGGAATATTAACCCTTCTAATGCTAAGGCCATTTTCACATAAAGCACAAGAACACAAAGATTTTTGAAAAACATCTAAACCCTGTCATGTTGGTATTCATTTGAAAGCTCTCATTGAGCACTCAGATGAGTATCCATATGCCAGGGTTTCAGTAATTTTTCAACGTTTTTGTGTCATTTTGTATCAGTTTGTCATTACTTTTCTACCAAACAGGTTAAAATGTAGCCTAGCTACAAGGCTCTACTCTGTTTTTACTTTATTATATATAAATGCCTGCACCTATACTACATAGGGACTTGTGGCATACTGTTGGCCATTTAGTTCACACAATTGCCACATGAGGAAGATTAGTGCTCAACTGACCTCCTAGTATACCGCAGTGCCATCTATCCACATTTAAATATGGCCAGGGAGTCAGCCTAGTTAAAATGTAGCTAGCCTAACGATAGTGATGGATAAAAACTTGTTAGTGGAGTATTTGGAGAAAAAAACACCCAACCGAAAGTCACCGTTAAATTTCACTTTCGATCTTGACTCAAACCCATGCAGTAATGAGAAATGCCATGCAACAAGTGGCAATGCCTTAGGAAGGGATGACTTAACGATACTGCCTGCCTCCCAAAAACCTAGTTTTGGTAAAAACTATCACTGTCCGCTTCGGAAATTTCACCAAAATATAGCGAACATCCATTGTGGCGAGATGTCCAAATAGCAATTAAATCAATTTCATATACATTTCAAGTCTTAACCCGTATACTGGTGGCTAATTTTGCCTATACAAACTGATGCAAAAATCCTGAAAATGACTGAAACCCTGGCAAATGGGTACTCATCTGAGAGTACTCGGCGAGCACTTTCTTATGAATACCAACATGACAGGGTTTGGACGGCTTTCAAAAATCTTTGCATCCTTGTGCTTTGGGCGAAAGTAGCCTTAGCATTGGAAGGGTCAAACGAAACAATAGGATATTTAGCTCTATTGATACTTTAATTTTATCCATTCAGTATTGGTATTTGGTCTTGTATCGAGTACCGGTACCTATACCTAGCCTTAGACCACTTGGCTATAGGGCCGGCCCCAGGACCCACTTGGTCTTTCTGTCGCAAACTTACTATAAACGGCATCTCAGAATGTCATTTGTTAAACCATTCACTGCTGCAGTACTTGTAGATCAATACTGCTGCCAATCATCCAGACAATGTCGCAGAGCAATGTTGTGGGGCCTGGGAAATAATAATAATAATAATAATAATAATGATAATTATTATATATAGGGATATCAGTGGAAGCTGAACATCACACTGTAGATTTTATTCAAACCCTGCCATGAAATTTGCATTTCACGTGGATTTTCTGGGTGAAAAATGCAAAACAATTTACCATGTCAAAACCTGACACGAATTTTGCATTTTACATTGATTTTCTGGGTGAAAAATGCAGATTAGATATCAATTTAATCCATGGAGGATCAATGATAATTTTCATGGTTGTGTAACCTTGCAGAAATCACTTTATCATGCTGTCTTAATAATAATAATAATAATAATAAAAATGCAAATAATGATAATAATAATAATAGTAATGATAATTAAAATACAAATAATGATAATAATAATAATAATAAAAATAATAATAATAATAGTAAAAATACAAATAAAGATAATAATGATAATGATAATAATAATAATAAAAATACAAATAATAATGTTAATAATAATAATGTTAATAATAAAAATAATAGTAATGATATTAATGATAATAGTAATAATAATAATGATAATAATAATGATAATAATAATAATAATAATAATAATAATAATAATCTCTATTTCACTACAAGATTTGATTTTCGCTGTGGCCCTCAGAAATGTCTTCTTAAGTATCTTGAAAGACATATCAATATGTTTCTGAGATTTCCTATTTACGATGTAGGAAATCTAAGCAAGAATAGTTTCTGTTTTCACCTGTGGTGGCAGCACTTCTTGTGGGGCTGCTGCACATGACTAATTAACCCTTCCAATGCTGAGGCGACTTTCGTCTAAAAAACAAGGACGCTTATAGTTTTGAAAACCATCTAAACTCTGTCAGGTTGGTATTCATTGGATAGCTCTTGCTGAGTACTCTCAGATGAGTATCCATTTGCCAAGGTTTCAGTCATTTTCTTTAGGTTTTTTACATCATTTTGAATGGGCCAAATTAGCCACCACCAGCATGAGGGTTTGGATCCAGCAGGACTGGAATGGATCAGACCAATAATGATAATGATAATAATAATAATAATAATAATAATAATAATAATAATAATAATGATAATGATAATAAAAGTAATGATAATAATAATAATAATAATAATAATAATTCATAATCAATAATAATGATAATAAAAGTAATAATAATAATAATAATAATAATGATGATAATAATGATAATGATTATAGTAATAATTACAATATTCTTTATTGAAAGAGGGTAACAGTCCAATCGTAAGGCAATGAACGTTTTCTCTGATAAGCCTGTATTTGGCTGGGCATTGATGATTTCATTTTTGTCTCATCATTTTGTTTCATTGATCATAAGTACAGCTCTGAAATTGAAAAAGAGGGAAAAAGTGAAATTCATGTTTGAATGCATTTCTTTTCCAGTTTATATCAATAAATGTTGCAATATACATGTACTGATGCAAAGTTTGTGTTTGTGAGCTTGAAGCATGTATTATAAAGCTCAGGAGCTTAGCACATGCATGCATGTAAAAAGCTGAGAAATTTGTCTTTGGCTATATTCATCTCTATGTAGAGGACAGTGCAGTGCAGTACGATACATTACTGTACATTCATACAGTATTGTCCAAACTGCACAGCATGCTATATACAATGGGTACAGTACATTCAGTAAAATGTGTATTGTGAGAACATACATACTGTACAGTTATGTATATACAGACCATGATATACACAATAGAGTACCTTTTGAACAGTACATGTAGTATGGAAAGTCAGCACTAGACGGTGCAGTGCATATGGTAGAAATGCACTGTAAGTATGTGCAATAATAGTATGTACTGTATTATCACATACTTTACAATTCCTGAAGTACAGTAACAGTACATTCAGAATAGTGCAGTACAGTACAGTGTGCACAATAGTGTGAACAGTAGGTACTGTAAATTATGTACTGTAAAAATGTTCCTTACAGTACATACAGTACACTAAGTACATTATCTACAGTACAGTGCATATGATAAAGCATATATGGTATATACTGAACAATGCATACAGTACATGAGTATAGTACTTACAGCCAAATTCATAAGGTAAACTATGTGAAGTGAAGTATATACTGTACAGTGCACACCATAAAGTATGTATATACTTTACAGTGCATATAATACAGTGAGAAAGGCACAGTAGTATATACTGTACAGTGCACACCATAAAGTATGTATATACTTTACAGTGCATATAATACAGTGAGAAAGGCACAGTAGTATATACTGTACAGTGCACACCATAAAGTATGTATATACTTTACAGTGCATATAATACAGTGAGAAAAGCACAGTAGTATATACTGTACAGTGCACACCATGAAGTATGTATATACTTTACAGTGCATATAATACAGTGAGAAAAGCACAGTAGTATATACTGTACAGTGCACACCATAAAGTATGTATATACTTTACAGTGCATATAATACAGTGAGAAAAGCACAGTAGTATATACTGTACAGTGCACACCATAAAGTATGTATATACTTTACAGTGCATATAATACAGTGAGAAAGGCACAGTAGTATATACTGTACAGTGCACACCATAAAGTATGTATATACTTTACAGTGCATATAATACAGTGAGAAAAGCACAGTAGTATATACTGTACAGTGCACACCATAAAGTATGTATATACTTTACAGTGCATATAATACAGTGAGAAAGGCACAGTAGTATATACTGTACAGTGCACACCATTAAGTATGTATATACTTTACAGTGCATACAATATACAGTGAGTACTGCACTTACAGTTAAGCGCATACAGTTAAGTATGTTGAGTGTATACTGTACATTGCATACAATACAGTGAGTACAGTACATAGCTATGGGTGCTATACATCTTGATGTGCATGCACTTATATAGATATAGTAGTACATGTGGTTTCAGGACGTATGGATGCATTAGATGTGGTATTATGATTATAAAAACAGATGCTGTATCCGGAATGTTCTGCTCATCCTATGTATGTAGCATGTTTAACTTCTCATTTGCATTTGCGAACAGAAGCATTAGTTCTAATCTTTACTTTTTGAACAAAATATGAAGTTATTATAGTTTGCAGTTGATTTTGTAAATATGAATATTCCTAGCTGACAATTCCATTATTATTATTATTATTATCATTATTATTATTATTATTATTATTATTATTATTATTATTATTATTATTATTATTATTATTATTATTATCATTATTATTATTATTATTATTATCATTATTATTATTATTATTATTTATTATTATTATCATTATCATCATCATTATTATTATTATTATTATTATTATTATTATTATTATTATTATTTATATTATCATTATTATCATTATAACTACTATTACTCTTATTATTATTATTATTATTATTATTATTATTATTATTATTATTATTATTATTATTATTATTATTATCATTATTATCATTATATTATTACTATTATTATTATTGTTATTATTATTATTATTATTATTATTATTATTATTATTATTATCATCATTATTATAATTATATAGTATTTTATTATCACCATTATCATTATCCTCTTTATTATGATCATTATCATTATTATTACCCTTATCATCATCATCATTTATCATTTTTATTATCATTATTTCTATCGGCTTCCAAAAATAAATGGCTTCCAAAAATAAAAAAATTATTTCTATCGGCTTCAGCATTATCTTTATTCTGACTTATAGATGGGTGTGCTCATGAGTAGATCACTTGAGTGTAATGCAATGAAGTTTGTTGTAAGTCTTTCACAATTCTGTGTGTGTGTGTGTGTGTGTGTTTGTGTGTGACACCTGTGTATGTATGTGTGTTTGCACACGTGTGGCCTTTTTCGACAGGGCAGTATTTTCAAAGAGAGTGCCTAATTTCAACCAGATATGACATGCATACTAACCCTTATGCTGCTGGCAACTAATTTGACCAATACAAAAATATGCAAAAACCTGAAAAATGATCGAAACCCTGGCAAATGGGTACTCATCTGAGAGTACTCAGCGAGAGCTTTCCAATGAATACCAACATCACAGGGTTTAGATGATTTTCAAAGATTTTTGTGTCGTTGTACTTGGGACAAGAGTAGCCTCAGCATTGGAAGGGCTAATAATAAAGGTGTGTGCCTTATTCATTTAACAGCCATGTTGATCTTGCTACTGGTTTGGCTTATTACCATACAAGGGGCTTAATTTCTTTGTCTTTCACTTTTATCTTGGAGTGCATATAATAATGGTCTAGTCTACCCAGCTGCAAAATGGGTACCTAGCATTAATAAGGCGGTGCTTAGAGCTTCTGCGCTATATGCTGCCAACTGCTCTGGAATATCCCTCGGGGGATTGAAATGGTTTCTGTGTGTACAGACCTGCTAGGGGAGGAAGGTCGTGTGAGCACTTCGGTGGATACAAGACTATAAACCGATTACCTTTACCTTTATGATATGATGATAATCAAAAGAACAAATTGATCTTGATATGATATGATATGATAACCTTAGTTTTTTAAAGCTTGAAGAGGAATGTATCGCAGAATTACCTTGACCTACTTATGTGACCTAATTATTTTAATTTAGAATGTGACTAGCCACTAAAATTCTGAGTGGTAGAGGAAACCAGAGAACTCTGGGCATACTACTGCCTAACCCTTAGTCACTTTCAACTCCCGGCTAAGTCACGACTTAGTTGCAATGTGGCCCACCCCGGGAAGTGACTTGATGGTGTTTTTTACTAGGTAATCTGGTATCTTCCACCATTCAAAACTGGCTAGTCACAAAAAGTGATGATAAGCGAAATTTCAAAAAGCTAAGAGACGGAACTCAATATCTTCATCTGAATTACTTATCATTGAATATTGCTTCTATTCTCCCTCAATTTTTGATGTCTTTCAGAAAATGGTCTTCGCTCGAAAAATGTAAAAATGTATTTTTAATGCCAATTACTATTTTGTGTTTCAGAACTATTAGAGGGAATGTTTTCCTGATGAAAGCGGCCATTTTAGTCTATTTATAGCTTATCTGACCTTCTTGGTACCCATGTGACATTAGCAGCTACCTTACTGCTAATGCCATACAGGGTACCAAGGAGGTCAGATAAGCTATTGATAGACTTATAATGGCCCCTGCCAGTGCCTCCATTTCTTGTCTGTAAGGATGTGTTTAAACAGCAATATACTTCTTGTATGAAGGTTGGCAGTGGTGGGAACTTGGGTTAAGTAGAGAATACCCTAAAAAAACTATATAGGCCTATGTTTTATTCATGTTGGAATTGTCCTTTAAGAAATCCCTCTATTGATGTTGGTTCATTAATGTATTTTTCTTGTTTTTCTTGCAGCACTTGATGCCAGAAAAAGATTCTAAGCCTAAAGAGATGGTGGAGATGATATATAAACAAATGGCAGAGATCACCGTCGTCATTACGCAACTTATAGTAGAATTCGCCAAGCAGCTATGGGGCTTCTCAACCATTTCCAAGGAGGACCAGATAGTACTGTTAAAGGTAAGGGGGAAGCAGATGGCGATAATGATGATGATAATGATGATAATAATAGAAATTATGATAACTAAAATGATAATAATGAAAGTAATAATGATCATAATAATGACAATGATTTTTTAATAATAATAATGATGATGATGATTATGATAATGCTGAAAATTATGATAATAATGATGATAAGAATAATGATAATAATGATAATAATAATAATAATAATAATAATAATAATAATAATAATAATAAAATAATAATAATAACGATAGTGATAATAATGATAATAATAATAATGATAAAAGTAATAGCAAAGATAATAGTAATAATGAAAATAATTATGATAGTAATAAATATTTTTGGGAGGAATTTCTAAAAATGCCAATTTTGAATATTTTAACTTAAATGTAATTCTTGTTGTATTTTATAAAGAATCGTTGCCTTTCTGAGTTAGTGAATAAGCTTTTGGAGTTGTTATCTGAATATACTGTGGTCTATCTCAAATGAAGGTGTACTGAAAAATGTTACAATTGCAAAGTTTGGGCAAGGTAATTGGTCTCTCGCTACCTATCCATTGTTTTATTCATCTAAGATCATATGTAGGTTTGAACCAAAAAAATGATTGATTATGGAATCATAACAGATTCTCACTCTCGAGGTCAACTAATCAAAATCTCATTCTGCTCGTATTTTTCAGGGATCGGCCTCGGAAGTGATGATGCTGAGGACGGCTCGGCGCTACGATCTCGAGACAGACTCTATTGTTTTTGCCAATGGAATGCCATATACTAGAAATAACTTGCGTTTCGCGGGACTTTATAATTATGTCGATATGATGTATAATTTCTGTCGGGCGATGAGCCTCTTAGAAGTAGATAATGCTGAATACGCACTGCTTACAGCCATCTGTATATTTTCAGGTAAGAATAAATGTATCTTATTCGTAATTTAAGAATATGTATTTTATTCTTCCTACTTAAGGTTATAGCTCTCGGATATGAGCAGCTTCAAAATAAAAGTTTGAAGGAGACATTTTTGCAAGATCTCAACTTATTCGTATATTTAGCTTAAAAAAAAAAGTTTGAAGGAGACATTTTTACAAGATCTCAACTTATTTGTATATTTAAATGATTATATTTTGATTTCAAATTTCTCACTACTGTATAACTGATATTTTATTCTTACTACTGCGGTTGTAGCTCTCAAATATATTGAAGCATCTTTCGAAAAAAGTTTGAAGGAGATATTTTTGCCAGATCTCAACTTCCTTGAATATATTTTCCTCTCACAATCTCTTACTAAGTCGGCATTAGACATACAAGGTAGCTCAACTAATCTGGGCAAGTAAAACTGTAAAAATGTGCCAGGGGTAGTTAGTCCCTGACCGTTGTAACCCTACAAGGGTAGCGAGCCGAGAACCAACATGAAAACCTGCGGTGACGGATTGTTTAGTGCCTGTGCCCCAAAACTATGGAATCAGCCCCTAAATAATATTTGGGCAGCTGGGAGTGTGGCAATCTTCAAACGACAACTGAAAACACATCTCTTCAAAGATGTATATATATATATTAACTATGTGGATATCAACATCTATCCTTTGACAATGGAATGTAATGCGCCTTTGAGCATTTTTATATGGAAAGGGCGCAATATCAAATGACAATATTATTATTATAAGTAGTAGTAGTAGTAGTAGTAGTAGTAGTAGTAGTAGTAGTAGTAGTAGTAGTACTAGACTAGCCCAAATTTACCAGACATAGTAAGATAGCTCAGCTAACATGATGACATCTTGATTGGTGTTCATTATAAGATCTAAATGAATAGCATATTCTTGCACATTTCGGTAATAAATTGGGTTGAATTATAATACTGAATACAGCTTTAATTTGGAGTGCTAAAAATTTTACTTCACAGTCTTGCTGAGGGGTATTTGTGCTACTTTAAATTTGTACATTCAAGGACTAACTCTAACTAAACTAAATACAAAGCAGGATATTTATTTGAAGCATTTTATTTTGGCGCTATCGTGGGGAGCGCGAAAATAGTGAAAATTAAATGCCTGTAAAAAGTACCAGT
Organism: Maea johnstoni; assembly: GCA_963942565.1. NCBI lineage: Eukaryota > Metazoa > Annelida > Polychaeta > Spionida > Magelonidae > Maea > Maea johnstoni. The sequence continues at coordinate 7,128,414 of OZ012696.1, read as the reverse complement.
TATACAGTAATTATTTTGATTGTGAGGCTGGGCTAGTACAAGTTGAAGTAGCACTAGTAGATTCAAGGTGCTACTCTCATCTTCATCATCATCATCATCATCATCATCATCATCATCATCATCATCATCATCATCATCATCCTTATCACTCATTCTATTCACTTATTATCTCCTCTTCTCTTTGCAGACCGGCCGAGTCTAGTGGAAGTAAAAAAAGTGGAACGAATTCAGGAAAAGTACGTTGAGGTCCTCAATAAATACTGCCATTCCAAGCGAAAGAAAGGCAGTAACGGCTTCGCCAAAGTCCTCATGAAATTGACAGATCTACGCTCTCTGAGCGAGGAGCACTCTCAGGTTCTCCTGGCTCTGAAGGTAGAAAAGGGCAACCTTCCGCCATTGTTAGAAGAATATTTCGATGTTGGAGATGCGAAATAATGCATTCATTAGCTGTTAGTTTGGTACAGTTACGCGAGGGTTCCGTTGGTCCCAGGAAGTGAATCGGAGATTTGTTCGCTTTACAGGGTTGTCCGTGAGGTACATTTATCTCAGGGTTTGTCAGGTCGGTTGACGAAAATGCCTGTATTCTTGCCACAACTCAATTGAGTTGCACCTTAGCTGCTGTGGCGCCATCTATCTAAGAGAGGGATTCGGAGAGTGGGAGACATCCATAAAAAGGAACAATTCATACACAGCCCAGGGAGGAAAAACCAGAAAGTGGAATCAAATTCCGAGTCTGATATCATTAAAGGAACTGTTCGTGCAGCCCAGGGAAATAGAATCAGGGAGCAATCCCTGAGTCTGATATCATTAAAGGAACTCTTCGGGCAGCCCAGAGAAATAGAATCAGGGAGTGATCCCCAAGTCTGATATCATTAAAGGAACTCTTCGGGCAGCCCAGAGAAATAGAATCAGGGAGTGATCCCCGAGTCTGATATCATTAAAGGAACTCTTCGGGCAGCCCAGGGAAATAGAATCAGGGAGTGATCCCTGAGTCTGATATCATTAAAGGAACTCTTCGGGCAGCCCAGGGAAATAGAATCAAGGAGTGATCCCTGAGTCTGATATCATTAAAGGAACTCTTCGGGCAGCCAAGAGAAATAGAATCAGGGAGTGAATGCATAGTCTGTCATCATCTTAAAGGAACACTTCAGGCAGACCAGGGAAATGGAACCACATAGTGGAACACATGTCTGACACTAAAGGACCTATCTAGGCAGCTCAGAGAGGAGGGGGCCAAGTTTGGCGTTAAAGGACATCTTCGGATAACCCAGAGAGATAGATATGGAGAATGATGGTCTGCAGGTCTGACCTAAAAGGAACACCTCAGACCTTTTTTGAGGGACAGAAACGGAGAGATAGTACAGATTTGAGTGGTGGATTCATGATATCTTTGTGATGGGGTTTTGTACTGTTCTAGAGGGCTTGGTTATGATAGATAGGTAGATCTACATCTTAGGCTTAAAGCAAAACTAAAGAAAAGTGACAATCCTTAGCAAGGAAATTAACATTTTGAATTACAAGGGTTCTCTGTACCTGGAACTGGATTCAGACTCTGTAAAAAAGGTTTTCTTAATTCAGACAATGACTGATCTGCAGCATTCTGATGTCTTGAAATTTGCTCATCTACACATTTCAACCCTTCCAATGCTGAGGCTACTTTCGTCCAAAGCATAAGGACGCAAAGTTACTTTTAAAAAACAACTCTTAACCCTGTGAAGTTGGTATTCATTGGATAGCTCTCACATTTGTTCAAGATACAAGAACACAGAAATGTTTGTAAACGATCTAATCCCTGGCATGTTTGTATTTAATGAAACGCTGCTGCAAAGTACCATCAGATGAGTACCAATATGCCAGGGTTTCAGTCATTTCTCAGCATTTTCTTATTTTCTTCATGATTTTGTTTTGACCAAATTAACCACCAGCATTGCAAGGGCAGAGGTAAGGTAATATTGTAATGAATACACAATATGGACTATACTTATTTGTGCAATGTTTTCCTTACTGAGAATCAAGTCAGACATTCAGCATGACAAGACTATGGAAGTTTGTTCATTGATGTTACGTTTAAGATGTTTGTGTGCCATTTAATACTATTTAGTCATTGAGCACCTTGCACAAAACTAATGGTCGCACTTTGGTATACGTGTCTAGAACACTTTTCAAAATGTCAGTACTTAGCAGTACAGGGGTGTCCAACTGTTGCATTGTCGATGGGGCTTCTGAGAAAGTTGCCAGTGACTTGGAGTTAGGCGAAAGTTTTCAACAGGTTCTCCAGTTTCCTCCACCAGTTACAACTGGCAACTACGACTGAGCCGCAATATGGCAGAAAAAGTGACGAAGAAACTAAATTCTAAATTCCAGATGCTTTGTCGCACCAGCGTGCCAAATCCATCATGCACTGTTTAATATTCTCTATTAAACTTTTGGACTGCATGGCTAGGATAGCCTTTAATAATATTCTCAAATATATCATTTTATGCAGATTTCATTAAACATGTGGACTCCATTATTTTAAGTATGTTCCCTATGGATGAGTAGTCGCCATTATTGATACAAGGCTAATATCATTGTTCCAACTGATAGAAATAAAAGTTTGCGAACCGTCTGTCACTCTAAAATACTGTGCTCCAGGATTCATTGACGGTCTGTGCTCCAGGACTTTAACCCTTACACTGCTGGTGGCTAATTTGGCCAACATTAATGATGCAAAAACCTGTAAAATGACTGAAACCCTGGCACGTGGGTACTCATCAAAAAGTACTCAGTGAGAGCTATCTAATGAATACCAACATGACAGGGGTTAGATGGCTTTCCAAAAATCTTCGGATTCTTGTGCTTGGGAAGGAAGAAGCCTCAGCATTGGAAGGGTTTATACTTGGACACCCCTGCGGTATTTCATACTAAGAGTATCAATAGTAACAATGCTGCTGATATCAGTGCTGAGTCTTAGTTAGAGCAGTAGTACAGCAGGTCATCTCTTTGTAAAGATAAAGGTTATCACAAAATGAACATAAAATGTGCATATTTTGATAGATACCCTCATCTCTGTGTAAAGTTAAAGGTTATCACAAAATGAACATAAAATGTGCATGTTTTGATAGATGCCCTCATCTCTGTGTAAAGATAAAGGTTATCACAAAATGAACATAAAATGTGCATGTTTTGATAGATGCCCTCATCTCTGTGTAAAGATAAAGGTTATCACAAAATGAACATAAAATGTGCATGTTTTGATAGATGCCCTCATCTCTGTGTAAAGATAAAGGTTATCACAAAATGAACATAAAATGTGCATGTTTTGATAGATGCCCTCATCTCTGTGTAAAGATAAAGGTTATCACAAAGTGAACATAAAATGTGCATGTTTTGATAGATACCCTCATAGGAGATGCGAGATAACAAAGATCTTGTCATAGATTTTCTCTCTATCTTCTATCTCTCTGCTTCCATGAAAGGTTAAAGTGTGTGTGTATATATATATATATATGTATATATATATATATATATATATATATATATATATATATATATATATATATATATATATATATATATATATATATGTATATATATATATATATATATATATATATATATATATATATATATATATATATATAAATATATATATATATATCTATATATATATATATATATATATATATATATATATATATATATATATATATATATATATAAATATAAAGGGTAAAATTATCGGAGGCTTACATGGTGGGGAAATATAATACAGCCATTCTGGTTGGTTGAAAAAGAAGTTAGTAAATGAAGAGACTTCGAAATGATGGCCAGTATAGGTATTGCTTGACAAGGACCAATCATGTTATTCTGGTGTCTTGGCTGCGACCCTGTGTTTTTAGTATCCATGACAACTGCAACTGTCGATAATGGCACTGTGTTAGGTATGTTCTGGTCGATGTGGTCTCTCCAGAGTAATTTGTATTGTGTACAGTGAACCACTGTTATTGTTATAGGTTATTTTTATGATAAAGTCTATTGTGAAAAGTTGGCTGCAAGAAGGCAGCCGAAAAAAACGACGGTGTTTTAAAACTGTTTTTATTATTGACTTGTCAGTAGTTCGATACTATGCTACTAACGCACAACCTTGATAGTAGAATACTGCGCGTGTTTATTCACCAATCTCTCTCAATTAACCCATTCACAACTGAATATCCTAGCAGGTGTCGTGTGGACCTATGATATTTTCAAAAATAAATTTGGAATTTAACCCTTTCAATGCTGAGACAACCTTTGTCTAAGGCACAAAAAATCTAAATTTCTTGAAAATCATCTAAACCCTGTCATGTTGGTATTCATTAGAAAGCTCTCACTGAGTACTTTCAGATGAGTACCCATTTGCCAGGGTTTCAGTCATATTTTAGGTTTTTTTGCATAATTTGAAATAGACAAAAATAGCCGCCAGCAGCATAAGGGTTGACATGAATTCACAAAATATTTGAAGGAGACTTGTCAGTTGGGTTTTTATCAAAATTTCTCCTTCAAATACTTCCTGGAAAATGTTGTCTTTTTACTTGAATTCACAAAATATTTGAAGGAGACTTGTCGGTTGTGTTTTGATCGATATTTATTCTTCAAATACTTACTAGAAAATGTGATGCGATTAGATATAATTCCAAATTTTAACATGAATTCACAAAATATTTGAAGGAGACTTTTCAGTTGGGTTTTGACCAATATTTCTCCTTCATTTATTTTCTGGAAAACGTGATGTGATTAGATATAATTCCAAAATAACGAATTCCAGATGTTTTTGGATGTTAACCCATTTACCCATTTAGCAGCCAAAGGAGGCCTGACAATTATGGAAATATTTTACTTACAAAAGCATTTTCTTGAAAATATTTGAAAGTGAAATGTTTATTAGAAGCCGAACAACAACTTTCCTTCAAATATTCTGTGAACTTTTGCTTCATTCACAAGTTATTTTCAAAAGTATGAAAGTAGCAGACGATACCTTCTAGACATGAATGGGTTAATATGTTTATTTCCACCTGGAGCGCACACATGATCTGACAAATATCGAGATCTCTTGGTAGCAATATTTTGAGAATTATTTGACTGAAAGCTGTTAAACAATCTCTCCTCAAAGATTTTCAAATACTAATATATTTGGTAGTTTTATTCAAAAACAAGCCTTCCTCAAAGATTTTTCAAATACTTATATATTCGGTAGCCATTGTTTAAAAACTTAACACTATGCACTTACTTCAGATGCATAAGGGTTGCCCCACATGCATCGTGTGAAGTCCTCACATAGTCCCAGAATATATATGAATTTTTAAATATTTGAATACTTAATGATTTAGGTATTTTTTAAAAAAATGAGGAGGAAACATTGAATTTTAGTGTTTGATAATTTGAATATTTTTCAAAATTTTTTGAAGAGGGATCATTCATTAAATTCAACAAGAGGGTCAAATATTTATCGGAATATTTCTTTGTTTTTAGGATACTTGTGTTTGTTTTAGAACATGTGCCAGATTTAGAGGAGAGAGAAATATAATTGTTGATGTCTTAACTATCTAGAGTATCTGTTACATCATTACACCCACACTTTGTTGAGCACATACACAAACATATATGGTAAATCAAAATGGTGTCAGTTTATTGTTGGCGTATTGCATATTTAACTAGGTTTTGCCTTAAAGCACCCTGTGTGGCTGCTCTATTAATTTATTCGAGGTCAGAGGTCATTCTTTCTTGGGTCAACCTGTCGCACAGTGAAGTGGTGAAATATGTGGAGAAAGGTGTCTTATTTGTATAAATATTTATTTATATATATATATATATATATGTATATATATATATATATATATATATATATATATATATATATATATATATATATATATATATATATATATAAATATATATATATATATACATATATATATATATGTATCTAAAATATATATATATATATATATATATATATATATATATATATATATAAATATATATATATATATATACATATATATATATACATATTTATATATATATATATATATATAATATATATATATATATATATATACATATATATATATATATATATATAATATATATATATATATATATATATATATATATATACATATACATATACATATATGTATATATATATATATATATAAATATATATATATATATATATATATATATATATATATATATATATATATATATATATATATTATATATATATATATATATATATATATATATATATATACACACATATATATATATATGGTAAGGATAAACGTTACTGGTGACCAACCTACACAGAAGGTATGTACACACCTTCTTTGTGCTTCTAGGACAGTTGTAAACATCTTCAGGTTTTTGTGTACATCGAAACATCGGGGTTCAGTTATGGCTGATTAGTACTGCAGTGTCGCCATGGAGACCTTATCCATCCCTATAGTGGTTGTTAATACTGGTGACAATAACAATTTCTTGTTGTGCCCTATATTTACAAATAGTTTCCATTCTGCACTAAGCTATCAGTCCAAACCCTCTTGTTGGAAGTGATTTTGATAAATCTGGGTAGGGAAGTTGATCAGTTGTAAATCAGTTTTTGATTTATGATCAGGTTCACTGTTCGCTGTTTTATAAATGGTTATGTACAGTGTCTACCATACTAGGTATCAAAAAGATTTGAATGTTACTGGTTTATAGTGTTAACTGTTTGGTATTTTTTAAATTTTGAATATTTCAAAAATTATCTTCCTAAAGCACAATCATACATACATATATATATATATATGTATATATAATATATATATACATATTTTTATATATATATATATAATATATTATATATATATATATATATATATATATATATATATATATATATATATATATATATATATATATATATATATATATATATATATAATGCTGTAATACACAGTTACGTTTTGCAAGAAAAATATCTAATCTACATGTCTATTATTAGTCTACTCGTCCAATGTGGTTTCTCTGTTTTATCTAAAACCATGCATGCCCTTCAGTTGATTAGAGTTTCATAGTTTTGTCGGAATTGCTGGTGCCTTGGAGAATGAATCTGAAATTGTTTAAACTTATATCAAAATTATTTGAATTAAAATTATTTTGATGAACCATAACCGTAAAATGATAGGAGTGAGAAACATATCATTGTGAGTACAAAATGGCTCACCTGTGATGACTAAGTAGAGAGGGTAGTTTCTCCCTCTTGCACCCTGTCCCCCCCCCCCCCCCCCCCCACCCCCTCCCCTTCCCTCCTGACAATCAGGAAAAAAAAATGGGACAAAGATTTTTAACGAAAAAATTCAATTTCAAATAGATATTTGTGAAGCCTGGTGATAAAGTACATCATTCTGTTTTACAGATTTTTAAGCAAATTGGTGGTTTAATGCATTTAGTTTTTCAATCGATATAAAAATTCATGTTGTTTCGGAATTGGCTTTTTATTGACCTGTATTTTGATGGCTGTGAATTATGAATAGTCTGTTGAATAACACTCATTTTTAGAAGTTCCTCTGGAAATTATCGCATGGACTACTGTTACTTTTGATAATAACTTCGGAATTAACAGATTCTTTTGAAAAATATTTGAAGGAGATTCCTTGATAGGATTTTGATTAACTTTGCTCCTTCAGATGTTTTCAAAACTATGCTTTTGTCGAGAAGATTGCATTAACATTTTGAGGCTACTTTTGGCTGATGTTAGCATTAAAGGGTTAAATGAATGAGGAATATAAATCTGGTTTGAGTCTTTCCCAAGTGCAGCTATTGGTGGAGTTAGTAAGGATTAGGGATTGGTACCTTTGAAATTTTCGAGATACAATACAATATCGATATTTCCTGTATATATATATATATATATATATATATATATATATATATATATATATATATATATATTTATATATATATATATTTATATATATATATATATATATATATATATATATATATATATATATATATATATATGTATAACATATATATATATATATATATATATGTATATATGTATATATATATATACATATGTACATATATAAATATACATAAATATATATATATATATATACATATATATCTGTCTGAGTCCCTCTTCATGTAAGGATAACAGTAATGAGGACAACGAAATCATGTATTTTCATGAGAAAAATATGATACATATCATGCAGCTTCATGTAAAGCATGGCTTTTGTCATTAATTTACGGTTCATGGTGAAATTGGACCATGCAGGTACATAAATGGCTTAAGCAGTACACAATGAAATGGAGTTTCGCCGTGTTTGGGTTAAGCGAAGATGCATGTATTTTGTTAAGTTCATAAGCTGAGGGATGGATATCATTAATTCTTTTATTTCCATGCATTTTTTTTGTGCATTTGTCAAATGAAACAAAACATGGTTATTCAATTACAAGCCTCAATCACATATGGTTCATCTTTGAAGCTCCACTGTTAACCCTTAGGCTGCTGGTGGCTGATTTGGCCAATACAAAATTATGCAAAAAACCTGAAAAATGACTGAAACCCAGGCAAATGGGTACTCATCTGAGAGTGCTCAGTGAGAGCTTTCCAGTGAATACCAACATGAGAAGGTTCCGATGATTTTCAAAGATCTTTGCATCCTTGTGCTTTGGACGAAAGTAGCCTCAGCATTGGAAGGGTTAAGGTTATGTGCGGGCATGTGGGAAAGTTACCAGTGACTCAGGGTTAGTCCTTGGTTTCTGCAGTTTCCTCCATCACTTACCACTGGCTTTACATGGTTTGAAAAATGAAGCTATCCTAATTTTCAAATTCAAGTTGGAGGTTGTTTCTTTAAGGTTACCTTTGAAATAGTCTTTCAATGGCCATGGATATATGGGCGTGTACTATGTGATGTAAAATGTGCGAAATTTGAAAGTGTACAAAATAAAGGGTTTCATAGTTGTCTTGAGCCATAAAGGTAACCTAAAAGGGTCTCTGCTATGGTTATCTTATCTTGAATGTATTTTATGAGCTGCATAATATATACATGCATAATATATATATATATATATATATATATATATATATATATATATATATATATATATATATATATATATATATATATATATATATATATATATATATATATATATATTGCATATATATATGTATATGTATATGTGTGTATATATATTAAGTAGGAGGTCTGTGATGCCTGCATTTGTCGTTGACAGCCAGGTGATTCTGCTGTTTTACCTGAGAGGGAATAGTTGAGTGCTCTGATAAGGCCAGCTGGTGTACTGGACTCTGCCTCACTTCACCCAAAGCATGAAGCATGGGTTTTTGCCAAGGTTCCTTACAGGGTGTATCTATATATTTCTGTGCGATATCTGCACTGCATTTTCACAACTAATTGATTTTATTTGTCAACCATTTTTCAAAGAATTCATTTTAGTCCTGAATGAATCTTTGCCAAGAACTTCTTAACACATTTATATCTGTAAAGTGGGCGTGGTCTGACACTTATCAAAATGCCTTGATCAAAAAGCAATATTTTGATAAATATTTGATTGAAAGTTGTTGTTTATGTTAAATGTAGTAATACCTCTTGTAATGTTTTCCAAATACCTCTTTTTGATGAGCCATGATCATAATTATCAGACCATGTATATACTCTAGACAGAAATGGGGTAACATGAATCAAAAGGCTATTTTTAGAACTTTGATGTCTCAAAAATTACCAAGGAATTCTAGAAACTACACTTCTATCTAGGTTGTACCTAATGAAGCTGGGTATCTACTATCTAGAAATTACTAGGATAAAGGTAGAAAAGTCACAGTTTTTTTTATGAATCCGCAGGTGCATTTGGTAAGGATAGCAAGATAGGAATGGTGATATATGATAGAGAAACTAATTTTAGGTAATTTTATTTAACCCTTTCACTGCTAGTGGCTACTTTGGACAAAACAGAATTATTTTAAAATGTCGAAAAATGACTGGAACCCTGGCGTATTGGTACTCATCTGATAGATCTCAGTGAGAGTTTCCAAATGAATACCAACATGACAGGCTTTAGATAATTATCAAATATTTTTTTGTGATATATTTTTTGGACAAAAGTAGACTCAGCATTGCAAGAGTTAACCCATCAATGCTTGCAGGGTCCAAAGCAGCCTGAAAAGTTTGATGAAAACTTTTATTAACCCATTCACACTCAGAGTTTCATTAGAAAGAATTGTCTGCTACTCTCACACTTATGAAAATAACTTGTGAATGAAGCAACAGTTCACAAAATATTTGAAGGATAGTTGTAGTTAAGCTTCTGGTCAACATTTCTACTTCAAATTTTTTCAAGAAAATGCTTTTGTAAGTAAACTATTACCAAAAACGTCAGGCCTGTTTTGGCCGCTATGAGTATAAATGGGTTAAGAATTTTTTGCTGAGGAAATGTCAGAAAGATATTAACAGCACTCCTTGAAATATTTTGTAAAATCATTCTTGATTGCGAAGTTATTTTCATAAGTATCATAGATCCAGGGGACAATTTCTCGAGGAACTTTTAACCCTTATGCTGCTGGTGGCTAATTTGGCCAACACAGAATCATGTAAAAAAAAAAGCTGAATATTGACTGAAACCCTGGCATGTGGGTACTCATCTGATAGTACTCAACGAGAGCTTTCTAATGAATACCAACATGATAGGGTTTCGATGATTTTCAAAAATCTTTGCATCGTTGTGCTTTGGACGAAAATAGCCTCAGTATTGGAAGGGTTAAGCAATCATGGGTTGAAACTACTAGAAACTGCTGGTATGTACAAGAGTTAGTTGACATGTTTGTCACCACTCATATGTTGTTGGTATACCTCAATATAAATACAAGATGGGTTGTATATTTTCTTTGTGAGGTGTTTTACGGAGCACTGCCGTCTAAATGTGTACAAAGTGATTTGCTCAATAATAATGAAACTGATAAACTATCAAACTATTCGTGTTGCTTTTTGCCACCATGTGTTATTTCAATTATAGAAGGCCCCCAAAAATGAGCACACCAATAGCTCTCTCTCTCTCTCTCTCTCTCTCTCTCTCTCTCTCTCTCTCTCTCTCTCTCTCTCTCTCTCTCTCTCTCTCTCTCTCTCTCTCTCTCTCTCTCTCTCTCTCTCTCTCTCTCTCTCTCTCTCTCTCTCTCTCACTCTCTCTCACTCACACATTAATACACACACATGCATACACATTTTACTCTTCAACGTTCCCATATTTATATGTTGAAAAAAATGCATGACATATTTCAAGGACCTATGCTATCTTTACATACTACTATTCAGAACTATACAAAACCTAGTATTAAGAAAACCTCTATCAAATAAAATAATATCTCTTATTTTGTATCCCCATTTGATCTTAGATACATACAGAAGAATGGCACTGGAGAACCAACTTTTGGATAATCTCTTCTAGCTTAGATGAATAAAAGAATGGATATGTAGCAAGAGATCAATTTCTGTATGCACCATAGTGCAGGCCTGGCTATCCCAGGGGTCTCTAATCTGGCCTCATTGTGACATCACTAGAAGACAAAGGCCAATGAGGGCTCTCATATCGTTTACATTACAGAGAAACTTGCACCGCAACATGCACAGAACACAACCTTTGGGCTATTCGCCACAGCCAGCCTGTTCTGGTTGACCGGCTGGTTTCATATACACTTGTTTTTATTCATCTAAGCTTCTATTGCCTTCTAGTGATAAGAACCGGCCAACAACCCATGGTAATACAGGACCTGGTTGGGACCTCTATTACAGGCTCCGAAATTCTAAATCTGATCAGCGGCTTCTTTTGCAAGCCAGGCATGACTATGAATGTTAACCTTTCCAATATTAAGTCTACTTTCATCCTAAGCACAAGAACATTAGGGTTTCAATCATTTTCAGGTTTTTTTGTATCATTTTGCATTGGCCAAATTAGCCACCGGCAGCGAAAAGGTTAACCAATTAATGATCAAGACAGCCAAAAGCAGTGTGACAATTTCAAAGAAATCTTGCAGACTTAGCAAAATTGGGAAAATATTTGAAGGGGAAATGTTATTCAGAACGTTATCAAATACACCTCTTCAAATATTTTGTTAAATCACTGTTAATTCTAAAGTTATTATCGAAAGTGCCGCAGATCCAGATGCCAATTTTTAGGGGCACTATTAAGCATTAATGGGTTAAAAAGATCCGTTAAGGGGGCTCGGGACCTTCGCACCTTTAAATTGGGTGTTTTTTTGTTTTTTAATGTGAAAGCTGAAAAGGTTTGCTACACATCCCTTTGAACTAGATCTCTCGACTAGAACTACAAATGACAAAAAGGTCTTTTTCAAAAACCTGCTTACTAAAAGAGTAGGCAGATTAGGCTCCCAGCTGTGATGATTATCTAAGACCATAATAGCCCTTCCTTATCAGAATTGTCACCTCTAAGTAAAGTAAAGTAAAAGAAATAACTGAAGTAAATTAATCTTTATTTTAAGTTGGGAATTGAAACTAGATAAACACGAACAGGCAGATTTCTAAACCGACAGGGCAGCGAGAAGTATACTGACTGGTCGAAGAACAGATAGTCGTAGCCGGCCCCCTGGATCGAACCTGCTATTATTGTGTCGCAAGTCCAACACTCTAACGAACAGTTAGGCGACTGGATCTTGTGACTTGGATAATTTGTTAACTTTAAAAGATTCCTATGATCCTGATTTCCCGACCTGATTTAGGTTCCGTAACTCTCACTATTTGGGTTCGTGCCTAACCTCCGAAGTAAGACCTTCTTATCTACTACTTGGCCATCTTTATCAATTAACCCCCAAATTTAAATACAGCCCCAAAACGAATTTGATCTCCCACGTTGGCAAAAAACAAATAAGACACTGTTAATCGCGCAAGTGCAGTTTCATAAAACTAAATAATGAAAACAAGATGGAAGTGGTCTGTTATTGTTTTATACATACATGTAGTAAATACAGATAACAGATTACTCAAAAACATTAAATTGCAGTTACACAGCTCTCAATATCGTTTCCACGTGATTAGGGTGCATGGTCACTCATTCACATGGGAGGAGCCTAAATTTCACCTCCGCGCATGCGCTTTATCAAAGGTAACTCAGTCTCACGGGTGCCGATAGTTCACGCCACACGGCCGCTACGCGCCACGGGTATGAACAATGCGTCCAGAAATAGGACGGTATCATCCCGAGACCGTCCTGCCCTCAGTTTGATTTCCAGACCAAACTTCAACAGCAGGTCGCAAGGTCGAGATTCATGTCCAGTAATCAGCTGTAATCACTACTTGTGTGTAATCTTTTGATATCCATACTTAAGGACAGCCGTACGATGGACCAAGTGTGAAAGAGAAAATATATAAATATTTTTTCACCCGTATTTTTGGGCGAGAAAATATATTTAAATATAATTTCACCACCGTATTTTTGTGGGAGAAAATATATTTAAATATATTTTCTCCCCCCAAAATACGGTGGTGAAAATTTTTTTTTTAATATTTTCTCTTTCACACTTGGTTCATCGTACAGCCGACAGCGCCCCGTATAGATTTCCAACTTAAACGTAGCACAACGTTTTTACCTTGGATAATGCCTTTTCCAGATATACGTTTTAAAGTGGAGATGATCCCTGTGCTAATTTTTGAGGAAGGTGACGCCACGGGTGTTCAATTGTCGCATTGTCACACCAGCGTGCGACTATGGCTTCAAACAGTGCGACAGGCCGACTTCAACTCACACTTATGAACTCGGCCAATTCACAGACAGCATGGCCGTCTAAGTCTTTCAAATAATTCTTACATATTTTCTTTTATCGATACATATTTCATTATACAAATCAGCCACTTAGCATATCACATCGGTATTGCCAATTTTTTGACCCGGGAATTTGGAATTTTATTTTTCGACACTTTTTTGCCATATTAGGACTAAATCCATGCCTTTGCTTTTGAAATAAAGGCTTTCATGTCATTGCAACATGGTAAATAATTCTTTGGGACCAATTGTCCCATGCCGTCCACTAAAAACGCCAGGACTGATATCTATTCAGAAGGTTTATACTTGGACACACCTAAGTGATTCTGGTGGAGTCCGAAGCTCTTAACTTTGGGGGGAAAATGAAATAGTTTGAAATTCTCTACTATATGCAGTCTGTAAGTGGAAAACTGTGGTGCCAGACGGAAACCACCTCATATAACTGCAACTTATAATCAATGACCTGTTTTTGGCATATTTGTATACAGTATTTTGCCTGGGTAAATAAATCCAAATTGGCTAAAATACATTGAACAATCTCATAAATAATCCGATAATAAATACGCTTTTTTCGTCATTATTTATTCTAAGTCCGACATTACCAACGTTTAAAAAAGAGTAAAAAGTGTGTGGGTTTTAATTTTACCCTACTGTGGATCCATACTAGTGTGCAGCAATGCACGTGCATCGGTCAATCTGACGTTTTTTTCTCGTATTGTGTGTATGTATATTCAACAAAGGACCATTATATATATAAATATATATATATATATATATATATATATATATATATATATATATATATATATATATATATATATATATATATATATATATATATATATATATATATATATGCATATATATATGTATATATATATATGTATATATATATTTGTATATATATATATATATATATATATATATATATATATATATATATATATATATATATATATATATATATATATATATATATATATATATATATATATGTGTGTGTATATATATATATATATATATATATATATATATATATATATATATATATATATATATATATATATATATATATATATATATATATATATATATATATATATATATATATATATATATATATATATATATATATATATATATATATATATATATATATATATATATATATATACTCTAGCAGCCTCTGGCGGAGCCAATAATTCTAAATTCTAAGGGCCAGGTTCTTTCCCTCAAAAGGATATATATGCAGACATAAATGCATGTATACTAAAATAAATTAATATAACGAATGGTAGGTGGGCTAAGAATATTGAACAATTTGGCATTGGAACTTGGCCCTGAGGCTGAGGGTTTCATTGACGGCTATGCTCCTTTCAGCAGCCACTCACTCAGTCCTATTCAACCCGAATCACCGGTGTAATTGTCATCAATCGAACGCAGCCATGGCGGACTCCAGCATCTTCAACCCCAAGCTCCGGACATTTTGCTTAATTACGGGAGCTTCTAGGGGCCTGGGAAAATCCATAGCCAAACATTTCGCCCCGATGTTATCAGCAGAGTCTGTGATGGTGTTGGTGGCCCGTAGTGGCAAGGGCTTAGAAGTGACAAGAGAGGAAATTTTGGCAAATCCCGGATCAACAAGTCTTGGCGTTCGGACTGTCTGCGGCGATGTCAGTCGGCCGTCCTCGGAAGAAATGGGCGATTTGTTCGCACAGATCGTCCAAAATGACACCCCAGAAATGTTTGGACAGGCTATCATCGTTCACAACGCGGGAACACTCGGGGACGTCGGTAAAAACGCCAGTGAGTTCGGAGACCCGCGTTACGTACAGGAATATTTTGACGTAAACGTGACGTCATGCATCACGTTGAACTCGCGATTCTTGCAGTATTTCACCAAAGAGAAGGTTGCCAACAGAGTAGTGATAGGCATCAGTACGCTTTGCTCTCTAGTTCCATTTAAAACATGGTCATTATATTGCACAAGTAAGTCCATATATTTTTAAATACTTTGTTAAATCTTGGATGAGTAAAAACAAGTGGATATGAAACCAGTTTGTCAACCTAATCAACCAGGCTGCTGCGAATAGCTCAAAAGTTACGTTTTGCGCACATTGGTGCGTAGCTTTCTCTTTAATGAAAATGATACAAGAGCCCTCATTGATCTTTGTCTCGTAATGATGTCACACTGAGGCCAGATTTGAGACCTCTGGGATAACCGGGTCTTCGCTACTGCACATATACAGTAATTAGTCTCTAGCTACATATCCATTCTTACATTCATCTAAGGTTAAATCAATTTGATTCATTACTGAACCTTTCATGCAATTTTGATACAAATACGGACCTTCCGACCCGTTTTCTACCGACCCCTCCTCGAGTGACCCCTCGTTTCACTGACCGCTACCATTACCTATTGAAATTACATAAAAAAAATTCAGTTGGATTTTGCAATATTCCTATTAGACTATTTGACACAAAATCATGTTACAGAGTTACATTTTCCAATGTTAGTTAGTCTCATATCTTTAAATACAATATAACTTATTGTATCAAATATTGGCTATATTGTTGCGAATACCTCGTAGGAACAATTCATCTTAGAACTTCTGACAGATAGTGTCCAGAGGGAATTTTCTGCTGCATATATGATTTTTATAGACAAGCCTTCTGGAATCATGTGTAGTTTGCCCAAAAAGTTAGAATGGTTAGCTGATGTGCACAGTCGTCATCTGATCCGGCTTGATATGAAGAGACTGGCACAATATGGGATCATATTTTGTTCTGCATTGCAGTGTTGTGTTGTAAATTTTATCAGTTGACCATCAAGGTTGACCAGCTTCCTATCAGTTGACCGTCAAGATTCGGCCTAAAAAAAGTTGTTTGTTTCCTGTAACCCTACCCTACTAACAAGTTTTTATTCAAAAGAATCCTTACCCTAAAGTTTTCTCCGCCCTCCCATCTCCCTATCAATGTAAAACATGCATAAAGCACACATTTTTGACCAAAGAAATAATGCAAAAAAAAAAGGTTCACCGACCTACCTACCCTATTCTTTTTCAGACCGTTACATGAAACGAACAATTTCTTTTTTTTGGGCCTTAGTTGTTATCATGAATGAATGATTGCTTAAAGGCACATTGGCACACAAAGGCCATTTAGTGCCATCAGCCTCTATATTAGGCCTAGAAAAAATTTGTTTGTTTCCTGTAACAGTCTGAAAAAAATAGGGTAGGTAGGTCAGTAAAATGAAATTTTTTGGATTATTTTATTTTTTTAAAATGTGTGTTTCATGCATTTCTTACGTTGATTGGGAGTTGGGAAATCAGCCTCTATATCATAGAAGCTGTGTACACCATTGTTTTGCATTGTATTTTCCCTGGATATGAGGGTCAACCTAATTTGCTGGAGGGCAAACTGATTTTGTGTCCAACTTGCCCTGCTGGACTACCTTGTAATTTTGCTGGCTGTGAAGCCCTGCTATTGCTGCTTATACCAGCCTAGATCTCCTTTGGTCTCATCAGTATTTATTCTATTCATTGTATTCAATTCTTGATTTATTTCAGGCAAAGCAGGACGTGATATGTTCTTTAAGGTTTTAGCGACGGAAGAGCCAGATTTAAGAGTTATATCTTATGCACCTGGTGAGTTAAAAGATTATTATAATTATTATTTTCATTATTATTATTATTATCATTATTATTATTATTATCATCATTATTGTTATTATTATTATTATTATTATTATTATTATTATTATTATTATTATTATTATTATTATTATTATTATCATTATTATCATTATTATTATCGTTATTATTATTATTATTATTATTATTATTATTATTATTATTATTATATTATTATTATTATCATTATTTTTAGAGGTTGACCTACAAAGGTCAACCTATATTGTTTTCGCTTTTGTTGTCTTGCATTCCCGGGGGGGTCCTGGGAGCTGGTTGATGCATTTTCCCTATGTTGTCTTACATGGCTGTTTTGGATTTTTCTAGCCGCATGATCTGGAGAGTGGGGTGTGGTGGGGTCGTTTTGTTTATTGTTTCTGTTAGTGTTGAGTGTGTAGTTTATAAAGGTTGTTTCATTTTTTCTGTGGGTTGCCTAGTTTTTTTTTGGTGGATTTTTACGTGTTTATACTTTATGTTTTCTTCACTCTAATACGCTTCTGTAACGCGTCGGGTGGGGCGGCCGTTGGATGCGCATGCGTGGGTTTTCTGCATATTTAATGCGATCGGCTAATCACGTGACGGTGCGTGTTGGGGTTTCCCAGCACCACGTGGTTTGTCTCTGGTGAATTATCCAATGAGCGGTCTCACTGCCTCACCGTCACACCACGTGGTACTCTTTCCCGCGGTTTATTAACCAATGAGCGTCTATTTGTATCCCTGTTTGTACTATTCTACTTACGTGTTCATTCACGTATTTTTTACATTGGCGAGGTTACGGTCCGCCATTTTGAATATCGGGTTTGACGAAATTTGCACCCCGATTTCAAAGCTTTCGTTTGTGGCCATCTCTAACTCTAAAATTCTGAAACCAAAAGAATTAACAAGCCAAGTATCTATATTATTAAGATTAATTCTTTTGGTTTCGGAAAATTGAAAATATTTTGAGATATTTGTCAACACGCATCGATGATGGCGTGTTGACCATGGCGATGAGTACATTTTCAATGGTACCTCGCCGATTCCTGTCAATTTCATCAAGCTATCACCCCCCGATCACAATATGACTACCTACCTGGATAGATGAGATCCTCATCTATCTGATTCAATCATTTTTTAAATTCAACTTCAGGTTGGAAGCGAAAAAATAGCTTTTCGCTACAACCGGAAGTTGATTTTTTTGACATTAGCGAGGTTACGGCATTGATATGCATTGTGTGCATTTCACACAAAAAACATACTTTTTTCAATAAATTGTCACATCGCCGTTTCTGGGTCAAAATTTACAAATGACCCATCAAAGTGTTCGCAACAAATAGGGCTTTTACCCTATTATCATAACTTGTTGGTTATATTTGTAATTATTGAAAAAAATTCATCGCAGCCATTTTGCCTATTTATAATTCTGAGCGGGATCTTACCACGTGGTTTGTCTCTGGTGTATTATCCAATGAGCGGTCTCACTGCCTCACCGTCACACCACGTGGTACTCTTTCCCGCGGTTTATTAACCAATGAGCGGCTATTTGTATCCCTGTTTGTACTATTCTACTTACGTGTTCATTCACGTATTTTTTACATTGGCGAGGTTACGGTCCGCCATTTTGAATATCGGGTTTGACGAAATTTGCACCCCGATTTCAAAGCTTTCGTTTGTGGCCATCTCTAACTCTAAAATTCTGAAACCAAAAGAATTAACAAGCCAAGTATCTATATTATTAAGATTAATTCTTTTGGTTTCGGAAAATCGAAAATATTTTGAGATATTTGTCAACACGCATCGATGGTGACGTGTTGACCATGGCGATGAGTACATTCTCAATGGTACCTCGCCGATTCCTGTCAATTTCATCAAGCTATCACCCCCCGATCACAATATGACTACCTACCTGGATAGATGAGATCCTCATCTATCTGATTCAATCATTTTTTAAATTCAACTTCAGGTTGGAAGCGAAAAAATAGCTTTTCGCTACAACCGGAAGTTGATTTTTTTGACATTAGCGAGGTTACGGCATTGATATGCATTGTGTGCATTTCACACAAAAAACATACTTTTTTCAATAAATTGTCACGTCGCCGTTTCTGGGTCAAAATTTACAAATGACCCATCAAAGTGTTCGCAACAAATAGGGCTTTTACCCTATTATCATAACTTGTTGGTTATATTTGTAATTTTTGAAAAAAAATGGCGACTTCGGAAAAAAACGGCAAAAACGGCTTTTTGGAATGTTGATTTAGGAACCCTGGCGAAATTCTAATTTTACTTATTAATTTCGCCACTAAAACCGGAAAAAAAGTTTCAACTTCAAGAAAACAGACTCTAAATAATCCATCCTGCCCATTTGTGGATTTTTTTTGTTCCCCACAATCGTAAAAAAACAACTTTGAAAAAAACGGAAGTAGTAAATATTTTTATCGCGATTTCAGCAGTCAGTATATATACCCTTCTCACCATGAGTGTAGTATGCAGTCCTGAAGTTAGCAGACCTTTAACCCTGCCATCAGGATTTTATGTTTAGGTGCAAATAAATTTCTGTGCTGGCACCATGACGGTAAGGTTTTGCCAGGGGTGCACTGTTTAGGTTTGGGGATTTTGGAGCATGCTCCCAGGGGAAAAATTGAAAAGTTTGTGTTTCTGGTGTATTTTTTGGCACTATTAGGTGTGATAAAAAGATAGAAAAATTCAAAGAAAGGGAAATTTTTTAAAAATGCTCTAAAACTGATATTTAATGTCCATTCACAAGCTTGGCTCTTATAGTTCATCATCAGGTAGTAAAATCACATAATCCAGGGGCATATGCCCCTTAAGGGAGCATATGATTGATCTTTGTGCATGTTTGCATTCAGGCAGTGTTTGGCCATTTTCTTGTAAAGGTAAGTCACTGACTAAAGTTCTTCAGGCAGCAGCAAGTAAGTTGTGGCAAGCATGCTACTGGTGTGGTTTTGTTGACTGTCATTTGCAGTGCAGGATGTGGGCTTTTCCCATTCATGTTTGGTGATCTACTGGATGAGTGATGGTGAGTTTGTCATAGTTTCTTGGATAGCTAGAAGTGGGTTATAGTTTTGGAAAATATTTGAGGGAGGGTTTTAGATAGAATTCTTATGAAAAAATTGAAGGATATGTGTTTCAGATGTATTTTTTGGCACTATTAGGTATGATAAAAAGATAAAGAATTTAAAGAAAAAGGAAAATGTTTTAAAATGCTCCAAACTTATATTTAATGTCCATTCACAAAGTTGGCTCGTATATTTTTTCATCTGGTTGCAATATCACATGAACCAGGGGCATATGCCCCTAAAGGGTACATAAGGTTGATCCCTGTTCATGTTTGCTTTTAGGCAGTGTTTGGCCATCTTCATGTAAATGTTTTGTGTTACTTTGATGATATGTCAGATGTCAAATTTTTAACCCCGCCCCCCATCGCTCTCTTTTTCTGAAGTATGTGTGTTAAAATGTTCATGTTTATATTTGGCGGATAGGCTTAGTGATTAGTTTAGTTTGTCAAAAGTTGCATTTTATTTATGCGTGCTGAATTTTAGGTTATGATGAATTTTTTTATTGGCTGTTTAACTGTTGGTCTTTTTTAATATTTGAGAGCCGGCACTTATTTTAACAACAGGTGTCATCAAAACGTATTACTCAGATCACGACCAAATATACATAACACTTAAATAAGTCAATCCAACAGAAAAAGCAAAACCACTGTAACCACTAACGAAAAAACACAAAAATCAGAAAAATTTCAAAATAGCAAAATATTAAAAAAACAAAAAATTGCAAATGATTAACTACAAAAAGACATACACGGAATCAACCTCTTGACGCCACTGGCGTCTATCTTGTTATTATTATTATTATTATTATTATTATTTTTATTATTATTATTTTTATTATTATTATTATTATTATTATTGTTATAAGTTAGCAATTCACCCCATTCGTGAAATCTGTCCCATGAAAGCATATAGGTTGGAAAATATAAGAAAGATAAATGTTAAACAGGATATTATCAAGAATACTCCTGGTGAAGCTTTAGAGGGAAATGATATACTGTAGAATAGGAAATAATCCGAGTGGTTTTACTGGTTTATTCTGCCGAACTTTTCCGAGTGGGGTCAGTTCGATATAATGAAAGTTAGAAATATTATACCATACGTTTACAGTATTATTAATGTCATTAGAATATTAACCTTCAATAATGGCTTTTCGGGATAAAAAATTTCAGAAAAGTCCAAAATCCCAAATTCGGTTAATTTGCACCTCAGATTAATTTCCTATTCTACAGTTTGTGAATGTCTGTGTCTAAATATTTTTTCAGGTCCCATTGACACGCAGATGCAATATGAGGCCCGAACACTTACCAAAGACCAGGAATTACGCGAAACATTTGCAGGTACCATGACTTGATTATCATTTGTAAAGACTTCCAATATTTGTACAAATAAATATGCTAGCGGGAAGTACGCGAAACATTTGCAGGTACCATGACTTGATTATCATTTGTAAAGACTTCCAATATTTGCACAAACAAATATGCTAGCGGGACCTTGAAACCGTATTTTCTTTACAATACAATATGATTGCAATACTCTACCGTGTTGATATTGCGGAAGTTTAATTAATGCATATTCTGGTCTTCGGTTTTTATAGCCTATAGACAGTTTTCGAAGTAAAGAAAAAGATTTTAGCGTTTCAAATTTTCTTTTTGAACATTATAGGTGGAAAGGGCGCTATATCAAATATCAATTATTATTATTAGTGGTCGGACGATTAAGCGAGAACTCGAGCATTCAGTTGAGCCGAGGCCGACTCGACCTGTTCGAACAGCATTTGAAATAATCGATTATTTCAAATTAGAAATTTCTGAAGAAATTTTGTGAAATTACTCGGCCAAAACTGTCAGAAACATTTAAGTGACACCGCATGTGTGCCTGGCAGGTGCCGGCGCATGCCGCGGCACAATAATGTTTAAATTTGTTTGCCTTAAAATTACGGCAATGTGGCCATAAAACTCGAACCAAATCGATTAATTGTTCGAAATATTTTTCGATCAATCGATTCAACAAATCTCTTCGCATCCGAACCCTAATTATTATTATTATTATAATCACAATAAATGAATGTGTTAATCCTGGAAAGCTGAAGAGAAGCCATGTTCCTCCTATGTAAAGGCTTCAATTAACCCTTCCAATGCTGAGGCTACTTTCAAAGCACAACAAGGACGCAAAGATATTTGAAAACCATCTAAACCCTGTCATGTTGGTATTCATTGGATAGCTCTCTCTCTCTCTCTCTCTCTGAGAACTCTCAGATGGGTACCCATTTACCAGGGGTTCAGACATTTTTCCATTTTCTTTTGCATCGTTTTGTATTGACTATATTAGCTACCAGCAGCATAAGGGTTAACCCTTATGCTGCTACTGTCTAATTTGGTCAATACAAAATACTAGTAATGCAAAAAAGCTGAGAAATTATTGAAATTCTGGCATATGGGTACTCATCTGAAAGCACTCAGTGAGAGCAATCCAATGAATACCAACATGACATGGTTCAGATGATTTTCAAAAATCTATGCGTCATTGTTCTTTGGAGGAAAGTAGCCTCAGCATTGGAAGGGTTAAGTATAAAGCTGCCGATCAATCTTTGCACTTTTTTGGAAGTGTGAATTATTGTAAAAGTAACCTATTTTTTTCAGGGTACCACCAAGAAGGAAAGCTTGTGCCGTGTGATTTATCAGTGGCCAAACTCATGCAGATCTTGGACAAGAACAAATTTGAATCAGGAGCTCATATAGACTACTATGATGAAATTTAGACATGCTACTTTGGATCAGGGACGTGTATGTAGGTAACTAGGGATACTCAGTTCAGCTATTTTGGAACAGGCACCAATATAACTTTCAGAACTAACTTACCATGCCCTGCAAGTAGTTACAGATTTTTGACTTGCCCAACGCGACATAACTTTTGACTTGCCTGAAATAAGTTATACCATATGCTAGAAAGGCATGTATTGTTTATCATGGGTTTAAGGATTTGGAACCCATTTTCTTTGCAGTTGTGTTACATTGTTTGCATATAAAAAAAATGTGTTCAGATAATCAGCTTGCCCATTCAGGCAAGTGAAAACTAAAATGTACTTGCTTTTAACCTGTAGTTTAAACTCTTGCAGGGCTCAACGTTGACTTTTGAAACCACCTTCCTTGCAGGGCAAGTGACCTGGAACATTTACCTGCCCTGAATTTTTTTTGCCTGCCCCGGGCAGGCGGGCAGGCCTTAACGTCGAGCCCTGGGTAGCATCACACCTGGGTCATATCAGTCAGCTTCGGATCCCTATATACACATCCCTGCTGGGATAGATAATACAACTAGGAAATATCTGTAGTAACTGTAGATTATACAGAAGTAGACATCACATAGACTATTCCAATGACGTCTTAAGATGCTGCCTTGCATTCATTGTTCATATAACAAGGAAAAACTAACTGTCATGAATGTAGATAAAAAGGTTTACAAAACATAGACTACAATGTATCAAGAAATGTTGCCGTGAGTTTATGATTTAGGAAAAGATTCATAATCTTAGATAAAACAGAGTAGAATTCACATAGACTACTTAATTGAAATCTAGAAATGCTACCTTTTATTGAGAATCAAATTAGGTTAGAACTGTCATGATCGTTGAGAAAATGCAAGTAAGTGTAACTTTAAAGTAGATGTAGCTGTAAATTCTTGGAAATGTAGACCACCGTAGGAATTTGGCCCACAAGAATAATTTTGCACAAAAGAATTATTGAGAAATCTGGGCACCCCTAGATCTATCATCAGTTGCCATTTCACAAAAATAATGAACCTAGCTGTAAATTTTGCTGATACAGTATCAAGTTATGTTCAGAAAACATAGGCCACCCTGAAACCATAAAATTCTCAATTACTAAAAAGTGCCTCATATAACTGAGAATTTATGGTATGACATTTAGAAATACTGAATTTGATAATGAGCCAATTAGGAAAGAAGTCTCTTTTAATATATAGATACATCCAAAGTAGACATCACATACCAAAAGGTCTAGTTCCCAAAGCCTACAATGATACACCTAATGTTTCAGTAGATTCAAGTAAAAATTAATTATTTACGGCCTCATGCCTCTGGTCCTTGTTTTATCCTTAGTCAGGGACTTAGCCATGACCCGTTTTTTGGACAGGTCAAAATTTCTAAGAAGAATTTTCAATTTTGACCTTTTTGGGGTAATAACTAAATATTTTCCTAATAAACCATCTTTTAAGACATAGCTGGAGTGTAAACTGCCTTCGTTGACACATTATACTATTAAATGTAGTTGGTGTAAGGATTTGAAGTAGATTAGCAGAAATGTTTGAATTGCTGTTTTGAAAGGCATTTTTGAAATCCTGGCGAAGACCCTGCCCTCAGTGTGTACTAGAACTTGGCAGTATTAGAATATTGTATAATAGCACTAATTTGTTGTTGAATTCTGTGATAGATGTAATGATATACATTCCAGGGTAGAGAAATTTGTTCACTTAAATAGCCACTTGGACATGCTTTCACAGTGTATTCCAGTGATAGCTTACTAACCAACATGACGATTGCAGCTCAGGAAAATACTATGAGGCAGTTGGTGTATTTATGAATGTTATATGCTTTAATCTAATAATATGAATGTTATATGATTTTATTTTTGTAATATGATTGGTACTTTGTTTTATTTTTGAATATGAATGATGTATGAATGTATGTAACATTGATGGTTTTTCACCAGCAATCTAATATTCCAGGTAACTTGATCAGCATCCCTACTTAACAATAATTTACTTCTTTTGGTAAATACTGTATTTATGTTTGACAAAACATAGTACCATGAGCTTATTTTGTATTTAACAATTGTGGTTTTACATCAGCACTCTTACATTCATGGAATCTCTATCCCTACTTGACAATAATTTACTTCTTTTCATATATATCGTGTTTATATTTAACATAAAATTGTACCGTATATATATACACACACATATATATATATATATATATATATATAAATATATATATATATTTATATATATATAATATATATCTTTATATATATACATATAGACACCCATACATGCTTTCATACTGGTCATACTGCTGATACTAGTTTCTAGTTTTACACAATGATGTAAATGCTGTTAATTTACCAATGTTATTAATTTCTCACTGTTTGTCGATTGGACTTGATCGGTAAAATAAGATTCGGAAAATTCTGAAAGCCTTCAGATCAACAAATTTACCCTACCGTATTAGTGTCAATGTGAGAACAGCTAAGTGCTGTTTAATTTACCAATCACTTGTGATCGCGATGGGTAAATCTAGATCTAGCAAACTCTATAAAAGGCTTTGTCGCCAAATTTCGGACATTGCAAATTAACCAGATCTACAGTATTTTCATGCTAAGGATGTTAACAACTAATAATGGCAAATATCTTAATAATGATTCTTTAACTTATGTGTCTAAAAACACGAGAAAATAAGATGTATTGTTTAACCCAATGAGGAAACGCATCCTTTAGTCAGCAATTTCGAAATATTTTTGCATTTTTAACAAATGTTATATGTTCAAACGTGTCTGGTTATGTGAATATATCAGACAAGAAAAAAAACTGAGGAGAGTTGAAAATGAAGAAATGCATTCCTTTTGGAGACCAATACCAAGATGTTTATTATTGGCTTGGCTGCACAATTCTTTCAAGGGTAGATCCAGGATTTGTAAGATGGGGTTTGTACAGTACACTGTGGAGAGAGGTAGATCTACCATACAGGTTTTAACCCTTATGCTGCTTGTGGCTAATTTGGCCAATACAAAATGATACGAAAATGCTGAAAATGATTGAAACCTGGCACGTAGGTACTCTCATCTGAGCTATCCTTTGAATACCAACAGGACTGGATTTAGATTTTCAAAATTCTTTGTATCCTTGTGCTTTGGACGAAAGTAGCCTCAGCATTGGAAGGGTTAACCCTTATGCTGCTGGTGGCTAATTTGGCCGATACAAAATGATGCAAAAATTGCTTAAAGCATGGCACATGGGTGCTCATCTGGGAGCTTTCCAATGAATACTAAAATGACAGGGTTTAGATGGGTTTTCAAAAATCTTTGCATCATAGTGATTTGGACCTAAGAAGCCTCAGCATTGGAAGGGTTGAGGGAGAGGTAAATCTACCTCACTGGTTTTAAGCAGCAATCCTGAGAAGTGACAATTCTTAGCGAGGGAATAAACGTCTTGTATTGTTAAGGGTAAGCCTTGAACCCCCATGTCTCCAGAACTGGTTTACAATAGAAAAATAGTTGGCATATCTGTTGCAGAAACCTGCCACAAATGTTCATGTTAAAGGGTATAATGTTGAGAAGTTAATCACTGTAGATAGAATCCATATTGTACTTGATGAGTGATATTGTACTAAAATGTTATTGAATAAACCACCAAAGTAGATTATCAAAATACTGTGATTTTGTGTATTCCGTCTTTTGCCTTTGTGTTTGATGAAGTGAAAAAATTCACACTTTGATATTATGAAGATATGTGTATCATGCTAATCAGTTTTGACATATTTGAATTTGATCATTCGTAGATAACTTTTATCATATTTTAGAGCTAATAGCAAATACTCCAATGAGTGGTAATAAGTGGTACCAGCAACGCAAGGGAAGAAATTGCGCCGGTGTCTGCATGTTCATATTCATTATATATACAGGTGAACTTGGATATGACAGACTCAATGGGACCAGGAAAATTGGTCCATCATATGCAAAATCTGTCGTATACATATGACGAATACCTGATATGCATCGGACTGGGACCAAGCATATTGTCTGTCATATGCAAAAATCTGTCATACCGTGGTACGTCATATTCAAGTTCACCTGTATATATCTATCTATATCTATGTATATATATATATATATATATATGTATATATATATATATATATATATATATATATATATATATATATATATATATATATATATATATATATATAATATACAAATATGCCATGCCAGTGTGGGTAACATGACGGAATGTTTCCCCGAGGGAGGATGGTTTTCCCGAGGGAAAACCATCCTCCCGAGGGGAAACATTCCATCATGTTACCCACACTTGCATGGCATATTTGTTTTATTATACCGAACAAACCCCGTTTGTAATTGTAAACAAAGCAAGGTCACAGATGACTGGTGATTCACACATTCCCCGCTAGGTGTCGCTAGTGGCAACGGGCAACATGAAGCCCTCACTGATGGCATCAGGCAACATGATGATTGTTCACTGTTAATTCAGCCAATCACAGCTTACGATCTTAAAGTGAGGTATAATAAATATATATATATATATATATATATATATATATATATATATATATATATATTAGAGCTGCACTCACAGAGGGAGATCCACTCATGAGCTCACCACCATTTTGACTCATGAGCTCGTGGATGTGCGGTTTTAAAAAAAAAAATTCATTATTCAGCCCACCAATTAAAGAAATACTTTATTGATGGCGAATTTCTAAAATTTACATGGTTATTTCATTTTAAAATGAGCCTGCATAGAAGAATACATATCTATATTTACATATTGATTTCTATAGGGCAGTACAGGTCAGTATAACGCTCAACACTGCCTTTATACATGTGGGATTGTAAACAAAACATGACAGCGATCAGCAGTAATAAGGTTTTTGTTAATGGTCTGTGTTGCGCTTGTGTTCCAAACATAGACAAGTTCGCGAGTTGACAACTTCAGCTCGAGCTCGGCTCGCCTGCCCTAATGCTCGAGCCACTCGAGTTCGCGAGTGGTGAGTACAGCTCTAATATATATATATATATATATATATATATATATATATATATATATATATATATATATATATATATATATATATATATATATATATATATATATGTAATCGATGAAAAAGTTAGAATATCAAATAACGAACAAAAGACCATATCTTAGAAATTATTTAATTTCAAAGTAAGCATATAATTTACAAAAGCTTTTTTATTTGTTACAAATTATCTGGATTGGCATCTTGTGCATTACATAAATCATACACTTCCACATATATAGGTATTAATTTACATATATATATATATATATATATATATATATATATATATATATATATATATATATATATATATGTATATATATATATATATATACATATATATATACATATAGATATATAGATATAGATATATATATACACACACTATATGTATATACACACACACACATATATATATAAATATATATGTATAAATATATATATGTATATATATATATATATATATATATATATATATATATATATATATATATATATATATATTTATATATATATAATACACATACATACATATCTGTTTATCTATTTATTATATACAGCCAATAGTTATACATCAATGCGTTGATTATCTAGGTGGTGTAACATAAACACCTGGAACAACAAGATTTAGTGAAAATAAGTATTTGGACATTTGAATGATAGCTGCACTTTCTCTTCTAGTGATCCCCACTTATTTCTAACACATATTCTTCATAACCTTAATTCTCGAAGGTTGAATTTCATTTTTTTATCATTTTTTGGCCATATTAAGGCAAATTTAAGTCATTTATGGTGAACAGATAGTACCCACAGAAAACGCCTGATTAACCATACATCACTGGCAACTTCCTCACACGCCTTAAGCAGGATTGGAATTCTTGATCTTCGGCAGTGGTGAGAGATAGCGAGCAGACTGTGACTGGCTTGTAATGGGTTAAATGGGCAATTTACAATTTGAGTTAATTTGAACTAATAGCAGAGGATATTTCTTTAATGTTTTTTTTTGCTTTATCTTATATTTAGAAATTAGACAGGACTACATATAGGATATAAGGGGTAAAGAACAACTATAAGGGGGTTATATTAATACTTAATTTTTCTCACCCCCTAATTGCTGCAACCCTTTCTTCAACCTACCCTACCTATGGGCTAAGGGAACCTTAGACCTTCCAATGCTGAGGCTACTTTCTTCCTAAGCAAAATCTTTTGAAAACCATTGAAACCATGTCTTGTTGGTACTCATTAGAAAGCTCTCGCCGAGTTCTCTCAGATGAGTACCCACTTGCCAAGGTTTCAGTCATTTTTCAGGGTTTTTGGCATAATTTTGTATTGGCCAAATTAGCCACCAGCAGCATAAGGGTGGAGATAATTTAGGCAACTAGGACCACTGTGCAGAATGCAATAGTTTTGCCCTCATCAACCTGCAGTCCACCCAATAAATTAATGGTTCCCACAACCCCTTCAATATTTGACTACAAAGACAATAATTATGTACAGTATGCATATATCCATGTGCATAATTGAACATGCCTTGTTAGGTCTGGTCAGGGTGGCCCTACAGCCAAAGTCACATGTACCATTAATGCTTGTCCACTTAACATGTCTATTCTATCAGGCAGATCCAAAGGACCTTGTCCCTCAGGCCCACCGAGAGCACAAAAAGGCCAAGGGGAACTCTTGGCTCAAAGGTGTTTATTTAACCTATTAATGCCTTTAAAATGTTTAGCTCATTTATGCCTTAGAGTTCATCCAAAAATTGACGTACGGATACTTATGACATTAACTTCTGAATTGAAAATTTATGAATAAAATATTTAAAATAACTCTTCATCTCTCTGTAATTGTCAAAATATTTGTAGATCCAGACGTCAATTTCTGTAGGAAGTCTGAAGCATTAATGGGCTAAAGACTCATGGGGAGCTCGAGGCAAGAAAGTGTTAAAGAGCAATATTAACAGACTAGTGATTCTGGAATAGTCCAAAACTCTGACGCAAGACCAATGTGCATGTTACGAGTCCTCCAACATTCTTACTCAACCCATTCATGTATGTATCCCCTGAAAACCACCTGACATTTTTAGTCATATCTTTCTAAAAAAAAGCACCTTTCAGAAAAAAATTGAAGAAGATATGTTCTCTACAAATTGACCTACAACTTTCCTTCAAATATTTTCAAAATTTATATTTCGTTATTTAGTTATTTTCAAAAATGTGAAAGATGCAGACGATAATTTTCTAGGGGTTTCTGGCATGAATGGGTTGAGAGCCAATCAACAGTTAGTATAACTAGGTGAACAGACAATTTTACAGATGCCTTTGAAATAGGACTAATCAAAGGACATGCATTTTTCTTTTTTTTTTTTTTTTACCTTATATATTAGAGAAAGCTACACAAAATGGCAGATGATTCTACCCGTATCAGGTTCCATACTCGCCGACCAGGTGGCCAGTCGAGGTCTGTTCGATGGCATGATTTTAACCCGTTCACATCAGACACAAATGAACATATCGCGTTATAGACTAAGGAATGATATGAGAATTTTTCATCAGCCTATCGTTGTATTGGTGTGTTCAGATGATTCCCCAGTCAAATTCATACCTGTAACGACCAAAACTGACCGACTATTTTGGTAAAGTCCCTTAAGCACACAGCATTTTCTTTTACTATTTGTAGAAGAAACATTGACCAGAAAAAAAATATTTTTCCAATATATGCGTAATACCAAAATTACTTCTACAAGTATCTTTGATCCAGACAATCCAAACCAAAAGTAATTCTTTAACCCTTATGCTGCTGGTGGCTAATTTGGCCAGTATAAAATGATGCAAAAAACTTTTAGAATGACTGAAACCCTGACACATGGGTACTCATCTGAGAGCACTTGGCGAGAGCTATCTAATGAATACCAACATGACAGGGTTTAGATGGTTTTAAAAATATTTGCATCCATTTCCTTTGGACGAAAGTAGCCTCAACATTGAAAGGGTTAAAGCTTTTATATGTATTAGCTGCCACTTGAAAAGTGTCAGACTATATGTACACCATATTGTGAATGGGTAAAACTTTTGATGAGAAAATTCCTGCATGATGGGAGGAACTAGATTGACTTATAAATTAGTAGGTGAACATACTCTGTTGCCATATTAAGCACACTGTAAACAGACTGATATCTTCACTAGGAATAAGGTGGCAAAGACACCAAATATTTATGGATTTTTTTAACCAAAAAATAACATAGATCATTATTGTGATATTATGTAGTTCAAAAATTGTTCATAATGAAGAAAAACTCAAACAAACAAACACTAACACAAAGTCAAATTAGGAGCAAAGTAGGGAATAAAAGCATCTCCACTTAAGCAAAATAACCTTCACAGCAAGTGATCTATCAGCATATATATATATATTATATACATATAAATATATATATATATATATATATATATATAT
The DNA here is from genome assembly GCA_963942565.1 of Maea johnstoni. NCBI lineage: Eukaryota > Metazoa > Annelida > Polychaeta > Spionida > Magelonidae > Maea > Maea johnstoni. The sequence continues at coordinate 7,096,576 of OZ012696.1, read as the reverse complement.
ATATATATATATATATATATATATATATATATATATATATATATATATATATATACACACACACATGTACACACTAGCATATATACCAACAAGTATCACAATAATATCAATTCTTGGACAGAGCACTTTTCCCCGGAAGATTGGGTGTATAAGGCCTTACATGACAGACACTCCTCAGTCATCGGGATTTACATAGGAACCTGTAAAGGTTGAGCCAGGGAAGGACTCATCTTAGACAGATGATGAACTTAAAGAAGTCCTTTTAGGTTTCGGTGGGTTCTAGGAAAGTTTTAAGCTTACAAGAGAGGTGTTTATACAGTAGGGAGGACCACACTTTGATCCTAGTACTTCCTCAAGGATACACAAATAGGTAGTAGGATTCAATCTAAACTTTTAGGAAGTATCAGTGAATTCTGCTTGCAGTCGCTCTCTGTATATACCTCTCTCTGAACTAATTGAGGTGTTCAACTTGGAGGCTGTCAAGTTCAATGATACCCTTGTATTTAGTATGTTAGACGGTTGTATACCATTTCTGATGGCCATTACAGTTCATTTATTTTCCTTATTTTCTTAACCATAACTATTTATGAAGTTGTAATTCAACTTGCAATTCTCCCCTTCAGATGAATTTGGTCATGCTTTCATTCATTTCAAGTAATTTGATTCACACAGAATCAGTTAATTATCGCATGTTTCCATTTAAAGATACTGAAATACAGACCCAGACTGAGAACCAAACAGGTTCAGATAATTTTTCCAAAATCAGTAAAGACCACAAGAATGGTATATAACCAGGTCTGTGAATTTTATGCAATGTTTTTTCTTTTTATGTTAAAGAAGAATTTGTAGGACGAGTAAAATCTTTGCTGGACCAGTAGATCTTCAGGGTTACTGGTCCTACGGGGCCAGTACCATTTTGAGTTAACGTTGAGGCCTGATAGCCCTTGTATTTTCTGCTTCAGGTAGGCCCTCTTTCATATCATTGATGATCTGGTGATGCTCTTCACCTAAACCTATGAAGAATTTTTCTCGTTGCCTTGGGGGGTTTCGTCTAGGCTTGGTCAAATCTCTGGTATGGAGCGTCATCTTTGATCAGGCCTGAAAGAAATATATACCAGTTATTAGCTTAGAATCAATTACAGTGAAACCTCAAACATATGAATACTGTAGAACACACAATGTACGCGTCTGTTTATATATAGCGTACATTGCTTGTGGTACAGCTTCGATATATATAAAAAAGCTGAACTTTTTTCTTACTGTACTGGCGCTGTCAGCGGCGGCTACCGTCGATAACATACAGATACGCTATGATGCCAAATCTCCCCAATTTGCTATATTTGGGACACGCGTCATATGTGTGTTCTACAGTAACTTACAATGAATCCTCAAAGGTGTGACTGAATTGCATTTTGTGGCGCAATCGTTCAGATCTCAGAGGCTTTCTTCAACTCATGTGGAGAATTAACCCTCATGCTGCCAGTGGCTAATTTGGTCAAAACATGATGCAAAAACCCTGAAGATTTGCCGAAACCCAGGACATGGGTGCCCATCTGAGAGTACTCAGCGAGAGCTTTCCAATAAATACCAACATGACAGGGTTTACATGATTTTCTAAAATGTTTGCGGTATGTTATTTGAACGGGAGTAGCCTCAGCATTGGAAGGGTTAAGGACTGGAGGAATGAGTTTAGTTCAGTAAATGAAATAAGATATGAGTATATTTCTGATTGACAAATCAACCTTGGACCTTTTGCAATGTTGCACAATGCCCTAGACCGCTCAGCCATTGGGGAAGTCTCTCTGTTGAGAGGTACAGTAAAGAAGGGCATTTAGAGGCATAGTCTTAGCCAGCAGGGCATCTGGGTATCATCTGGATACCCAAACTCTCAAAAATTACCCTTTAAGACACCCACAAAATATTGTGTGGAATTTTAAAAAAAAGTCAATTTCAAGCACATAATTGAACAATTTTTGCCTCAATGTAGTCCCCATGGCATTGCATATGAACACTACGCTTTATTTCATTAAGTTAACACATGTTTATGGTTGTAATCTGAGTATATTGCTGTATCCCTTGAAAAATTGAACGCAGTTTTACAATTGCCAATTTTGGACATCCACTTTCTAAATCCTGGCTAAGTCCCTGTTTACAGGTATAGACTAGCTGGATCTTTGCCAGGGTTAGAAAACTGTGTGCCCGCATTTGTACACATAATTGGTGTCCTATTTTATCAAGGGTCAGACCACACTATATTCAGATAACGACAATCAACGTTTGTTTAGCTATTACGTAATGTTATAGAAATCACAATGAGATATGACATATATTTGTCTTAAGTTGATATTTTTAGAGATTCCTTAGAAAAAATATTAAGGGCGTTATAATGGGTGATTTTCAAGGATCTGGATAACAAAATGGTGCAAAGAAACCCTACTGGCTAAGACCCTGTTAAAAACTTTATTTATTTATCTCCTTGGAATAATAAAGTATGTAATAACAGTATACACAATTAAAATTAAAATCATGCAAAATTCAACATTTCTTAAATTGAGCATGATAACTCCACATACAGTTAAATGAAAAAGAACTCAAAACCAGTGCAAAGACCAGGTCAATTCCAAATATGATTAAACATAAAAAGTTGAAATAATAGGTGAATGCCCTAAAAATGAGCATGTCAATCACAAATATACTGCATACCATGTTAATTTTGCTGCATACCATGTTATTTATAAACTAATGCTCTCTACCGGCAGCTGCCTCTGATGCACAGTTTAACCCGTATACTGGTGGTGGCTAATTTGGCCAATAGAAAATGATGCAAAAACCAAAGAAAATGACTGAAACCCAGGCACACAGGTACTCATCTGAGAGTGCTCAGCGAGAGCTATCCAATGAATACCAACATGACAGGGTTTAGATGATTTTCAAAGATTTGCATCCTTGTCCTTTGTACGAAAGTGGTCTCAGCATTGGAAGGGTAATTTTTTGCTTAATACCGACGTCAAATGACAAGCTATCATGTGAGCATGTCTTACAATACTAGCATAGTGTTTGGATGTACACATAATGATGCGCAGTGTAATAATTGAGGACTCCAGGATTGTGCAATGTCCGCATTGATAAAACCACAGCATTATTAACAAAGTATACAGTAATCAAATGTATAAATTAAAACCCAATGCCCTCAAATCAAATCAATTTCATTTGAACGCAATACCAGTACACCTGAAATTGAGCGAGCCCATTGCAAGTTTTAGTCAATGAATTCTATTCTCACAAGTTTCTTCTAATATTCTTATGGACATCAGATGTGCTGGACCACAGCCCAAACTGATCTAAATGCATCATAAAAACATCAAGAAACTGATCAGAATCTTCCAAGAAAACACCAAGAAAGAAAGGAAGATACCAAAAAAGTGCATTGTGTACAGCTAGTATCAAAATGTGTCAATCAATTTTTTTATTGATAATATCTGACCGAATTAACATTTTGCTTAACCTATTAATGGTCTTAGCAGCCAAAAACAGCTAAACAATTTTGGTGAAATATTTCAGGAAAAGGCATAATTGAGAAACTATTTGAAGAAATGTTTTTCAGGACATTACCATCAACTCTCCTTTTATTATTTACTTTGTTGGTAAAATCATTCTTAGATGAATACTTTGTTATTTCTTTCTATGTGCATGTGGATCTGTTTTCAATGCGTTTATATATCTATCATGTGACATCAAAAGAAATAGTAACATGGGTGAAACACAAAAATAAAAGTTTCCACATTTGTTTCTGTTTCTGTGCACTCCTACTGTATCATAGCAAAAGGGAATGTGCAGAGATACAAAGTAACAATGGGACTACATGTTGGATATAAGATATGTAATCAACATGTATAATGATGTCATCAATGACTGATAATCATTAAAGTCATAGAAATACTCTTTAGATTTAGAAATGAAAAATATGCTGTATTAACCCTTCTGATGCTGGGGCTACTTTCGCCAAAACAAAAGGATGCAAAGATTTTGAAACCCATCAAACCCTGTCATGTTGGTATTCATTGGATAGCTCTTACTGAGTTCTCTCAGATGAGTACCCATGTGCCAGGGTTTCAGTCATTTTTCAGGGTATTGGCATGATTTTATATTGGTTAGATTAGCCACCACAAGCATAAGGGCTAACCGTATCAAATGTAAAGCCAACATATTTGCAGCAAATGTTCAGTTTAGTCTAAAATTAAAATTGCAATGGAAACGCCCTGGATATCAAATACTGTATGTATTCTCTACTGTTCAAGTCTATTGTTAGTGCAGCTTTCTATTGTTAAGAACACAATGAGGTGCAGACATCATACCTGGATCATCTACCATGCAGTCTAAACAATAGGATAATATACCAATGAACCACAACCAAAAATTAAGAATATATATATATATATGTGTATACATATATATACATATATATATATAAATATAAAAATATATATACATATATATATATAAATATATATATATATATATATATATATATATATATATATATATATATATATATATATATATATATATATATATATATTATATATATATATGTAGTGATTAGTGCATAGGTCTAGATGGCACTTGTAAAGGAAAGTCCCGTCATGAATGGGTTAAGAGTTCTAAAGGGACATATTGCCTAACCATTTAAAGTCTGGAGATCCTCTAGACAAGTGTCATAATGACCTTCTGCACTTGGGAAAGCCAACAGTAAAATGAACATTTAAGAACTATTTAATCCATGTTTAATCTAATGGTTGGATAAGTGTCATCTGAACCTAGGAGACTTAAGTATGGTTAGTCATGAAATTTTCAGAATTCAACCAAATTTTCGAGTACTGTCAATTCGGAAAAGATTGCGTTAGTTTAATTTTTGTGTTTTTTAGCGTTTAGCACAATCAGGGTAGCTTTGGGCACTACAGGTGGCTTGGACGGATTGAAAATTATCTGTTAGAGAAAGGGATTAATGATGTTGTTTTTTTTCATTTTTAACCCTTTCAATGCTGAGGGTACTTTCAGCCAAAGCACAAGTATGAAGAAATTTTTGAAGACCATCTAAAACCTGTCATGTTGGTATTCATCGGATAGCTCTCACTGAGTTCTCTCAGATGAGTACCCATATGCCAGGGTGTTGGTCATTTTTCAGGTTTTTTGCATCCTTTTGTATTGGCCAAATTAGCCACCAGCAGCGAAAGGGTTAAAAGGATACCTATATGATTAAGAGAAAATCTAGGTGTCTTGAAGATAATTGGTTTTTAATACAAAGATAAGTTCAGTTTCACTAAAACATGATTATAGAGAAGACCATCAGCTAATTTTCAAGGCTTGCCAATGATTGTTATTAACCCTTATGCTGCTGGAGGCTAATTTGGCCAATGCAAGATGATGCAAAAGACCTGAAAAATAACTAAAATCCTGGCATGTGGGTACTCATCTGACAGTATTTACTGAGTTATCTAATGAATACCAACATGACAGGGTTGCGATGGTTTTCAAAAATCTTTGCGTCCTTGTGCATTGGACGAAAGAAGCCTCAGCATTGGAAGGGTTAAGATATATATTCAGTTGCACCTACCATCAAAAGGGTTAACAAAATAATATGGAGAAGTGAACATCAACGGGTTAATAGCACCATTAACCATACAAGCACTAAACAAAATGAGAACATTCCAAATGAAAAATGATACAAAAATAAAGACGGGTTTCCTAGCGACAACCTACGATATGCATATCGCTTAGCAACAAATTAGTATCCTTACCTTGTACTTCTTCATCAAGGAGCTTACCTTTGAACTGCACTCCCAAGCCTTTTGTGCACACAAGTGAAAAGGCAAAAACACCAAGAGTTGTAAGCATACTGTATACAGCTTTAACCCATTCACACTCAGAGTTACTCCAGAAAGTATCGTCTGCTACTTTCATACTTTTAAAAATAACTTTGAAATAAAGCAAAAATTCTCAAAATATTTGAAGTAGAGTTGTTGCTTGGCTTCTGATCAACATTTCTCCTTCAAATGTTTTCCAAAAAATGCTTCTGTAAGTAAAATATTTCCCAAATAGTCAGGCCTGTTTTGGTCGTTCTGAGTGTTAATGGGTTAATTTGGAGTGCAGGGCTCAAAATTAAGGGTTTTTTCCGTGGAGCCCAATTGCATCTTCAAAAGCTCCCTATAGGTGTTGTGTATAGAGACCAGTACATTTTTTGGGGCTGCCTGCAGAAATTTGAGGGAGCCGCAAGAGAATTCAAGGGAGCCGGGGGCTCCTGGCACCCCCTAATTTCGAGCCCTGGAGTGCTAAAGATTTCGCCTAACAGCCCTGCGCTACTTTAAATTAGCACATTCAAGCACTCAAACAAAACCAAATACAAAGCAGGATATCTATTTGAAGGATGTTATTTTGGCGCTATCATGGGGAGCGCGAAAAATAGGGAAAATCTAATGCCTGTAAAAAATACCAGCTATACAGTATTGAAAGTTGGTTGCCATGGAATAACCTTTGAACTTTACAACCCAGCACAATAGCCTATTGCTAGCTCTTGAAAGTCAGGGCTAGTAAATTCTCCATGTGAGTAGCCCAGTGGGGCTTAATGGAATTAGAATATCAGTGACTAGAGAAGTGTGAAGCCCTCCTCTGGCTCCGCATACCTAGGTGGTGGCTTCTAGCATGAGGCCAGGGGTGAGAATAGTTAACCCATAGACACTCAGAGTTACTCTAGAAGGTATCGTCTGCTACTTTCATACTTTTGAAAATAACTTGTGAACAAAGCAGAATTTCATGAAATATTTGAAGGAGAGTTGTTGTTTGACTTCTGATCAACATTCCTCCTTCAAATGTTTTCAAGAAAATGCTTTTGTAAGTAAAATATTTCCAAATTTGTCAGGCCTCTTTTGGCCGCTCTGAGTGTGAATGGGTTAACATCGTTCCATGCTTGGTGCAATCATGAAAGCAGCATTGCTAATTGGTCAATTTTGGTTGCTGTATGAGGCGTTATAATTGTTATAGTCCTTGTAAACTGAGGTTATGACGATGAAATTCCTATTGATTGATACAGAGAATGCAATTGGTAGATTAAATAGTATCTATTACCTAACAAAAATAGTCCTATTGTTTTTGTTTTATTCGAAAAAAAAAATTAAAAAGATGTATATACAATAAAATTATTTACAAAAAATAAATCATTAACTTTTTTTTCGCTTTACAGCCCTGCCCGAGGGTGCTAAGTTAGATTTGCGCATTCAAGCACTGTAACCATATAAATACAAAGCAGAATATACATTTGAAGGATATTATTTTGGTTAAATACCAGTTATACAGTATTGAGTGTTAGTTGATAAGAGAAAGGTGCATGCTATATAATGTGGTGAACCTTTACCTATCAATGCTTAAGAGTTCCTCCAGAAAATGTTGTTTGATTTCTAATACAGGCGAACTTGGATATGACGGACCACTGTACGAGGGACTTTTGTCTATGACGGACGATATGCTTGGTCCCAGTCCCATGCATATCAAGTATGTGTCATATATATATGACGGATTTTGCATATGACAGACCAATTTTCCTGGTCCTATTGAGTCTGTCATATTCAAGTTCACCTGTACTTTTGACAATTACTTGAGCATTCAAAATGATTGTACAAAATATTTGAAGGAGAGTGTTGGTGATGTTCTGATAAATATATCTGTATCAAATATTCAAGAATATCAAATCAAAAGAATATTTGGGAAACTATTTGAAGTAGAAACAGTCATCAGATCATCACTAACAACTCTTCTTCAAATATTTTGTGAAATCATTATTAATTTCCAAGTTATTGCCAAAAGTATCAAAGATGCAGATGAGAATTTCAAAATTAACTCTCAAGCATTAATGGGCTAATTGGTTAACCACAACTTCCCCACCCATGTGCCACATACTAGTACTGACTATGAAGCGTGGTTAGTATGAGGTTAAAACATGGCACTCTCTTTTCTAGCTTATAGGTCACTAACTAATAAGCAGCATTAAAACCACGTGAAAACCTGGGTTGAGTCAATTACCGTAAAATCTCAGTAATTTGGGACACTTTTTAATAATTACGATTTTTATGGCTTATGGGTGGTCTTGCGTTTTCTGGAAATACTAATGAAGCAGAGTAACAATGGCCTAGATATTTCATATTTTGTAAAATGGCAACCGGCATTTATCAAGGGTGGCCTAGATTTCCCAATTATTTTGTAAAATAACTATAGTGGCCTAAATTCGTAGGTTGATCCTTAGTTCCGAGAACTATGGGTATGTAGCATCTCTGTCTCTTCCTTCACAAGGGAAGCTTATAGAGAACTTACCATATTTTTTTCTTATCTCGTCGTTCTTCAGTTTTCTCTCGGCACGCCTGAAACGAAATAGGTAAAGGTCCAATCAAGTAATATCGAGAAAAAAATTCACGGTTGTTTAATCGTTTGGTAAAGGTTAAGTTTGTTTAGAGAGCAAATGAAGGTTAGTTTAAATTATTCAAAAACAAATCATAAATTATCTAGTCACTGTAGTCTCACTTCTGTCAAGACCAATTAAAATTACCTAAACAAGTCATGTAACGAGAAAACATATACCCTACAAATCTAGAAAATGTTATAATTCTATTATCTAGACAGTATAAGAATACAGCCCTATTCACCCATTTACATTTTTAAAGTATCATGAGATGAAAGGCATCGGTCCAGGGTCTTAGCAAGGATTTCAAATATGTCGTCCAAAACAGCAATTCCAAAATTTCTAGCTGATTTAGCTACTAATCTATTTCAAATCCTTATACAAAGTACACTCATTAGCCTTTTGTGTCAAAAAAGGCAATTTACACTTCAGTTATGTCCTAAAAGACGGTTCGTTCAGAAAATATTTGGTTATTATCCCCCGAGAAGTCCAAATTGAAAAGTTTTCGTATAAATCTTTGCCTATCCAAAAAGGAGGTTTTCAGGAAACTACCTGGCGAAAAAAATAGGCAGGATGGGACGGGTCCTGGCCAAGTCCCTGGTCAACACCAAAACTGGCAGGATATTTATTGATACTATTATATAGATATGTTTGGGTTATTACAACATTATTTGTACCTTTCTTCAGATTTGATTTTTCTCTCCTCACGTTGCCTCTCAACCTGTTCTTCCTCTTTCAAATACCTGAAAAATTCATAATTAAATAGTGTAGAGAACCATCATTATACATATATACACACACAAACATATGTATATATATATAAATATATTCATATATAGATAGGCTAATGCAGGGCTTAATTTTGACATTTATGAGTCTATATATAGGTGTATGCGAATATAGGCTAAGGGAGAGATTAATTCTGACATTTATAATTAATTCCTTATATGAATATTATTGATAGGACTTGTTCATATTTTATGACTCGAGCTCTCGCCCAAATTTTAGACCGAGCGCCCTCTCAGAGTTTTTCCGAGTTTTGCGGGTACGTGACTAAACAACACAAGCTTGTACCAGATGTGCGCACAGGTAGATGTGCATCGGCTTCAGATACATGGAAGAAGTTTGTTTTAATTTAGCGTTGCACAACAACGCTCTTATTTCATTTTATATTATATCATTTGACATCAATAATGGATAAATAACAACAGAAGACAGAGTAAATAATTACTACCAGAAACGAGCATGTTTTCAACAATTTCCGAGCGCTCGTCGAAATTAAGGTTAAATTTGTTTGACTCAAACGCTCGGATGGTTTGGAGTTCGAGCGATTACTCCAGCTTTTAAACAAACCTACCATCACAAATAAATAAATATATCATTCATATATATGTATATATATATATATATATATATATATATATATATATATATATATATATATATATATATATATATATATATATATAAATATATATATATATAAATATATATATATATATATATATATATATATATATATATATATATATATATATACATATATATATATATATACACACATATATATATATATATATATATATATATATATTTATATATATATATATTTATATATATATATATATATATATATATATATATATATATATATGTCGTGGTAGAAACTGCGATCCGGTAGGATCGCCGATCCTACCAGTAGAAACCGCGATCGCAGTTTCTACCGGTAGAAACTGCGATCGCAGTTCCTACCAGGATTATGCTGGTAGGAACTGCGATCGCAGTTCCTACCGGTAGAAACTGCGATCCCATTTATCACTATTTAAGGGTTTGAATGAGCAGCTCCATGGCAGATGAGTTGTAAAACACTACATGCATTCATTTAAACCATTCATTTTTGGAGTGTGTGCATAGTCCTTCAAATTTTAACAAATCTTATTTTAATTCAATATAATTTGAAAAATATTTGAAGAAGGATTGTAAAACCAAAGAGGATCACCAACTTTCAGTGAAATATTTCTCAAAATGTTGCTTTGTTATCTAAATATTTACGCATACAGGAATTGAGTATTTCAATTGAGATGATTTATTGCTCTGTTATTTATTCCAATCTCAATCAAAATTTTGGGTGGGGTTTATTGCAATTAACTTGACGCTGTAATTGTCAATTGTATTAGGTTGATTTGGAAACAGTTTAAAATCCTAGGAATCTTCTCCCCTGCATCAGTCTGGTATGACCAGTAGCTAGTGCATGATTGAACAAAAAGCAGAGCCTGCCAGAATGTGATGTAATAATGAAAGAAATATTAACAATGTAGGTGTGGCAACAAAGGTGTCAATGGTGTTCAATCCTTACACCATTAATGCGCACAGCGGCCCAAAGCAGTCAAACAATTTTGTGGAAATATTTTGCCCAAAAGAATTTTTCTAAAAAACAATTTGAAGGATAAATGTTCAGCAGATCATTACTGACAACTCTCCTTCAAATATTGTGTAAAATCATTCTTTATTCCAATTGTCAAAAGTATCAAAAATCCAGATGAAAATTTCAAGTGTAACTCTCAAGGATTAATGATTTAACTTACTTATGAATTTGCTTAAAGCATGAAGTGAAATTTAAAATATTTGCTACTGTAACACTTACAAACAAGCAGGTAAATTAATAGATATATGTATTACTGAACTGGTGATGGGTTTTCAATATCCAAATAGTGAGAAAAATGTGCAATTGAGGTGAATTATAATTATTGTTAATTTGCAAAGAAAGTGAGAAGCTGTCTGGCTTTGTTTCAAATTGTAATCCAATTGTTATTACAGGAAATATGGGCTTGGTTCAATTGCGCTTCAAAGTTATTTATATAACTATATTGAAATTAAGGTTACAATGTAGACGTCCAAGTATTAATTGTTGGGTATAGGTAATTGAGTGGTCATTTGCTAATGTGAAGCTGATAGTTATAAAATGTTTTCAATTTGACTTTTCTAGGATTGAAGATGAATATCAAATTCAATAACTTAACCCATTTACACTCAGAGTGGCCAAAACAGCCCTGACAATGTTAGAAACATTTTGCTAACAAACATTTTCCTGGAAAACATTTGATCGAGAAATGGTAATCACATGCCATACACCAACTCTCCTTCAAATATTTTGTGAAATTTCGCTTTATTGCCAAGTTATTTTCTAAAATATGAGAGTAGCAGACTACTTTCTACTTTCTAAAGAACAACTGAATGAAGAAATGAGTACTTGGAGACAAAGTTTTATTCAATACTTTGTATATCGAAGTAAATAGATATAGTATCGTCATAATACTGTATAAACAGGTTATACTATTGCGTAACTGTGTTAAAAATATTTGAAGCCTTTCTTATGATGTCACATTGTACCAGTATCTGTTGGGAGTTAACTTTGCATAAATAGTTAAATCTACCCATTGAACGATAGGTGATTATGTGGAAGGATTTGCATGAAAGATTGCATAAGAGAGATTTGGAGGATTCATGAAGTAATATTGTGCCAGAATATGTTGCATGTTCATATTTAAATGGTGCTATTCAAAGGTGAATACTCATAAGTTATCTGTTATAAGTGTCTTAATGAAGAAATAAAGGTGCTTTTTGATTTGAAATTCTCACAAAAAATTTAATATCTTACTACTGCAACTATGGGTTACCATAGATTGCTAAATATATCAATACTATCACAGCCTTTACTGAATCGCAGTTTCTACCAAGGTATGGTAAGATCATTCTGGTAGGATCGGCGATCCTACCGGTAGAAACTAAGATCGCAGTTCCTACCAGCATAATCCTGGTAGGAACTGCGATCGCAGTTTCTACCGGTAGAAACTGCGATCGCAGTTTCTACTGGTAGGATCGGCGATCCTACCGGATCGCAATTTCTACCACGACATATATATATATATATATATATATATATATATATATACATACACACACACATATATATATATATATATATATATATATATACATACACACACACATATATATATATATATATATATATATATATATATATATATATATATATATATATATATATATACATACACACACACATATATATATATATATATATATATATATATATATATATATATATATATATATATATATACATACACACACACATATATATATACAGGACTTACTTTCGTTTTGCGGCTTTCCCTGATCGACAACAGCAGCACCAGATACAACAGAGTAGCGTCAAGAGAATGACTCCTCCAAGTACACCCATCACAATCAGCATGATCTTGAAGTTCACTGTTCACAATGTTAAATAATAAATGCATGTAAAACACAAGTTTAAACTAGTATTTGGTATAGGAAAGAACAATGCCATTGAGTGCATTCAATGAACAGAGCGGTCTCAGGATGTATCATGTAGTGATATTTAAATGTGATAGATAAGTGAATTCCAAAGGTATAACAAAGAAATATTTTTATGAAATTGAACAGAAACCACACTTTCAGTCAAATATTCAGACGTTCTTTTGTTATTAAGATATTTTGGTGGGGTGTATGTGAAAGGGCTAAAGGAGAGCTTAGTTTTGATATTTATCAGGCCTCAACACTAACTCAAAATGTTAATGGCCCCATTGGACCAGTAACACATAAGATCTACTTGTCCTTCAAGTTTTTTACTAGTTCTACACATTCTTCTGCAACATAACAAGAAAAAACATTGCATAAAACTCACAGACATCATTTATTTTCATTTATTTCATCTACATTTATTTCAAAAAATATTTGGGGACATTCTTGAGTGGAAACTAGTTAACAAGAATGTCCCAAAATGTTTACTGGCCCTGTAAGACAAGTTGAGGTATTTTTTAACAAGCCCGAAGCCATTTTGGGGGATTTTTTCCTGGCTTGGGGCCAAAAAGTTCACTGTTAGCATCGCACCCTGTGTATAATTCTTATGGCTACCACTAGGGGTCGTCAAAGTCTGCCTGCCCTATGTGGCAGCTAAGATTTCATCATTTAACTTCAGAGATATTATAAAACAAGTTAAATCCGCTATATTTTCAACAGTACAAATAAACCTATAGCAGGAAAAAAGTAGAGTGGCACAAGTATGGTACCTACAGAAGGGCTCGATCAAGTTGAAGTTAGCATCTAAGACAAAAAATAAATTTTATAGTAGCAATATGTATCTTACATATTTGGAAAGCTAGAATTCTGAAGTTTCTGGATCTTTAGTCAGATTTACTGTATTCCCATATATGAACAAGTTATGAACATTTTACTGCAGGGTGTTTGTTTGTTTGTTCAACGCCTTTCTGACAATAACATATAACAAAATGTTAAAACCACCATATTTTCTTGTAAAACCATCTTATGATCTTCAACATTGCTTTAGATGATACAATTATACCTGGGAAGACTGTGCCAAGAGATATAGGATTGAATATTATGTTTTGGGGTGTTTTTGATGAATTTTAAAATACAGTGATCTGTGATTCCGTAACATGTGATTCCGTAACAGAAAAATAGCATTTTTTTAATTTTTGAAAATGTTCAGATTGGATCATTACCATAAAACTTCATAGAAAAAAGCATTTTAACACTAATTTAACTATGAGGGGCACACTTTTGAAAAAAATAAATTCAAACAGTGTTTTTGTGGGGGTTAAAGTTGGTGATTCCGTAACGTTACGGAATCACATATTTGATAAATTGACTGGTTCAAGCCTATAGATGTCTTGAACATTCTTTAAATGGACTAGTTTGTTATCTTAACTTTAAGTTTAGTATTAACTGATAGTTTCCATATTTAGAATGAGACATTGTGCACAGTATTTTGAAAAAAAAAGTATATGTCCATTATCGAGTAGTAGTTTCAATATGGCATCAAAACGCTTAGGACAAGGACTAAGCTGTACATGGAAATCAGATGAAGTTCTTTATAAACAAGTAACTCAAATACAATTTTGAGAAAGGTACAATTATTCAAAATGTGTCATAGTACCAAACTACCTTTTTAAAAACATTCACACAATTTTAAAGTATCTAGAGTATAATTAAGCTGGCCAGCAGGGCATCTCAGCCTCATTTGGACGCCCACTCCCTCAAAAATCACCCATCAGGACACCCAAATAATTTTGTGAGTACCCTTTAAAAGGACATTTTCAAATATATAAATGAATTGTTTTCACTCTAGTTTAAATTCAGTGACTTTTTATAAGGCATTTATTTCAAGAAGTACATGCATGTTCATGGTTAGAATGGGCCATTACAACCTATTCAAACTGGTGCGTACAGAATTTTAGAATATTGAATTAAATATTTTCCCTCAAATTCAGGAAAACTTGCTCCCTCATTTGGCTGTCTTATCCTATATAGTAGTGGTGGGAGTCAGTTGAATTTTCCCAACCGATCATCAGTCAGCTAGGCCAACCGACTATCACCGATTAATCGGTTCATCGCACTTTCATGAGAATGTTTGCTTGTCAAAGCTTAAGTTTAGCATGTTAACACTTATTATAATATTGTACTATTTCAAATTATCTATTCTATCTTGGCATCAAACTTTCTCAAGTGTTTTTGATTTATGCTATGAAGGATTATACATGTAAACAGTGCAGGTTAGATATACTTGTATGTTTTCTTTCTTATTTTTATTCAGTAACTTAGAGACAAATTACCAGTATTCTAATAAATCAAAATACTTTTTACAATATGTATGAAGGCATTAAAAGATGTCTTTAGAAAAATAATGAAAGACACATCATAGAACACATTTCATCCAACTCATATTTCTACATTTAGAAGGAATCTGAAATATCTAGTTTGCTCAGTACCCCAGTTTTTATCAGAGTCAGTAGGTATACTTCTTGGTATGCTATTACTTACTACTTGCATGACCCATACTAGACCTATTACAGTGCTGGCTCTTAGAAGGTATAAACAGGCCAGAAGGTCAGTACGTGAGACAAGCAACTTTCTCTGTGGGATATCTGGTAAGGAACCCTTTGACCTTAGAGGATGTGGGCTGGCTTAATGGGCTATTATACCGACTAACAATTAGGTGTAAAGTCTCCAGCCGATTAATTGGTTACTGTTAACTTGCTGACGACTTTCGACTACAGTCGATCATCGTCCCATCACTACTATATAGTAATATCATTCTTGAACCCTATTTGTTCAAGACTTTTGTAAAATAGTAGATTTTAGATAATTTATATCTGTGATGGACAGGAAAGCTCTTCGACAGAGATTTTAGATACCTTCACAGAAACAGAGATCTTCCTTCAAGTAAAGAAGAAAACTGAAGTTTAGCACATGGTCAATGTAGCCCAGATCCCGAAGTCTCTATTTATGCATATATTTTAAAACTTGACCACCCGCATTAAATTTTAGAGGAATTTATTCAGTGTTTCAGGTGGAACTTACACACTGTTGAGGACACTTTAGAAACTTTTGTCACAAGTGTATAAGGGAAAGGATTCAATTCATATAAACATTTCTCAGAGAACAAAATTTTGTTACATCACTCAAAGATACAATATAGTCATATGGAAGACTCATATGATACTGTTTTATACAAAGCCAGTCATAGATCAACAGTCTAAATGATTTTTAAAACAAATTTCCAGGGATTCTCCATTCGCCCAATAGACATGTATGATCTACTCCAGAAAAAATATCCAACAGTTAATAAGATCACAAATGCATGTTTAAAAAGAATCATTACATAGTTATTTTATAAGTATTTAGCAAATTTGGCATTAAATATAAATGTTCATAATTCATTCATAACTCAGCTAGTTTGATATCAGTTGGTATGTGTACAGATGTGTACCTTGACTGACACCTCCATCCTGTCTGCAAATGCAATGTCTCCATTCACCTCTACATTCCTAATCCTGAAGCCACCCATTCAGTTAATCAGGGTAGATGCAATTTTTCCCCGAATCATATCCTCCTTCCCCAGACTAAACAATAAGGGGTGTTAATAAGAGGGGACAGTGGAGGAAAAACAGAATCCACATTGTCTAGGGTATACCAACATCCTTGATGTGTACAGGAAGTGATATAAAACTGACCAGGTAGTGAGTGAAATCTACCTCTGAGAATGCAGAAGGTAACATCATATTTTTCAAAACCTTTTCAGATTAATGATCTAATTATAAGAAGCTTCAATGTTAAATCAATTACAGCTTATATAAGTTAATTGTCTAACAATTGCCCTTGTGGGGAAGTGGTCCCTCTAACATTAGACATTGTCATCTGTTACCTACCATCAGAGACGTATAAAACCCACTCTCTGCTGCCATGTAATTCCTAATTAAGTGCTCCCTTCAGTAAAATGTATGTCTTTATATCAGTACACTAACTTAACTTTTTATTAAAGCAGAAGATTTTACCATAGTGCACTCTTTTAATGAAAGATATTGATTGTTACAGAAAATGTGATTCCGTAACAAATGGTAAATGTGATTCCGTAACAAGACCATCTGTCAAAGTTTCTTGAATAAAGTTCACTTTAACTTATTCAACACCTAACTTTGTGGAGGAATCTGTGCAAAACAAATTTACCTACCACATGATAAAGAAACTTTTGGAAAAAAGTGGCAGGAACAGCATGAAAGTGGTATTTGATTAAAGTGGTAGAAAACAGATGGTAATTTTGAGTGATTCCGTAACAGGCATGTTTTTTCACTTTTTTACCCAAAAATCATTTTCGGGGGAAGTTGGAACTTGGTCCATTTGAAAGAACTTTCAAAGCCCTACACAACCATATAAAGCATGATTTCCTAACTTTTACCATTAATAGGATATCTAAGCTTGAACAGCAAAAGTGTGATTCCGTACTAGGGTCATTCCGTGGTAGCGTCCATTGTGTCGGATACGACAATTACACACTTAAAATTTCTATTTTTCAGAGGAAAACAGGTATATTGATGACTTAACTTTTTAATCATGTCTATAAAGGACTTATCTAACATGTGCTATTGTTTCATAATTTTTTTCTCACAAAAAATGTAATTTTTGAGGAAAATAAAATTGTGTCGGATACGACAAGCTTGCGACGGAGGTTTTCTCAACTTTGGACAAATACCAAAATCTCTGTTCTGTTCATGGGAGTTCCACTACAAGACATGTCTAGGTATCATCTCAAAAGGGTTTTGCACAATAGTCATGAACAATTTTCTCAAAAAAGATATTGTTTGGCAGTTTTGTGAGATGATTCTAAAAAAAGGTTGTTGTGTCGGATACGACAAGCTAGGCTGTGTCGGATACGACACTTTTGTCCACTACCATAAATCAATATAAAAACAATTATATTTGTCATCAGATCAATACCAGAACTGAAACAAACCAAGGATGTACTATGTTGAAAAGTTTGACTTGCATGAAATACTTATATGAGTCTTAAGGGAGCATTTTTAGATCATTTTGGAACATGTTACACGTGACACTACCCAGCACAAATAATTTTTTTCTGATTTTTAACAATGTACAATTGCTCCAAGTAAACAATTTATTAAAACTCACAATAATTAGATACTTTATATTCCTGGCCATACAGACATCTTACATATTAGAAAAATTGCATTGAAATATTAAGAAATATAACATTTAAGTAAGAAGTGCGAGGGTATACCTGTTACTAATTTCTCACTTGCTCAATGACTGAGCATGTGATGTTATTCAGCCTACCCTCTCCAATCAGATTCCTGCAATGTTTTTCATGACAAAGTAAACATGTAATTGTCAGTACCATATCTTTAAATAATTACCATTACTTTTACAAATTATTTTCATGCTCTATAATCATTTGTCATTCTGAGAGACACACCACATGCTGATTCAGTTTACTGTCTGTACTTACATGAATTTATGCTACCCTGACATTAAGATTGAAAGAATCAGATTTATTACCTAAAGGTAGATACCCTGAATAACTTAAAAGCCATTCCATTATATCAATAACTATATCAATTATAACAAATGTTAAAGTCGAATAGAAGCAGGTTTGGCTTCCGTCTAGCAGGGCTGACCAAGCTATTGCCAAATTTGGCGACAGGAGTTCAGAATTTGGCAATATTAGTAATATTTTCAGTTATCAACTCCTCACTAAGAGTAACTAATACTTTTCCTAGCATTCTGAGCATATAACATCAGCTTCCTCCCATACTCAAGCTAGCACCTGTGGGGCTCCAGTTCAAACAGGATGAGGATGTTGACTAGAATACACATGCTTGGTGACAGTGTCCACCAGGGACGAGTAGATACCCTGGTGTCACCGTGGTGGGGTATTCACTATGTCTGGAAGGATAGCAAGATCCAAGAAAGGAAATAGAAACCATCATTGTGACTGCATTAGTTTGTAACAAGTGGATCAGATGGATCATGGACGTTACCATAAATGTATAAATCTCAATACAGTTTTGTTCTTCAACAAACATTTTCTCAAATGGGTGCAAACAGGAACGTGGTGTAAATGAGCTGTTCAGCTAATTCACTTCAACATTTTGACTAAGTGCTTTTTTTGTACATATCACTGTATCAATTTAAACTTTGTTTTTTCATTGGAGAGGTGGATCAACTCATATTAGAATCAAATCCTCATGGCTGTGGTAGAGTGAATCCCCTTCTACTGTCCTATTTGCCTAGATTATCAAGGATTAATCGCACTTGGCGTGCACCAGATAATTAGACAAAGGGTAACCAATCAAATGGGAATTGATAGACAAACAATGTAAATTGGAACTGAGAAATTGAGCCTGTTTCATACCCATGGTATTGACCATGTACTTTTCAAAACGTATTTGGACTTCCCCTTGAAAAAAGGTTCATCTTGAATGTTAATAGGTTGGGTATACTCTAGATAGGGTGTCGTATCCGACACGTTTGTCGTATCCGACACAAATGAAAAACACCTTTTTTCCCCAAATTTTAAGCAGACCTTACACATTTTATTCTGGGTTCTAATAGGGCTAGGGATAATTGAGACTTTCATGAAATGGCATTTTTTTTGATGCAGTAGTTTTGGAGAAAAATAAACTTTTTCATGTTTTTTTGTGTCGGATACGACAGCCAGTATTTGGACAAAAGCTTATTTTTATCCAAAATATTTTTTTCTTCAAAATTCATTACCATTTATTCAAACTAACTTAATTTCATGTGTCCAACCCAAAAAGTAACATTTATCATGTTTTAGAATGTTTTTATTGAAGAAAAACCAATGTCGTATCCGACACACATCCAACACACACTTTCCCATTTTTCTCAATTAAACCATCAATAAAGTTCACTAAACACATGTTTTTTTATATCCAAGTCAAAAATCCCAAACTTCAGAATGTCTAGTTTTAGAATACATATGTATTGAATGTGTACATTATGATTTAATTTTTCACATCCATGTCGCAATTAGTGCGGAATGACCCCGACGTAACAACTTGATCGAGCCCAGAAGTCACTTTCATGTTCAATCTATCACACCTTTTGCAGGGCCGGTCAAAATTTTGTCGGGCATGTTGATATTAAAGTTTACCTGCCCTACTTGGAAAACCCCTTCAAAAAATAATATTGAGCCCTGTACTTACCCCAGCATACTCCCCACCGGGCGTCACCCAGATCACAGACGTCACTGCGGGGAATAATGTCCCCAGCGGGGTAGGGCACGCACTTCTGACCTTGGGCATTCTTAGGGTTGTAGCAGAAAAGGCACTGGAATAATCAAAGACAATCAATTAGAAACATACCTGGAGATCACCGCGGGATACTTTCAACAAGAACTTAGAAATCAGGAAAAAAATACCAAATATTTTTGAGTGGTAGTCTCCTGATGAATAATTCTTCTTCAAATATTTTTCCAACCATGCTTTTTTGTTTAAAGGATATCATCAAATTTGTCAGGTTGTTAGCATCAATGATTTAAAGTGCCAGACTAGAAAAAGTTGTGTGCTAAGAAGTTTAGAAATCCAAGTACCAGGCTTTAAAGGCGAGAGGACTATTTCCGGTATTATTCTATCCTGTATATAAGGAAACTATTGTAAATTCTGGGTAACTTTGGAAAATATTTAGTAACTAAGAATTTCATGGGTTGAGAGTGGCCCTTGTTTTCTGAAAATACTGACAGAGCAGAGTAATAGTGGCACTGATTTCCCTTAACCCTTCCAATGCTGAGGCTACTTTCATGCAAAGCAAAAGAACACAAATATATCTGAAAACCAAACGCTGTCATGTTGGTACTCATTTGATAGCTCTCACTGAGTACTTTCATATGAGTACCCATATGCCAGCAGGGCTCAACGGTCCCCAGAAGGACCAGGTGGGCTGGCGGGGCTACCTGACTCCAAAATCAGGTAGTCCCGCCAGCATTTTAGGTAGCCCCGCCATTTAATCCAAAAAGGTTCTTTTTCCCCCTTTCCATGTTAGTGATGGTAATTATGCTTTTTTCTTCTAATTTGTAGGTTGCATGCTTAAGGGATGCTATATTTTTCTTTTTTTCGCTACCATTTTGTACCATTTTAGTGGGGAACGTCCCCAGGATTCAGGTAGTCCAGTGAGACTACCTGAATCCAACTTAAGGTAGCCCGACAGGGCTGTTTTTGGAATTCAGATCTCCCGGGAGATGGGACTCTGCTATATGTTGAGCCCTGGCCAGGGTTTTGGTGTTTTTTCATGATTTTTGCATTATTTTGTATTGGCCAACTTAGCCACTAGCCGCATAAGGGTTAAATCAAGGGTGGCCTAGAATTCCCAATGATTATGTTACACAATAATTATAACGGCCCAAATTCTTAGGGTGGTCCACATTTCCATGAAATTACGTCTCAGATCTATGATTATCAGCCATTCATGGCTCATGTCCCCATGTACAGGATTTTCTGGACCTTGGTAGGAGGGTGGATGCAACCTCTTTTTTATTCCTATATGATGAACCCTATCACTAGCACTGAGGAATGATATGATGGGACTTCCTGATAAACTTCCTGCTCATGAGTACGAGTCTAGAACTCTAGATCAATACCATAACTAGAGGCACAAGTGCCAAGTGGTATATACAGACAAGATCAATATTACTATTGACAACATAATATGTACATGCACATGTACCACAATTTAGATTGCCATGGCCAATGAATACACTCTGCACAGCAGAATAGCAACAGGTACTTAGCAAGGACCTGTCCAGTCTGTTCTTTTGGACAGATAGTTTCCTGAAAAATCTCTTTTTTGAAAGGAAAAATTTATATGAAGAATCCTTGTGCTTTGTATTCATGCTGTTTTGGACAGGCATTTTAAGATACCTGGCTAAGACCCTGTACATGGCAAAACAAACGACTAAACAATATTATAATGCAATAATTTATTTGTCACACTACAAGAGTCAAGTAGATATTGGTCAGTTACCTTAGGATGGGACACACAGGTTTCACAGGAGCTATTCACCAAGGCACATTCTGAAAAAGAAAGATAAGGCTTTCAGAGAAATTACTCTGACATTTATAATTATTGGGTGATCAACAGAGGTGCTTCAAGTCAATTGAGATTCAAAATGAATTGATGAACATGACTAGATATATCAGGACCCCATATGTAAACAAGTACGGTTGTAGATGCAAAGCATCAATAGTCAAAAGGCGGGGCCAAGTTACTTATGAACTTGTGAGGGAACCGGATGTATAAAGAACATTAACATTATAGAGGAAAATAATTTATAATGACTAGATTTGTATCATTTTTGTAGAAATTCTAGGCGCAAGCTGGAGACTTCGAAATCTCTTGGGTGCGAAGCTACTTGGGTACGCATCAGTTTGGTTACGAACCAGTTTGGTTACGAAGTCTCCTGATTTCATTCTATACACATAGTAGACCAGTGGCAGTCCTATAAGCCACTTCACGCAAACAATAGATGGTGGGCGATACCAGTCCCTAATCTGTGACGTGATTGTGAGACTGGCGCTAGTCTATACACAAAGTAATTTTTTTCTTAGTAATTTTCCTTCCTATACTGAAAAATATACTTTATGTCCGCTTAAAATATTTTATATATTTCAAAACTTCATGCTAAATTAAAATAAGGAAGGCAAGATTTTCCGCGGCAAAGGCAACATTTATATTATAACCAATCAGAATAGAGAATTATATTCAGTCCGGCCTCAGGATTTAGAGCACGAACGTCTCGCCCATGAACATCTCTAAACAGCTTCCCAGGTAGGCGCGGCCTGAGGGCCCCGCCAATAATTGCATACTCTTGTTTCAATACGTGTAATACATACATGTATGTAAAAATGATATTTGAAACTTGAAAGACAGTTAAACACACACTTTTTAATTGGTGGGCACTTAAAACAGGACCCTTCCAGTGGCTGGAAGGGTCCTGGCTAAGTAAATCCAGCCAGTCTTTCAGACAGCTTATTTCTTGGAAAACTGTTTCAGACAGGCAAAAATTTCCACAATCAACTTTTAAATTTCAAAAATGACCATGTAGGATCTGATTGACATTTTTTCCAAATATTTCTAAAATAAGTTCCCTTTAAAAGTATAATTTCATAAACTTGTATCAATCAAAACTAGTCAGACCTTTTTGGCTGCTACAGGCATGAAAGGGCTAGGATAGGATTTGTTTGGATCTGGAGGATATATGATTTGAGTAGATTAGGCCTAGAAAAAAAATTGTTTGTTTCCTGTAACGGTCCGAAAAAAAATAGGGTACCTAGGAAGGTCTGTAAAAAAGTTTTTTTTGCATTATTTTTTGGTTAAAAATGTGTGTTGCAAGTTGGGAGGACGGAAAAAACTTATGGGTAGGGATTTTTTTGAATAAAAACTTGTTAGGGTAGGGTTACAGGAAACAAACAAAGTTTTTTATGCCTTAGTTTCATGCCTCTGATTAAAGTAACAAAATAGAGAAAAAAATGGTCAGCCAAGCTTGAGTCAGGCTGTCTATAGGTGAAGGTAAAGGTTTATTTTATGTGGTAACTGGTAAGCTACTTAAGACTTAGGTGCACTTATAATTTATAAATGTGTATGACTCATGTCATGATGAGAATGAGTGATGGCAAAACTAGGAGATTCAACACTGAATCATGGTCTTAAGACTCTTAGCCAATATTTGGAAACAGGGTGTCAAAATATCTAGGTTTCGACTTTTGAGTGTCCAACGCGTGGTACAAAGTACATTCTGCTAATAAAATAAACCCTACATATTCACAGATTTTGCTTTTTTAGGCCAGTAACTGCTTTGTGTGTCTTATAAAAGTGACACTAAAGCTTCTACATCTATCTTCTAAGAAAAGTCATCTGACATCAGCAAATTCTGACAAACTTTTGGGTGTCCACTGTCCAGTACTGTCCACACTGTCCAAAAACAGTGTTCTGGGTGTCCAAATGACACGCTGGACACATAGGCGCTAAGCCCCTGGTAGGGGCGTACCCAGCCAGAAGTCAGGGAGTAATATTGACTTCCAAGCACCAGAGTTTTGGCAAAATGACTCCCAGATTTATTTCAATGTCAGATTTTCTCTATTTATTTCATAAATACAAAACAATAGATACAGTAAAAGATGTAAAGAAACAACAGTAACAGTGCTTTGTCAGTATGTAGGGTTGTTAAGACTATTAGTTTGTGGTAATTGAGTAATTAACTTTCACTTTTAACCCATAAAATTTCATAAATGTTGAAGTTTTGTTTCCAAATCCTGCCTCCTGGACATACTCTGATACTGGGTAAAAACTAAAACCAGAGACAGATATGTAACTGTCCCTGGAAAACTCTGATTGAGAGATAGGCCTACCCACTTTTGTTAAAAATTCATCTCATAGAACTGACCAACTTGATTTCTGAAAACAATAAGTTCATTTACTTTCTAATTGACAATGCAAAAAAGATACCTTCTTCTGGGGTGGGTGGTTTCTTTGTAGTTGAACTTGCAGTCGTAGTGGTGGTGTCCTGTGACTGCACAGCCAATATTGTAAATAAAGTGGCTAAAATACACAGCCAAATTGCTGACTTGGGCAACATTGTACTTTTTTCTAGATTGTCCTCCACTTGATAACGCAATTGAAAAATGTGGGATTCGATGGAACGTCAAATATCGTCTTAGTTCCAACTTCCGCGTTCACCACTCAATATGGCTGACAGGTATGTTCGGTTCAAGCCGATGACTTCCAATTGGTACTTCGTTAGGTAAGCTCCAAAACAACCGAGGTGGTACCGGCTGCCGCCTAACATAACATAGGTTATTTGTTGCGCTATTTCAAATAGTTCTGCTGTTAAACATACTAACATTCTAAATAAGGTATTCTAATGTCAATGTATACTTAAGAAACATATGCGACAGAATAAAATTCTGTGTCATGAATGTAGTTTCATGGTATGAAATCCATAAAAGAGTGGTTTTATTCTAAATGCTTTGCGTATGTATACACAAGTGTGACATTTAATAGACTAGACTGGCGCCAGTCTCACAATCACTTCATGGATTAGACTAGTTGCAAGTCGTCCAACTGCTGTTGGACATACATCTTATGAGTTATGAGGTAGCCTAGTCCTAGGCCAACAATTTTTTTTCACTTCTTTAATAACTTACCTATTGTTTATATACCATTCCCATTGATGTCTACCCATATTAAGTTCTATATTGGCTCACCAGGCGGCCAGCATGGGTTTTCTTTGGATTGTGACCAGGGTGACCACCATTGGCGCCATCTATCAACAGCAGCTAAAACTAACACCTAAATATTGAGCAAAAGATAGACCAGAACAGAGAAAAGCAATATTTAAGTAAATCATAGACTAGGAGCAAGTCTACTTCTGAGGTAGTAGGATCAAACACCAGTCCACCCCATTCAACTCCATGGGTCGACTCTGCTTCCCAACTAGATGAAAAAAGAAAACTGTCAAAACAGCATTTTAGCACTTATGTATAAATTTCTTTTGGGGCATTTTTTTGTAGTTCCAAACTTTTTACATTTTTTGCAGTTTTGCAATATAAATATATTTTTGTTGAAGTATTTTTTTTGCAGTCATATACAATATTTTTTTCATATTGTGTAAACCTTTTTGTGTGTGGTTCACCATGTTGATAAAGTTTATGGAAATAATGTTTAAGCTTGTCTATTGTGTTTCCTGGATTTAGTTTTAAAGTCCATCATAGTTTATGAAGGTAATGGTTTGGTGAAAGTTGAGGTTTTGCTGAAACTATGCTATTGTCTAATTTCAGCCTTAGCTTAGATGAGAAACATCTTTTTAATCCAAGGCTTCAGTTTTCCGAAATTTTTAAAGTTGTTTTCAAACTATTTTGTTATATTGGAAAATTAGTCACTCAGAAGTTATGGAGCAATGTGTTCAGAAATGGTCCAAATTTTTAGGATCAATCATCATCCAATCTGAGTGAGCGCGATTGACCAAAAATTGCAGAACTTTGTAAATGCGCAGTTTTCCTTTGGCAGTCTTGACTTGTTCACGGTTCTTGGCTCCATCAAACTGCCTTTGGGCTTCTTTGAAAATATAGATTGTCAACTAATTAACATATGTCTGTATGATTCTATATGCTGTAATTATGGATCATTGATGTTCAATTTTTTATCATCTTTGGTGATATTTCATTGTAATATTTCTCTTTATTGTTTATGAAATGCATTATCAATGTCACTACTCTCAATCTAATACAACATATTGATTATTGACCTAAATGAATGAAGACATTATTAGACCCCACGTTTCATTTATGTCGTAATTATCATTTTTTTTAAAATCGAAATAAGGGGGAAGGTGGATTTTTAGACAGGCCATTCACTGGTGCAAACTATATTATTATCTAATGATAAATTACTTACTACATAAAACATACTAATAAGATATTATTATATCTTATTAAACCAGGTCTGGTGTTGAGTGCCATGGAAAATATTTCTTTTAATTTCATCCACCGTCCTGAAAGAAATATTTCTTTTCATGAAGAAAACCAACCATGAACTAGCCAGTATTCAATAGTGGAGGAAACCAGAAAACCAGGACCCAGGAAAACAACCGCCTAACGAGTGTCTTAGCCAGCAGGGCGTCTGGGTGTCTTTTTGGACACCCAAAACCCTTAAAAAGAGCCCCCCAGGACACCCAATTTATTTTTATGTGCACTTTCTAAAAATCCCAATCTCAAGCTTATAACTGAATATTTTCATCTCCTTCTTATTACCATGACATTGTTTAATGATATCATGCCTTATTTTGATAATTTTGTGCATGTTTATGGTTGAAATATGAGTATATTTAGACCCCCCTTAAAAATTTGGACGCACAGAAGTTTCACAATTGCCAATTTTAGGCACCCAGTTTCTAAATCCTGGCTAAGACACTGAGCCTAACCATAAGTCACTGGTGACTTCCTCATAAACCTATAGCCATATTCAGTCAGTTACAAATCCTAGACCACTAAGCCATCAGGGCAGGCACCAACTGAAAGAAGATAATTACTCATTTCAAGTGTAACATAATGGGCAAACAAAATGCAACAGCCTTAATATTTCATGAGAATAATATTTATTCATAAATCTGGCTCTCACAGCTTTTACATATTCAAAGTTCTTCATACAAACTACTCCAGCAGGTCCATTTCCAGTAGTATAGAAGTCGTAACAGGCCTCAATGCTAACTCAAAATGTTACTGTCCCTGTAGGACCGGTATCACCTAAGATCTACTGGTCCTGCAAATTTTTTACTGGTCCTACAAATTTATTCTTTAACATAACAAGAAAACATATTAAACAAAATTCACCCAAATTTATTTCTTATTCATTTTATCTTGATTTATTTCAAAAAACATTTGGCAACATTCTTGACTAGAAACGTCTTAACAAGAATGTCCCCAAATGTTTACTGGCCCTGTAAGACCAGTTACCGTATTACCCCGCATACAACACGCACCCCATAGATAATACGCACCCCCTCCCCAAGTCCCTTTCCTATATGTACAATACAATTCCCCGTTAATAACACGCAGGCGGATTTGGGGAGTTGGAGTGTCCGGTTAAGTACTTGACCCTTGTACCGTAACCCGCGTTGCCTCTTGAATTAGAGGCTTACAGTGTTTATAGTGATCAGAGTCACTGTACAAGTGATACCAATTACCAGTACGGGTAGCCTATTTGTAAACATGAGCTGGTACATATAGGGTATCATAATAGCAATCATCATAACATCGTCATGGTGACAGGACAATAGACAATAGGAACCCACTAAAGATAGATGTTCGCTACCACGCACGCCCCGCACCCATAGCATCAATGTAAAAAAGTTCTGTTTATGTACCCGTTGATAACACGCACCCCCTCCTTGACATAGGTGCTGTGGTGTATAAAAGTGTGTGTTGTATGCGCGGTAATACGGTAAGTTTTTTTTTTCACTGGCCTGAATTTATTCTTGGGAATTTTTACGGGCCTAGGGCCAGCCGACCACTGTTAGCGCTGAGCCCTGCGTAACAGAAACCAGTGGAATGTCCTTAGCTAGGATTTTCAAACTGGGTGTCCTAAATAAGCAATCCATATAATTTGGATGCCATATTTTTGAGGGGCTACAAGGTCAGAGAACCTTACGGTGTGTTTCAACAGCAATATACTTCTTGTATGAAAGTTGGCAGTGCTGGAAACTTCAGTTTAATTAGAGAATACCCTAAGAAACTATTTGAGCCTATGTTTTATTCATGGTGTAATTATCCTTTAAGAATACTTTGCTCTTCTAGTACCAACAGAGATTGCTCCCATTATTTGCAAGGCTTCATAATTAAATGAAAGAATGCTGA
Organism: Maea johnstoni; assembly: GCA_963942565.1. Lineage (NCBI taxonomy): Eukaryota > Metazoa > Annelida > Polychaeta > Spionida > Magelonidae > Maea > Maea johnstoni. The sequence continues at coordinate 7,068,343 of OZ012696.1, read as the reverse complement.
ATAATGCAAGTTCACAATATCTCCAAGAAGATCCAATAGAAGTTTTTGTACATACTCCACTTTCACTACTTTTGCCTAATTCAAGTTCGAAGGAAAGCTTTGTGAAACTGGACTGAGAAATCTAGACACATAAGTTCCTTACTTTTTAAATGAAAGTTATGGAGTTGATTCTAAATACATCTTTATTTTAATCTTTGCAAAGAGATACTTCTAGAAAGACAGCACTGAAACATTAGGATTTGTTGGATAGAAACATCAAATGGATTCAGCTAACACAAGAATTCTCACACTTTTTAAAAAATCAATTGTTTTTAAATGGAAACTTCAACATACTCAAAAGTTCTTTCAAGACCGTATTTCAATTTTATAAACATATTTCTTACTTGTCTGACTCTGAATATAGTTGTACATATTGCAATAGCCACAAACCCTCACTCAGGGGTCTTAGCCAGGACTTCAAAAATGCCTGTCCAAAAAAGCAATTCCAAAAATTCTGCCCGTCCAGGTTTAGCTACTAATCTGCTTCAAATCCTTATAACAACATTAAGACATGTAATAGCATATTCTGGGCAATGTACACTTCAGCTATGTCTTAGAAGATAGTTATTTAGTAAAATATATGGTTATCATCCCCAAAAGGTCACAATTGAAATTTCTTCATAGAAACTTTTGCCTGTCCAAAAATGAGATTTTTCAGGAAAGACAGGCAGGACAGGTCCTAACTAAGTCCCTTCTCACATATTGTTTAATTGTTATAAATAATTTATTAGTCAGAAGCTTTGATGTAAAAACTAACCTTAGAAATGACCTAATAAACTTTTAATGAGCCAATAACAAGTGGGTAAGCTTTTGAATCATTCATCATGATTTTCCTGTTTAATGGATAAGCTGCTGGTATTATCTATCATTTCTTGTTTTATAGGAAAATCATGATCTTCCTGATTTATGACACTACTGTCGGTATTATCCTCTGTCTCTTGTTTTATAGAAACACACTGTCCTTTCACAACAACCCACTGCTGTGGTTCCACTGACTCTGGAGCTATAGTGTCCAATGTCTGCTCTAAGTGTGACTTCATATGCTGTTGTAGATGTGAGTTTGTGGAAAATGTCTCATGACAATTTTCACAATGAAGAGGTCTTTCCCCTGTGTGGGTTCTTTCATGCCTTGCCAAATGTAGAGAATGGGAGAATGCCTTGAGACATAGCTCACATTTGAAAGGTCTTTCCTCTGTGTGAATTATTTTATGCTGTATCAGCTTTGACGACTTGGACAATGCTTTATCATGTGCCTCACATTGTAATGGGCTTTCTCCTTTGTGAATACGGTTGTGCTTTTTAAGGTACGCGTTGCAAGAGAATGCTTTTTCACATACCTCACACTGGTATGGTCTTTCTCCTGTATGAATTTCTTTATGCCTTTTCAGGTTTGGAAAATGAGAAAATGCTTTATCACATGAATCGCACTTGAATGGTCTTTCACCTGTGTGAGTTCTTTTGTGGTGGATTAGCGTTGCAGGCTGGGCGAATGCTTTATCACATAGCTCACACTTAAATGGCCTTTCTCCTGTGTGAATTCTTTTATGCACATTCAGATTTGAAGTAGATAAGAATGCTTTATCGCACATCTCACACTGAAATATTCTTTCTCCTGTGTGAATTATTTCATGGTTTCTCAGTTGTGAAGACTTGAAGAATGTTTTATCACATAGCTCACACGGGAATGGTCTTCTTCCTGTGTGAATTCTCTTATGTCGAATCAGATTTGAAGACCTGGAGAATGTTTTATCACATAGCTCACACTGGAATGGTCTTTCTCCGGTGTGAATTCGTTTGTGTTTTTTCAGATATGAGGCCAAGGAAAATGATTCATCACAAATATCGCACTTGAATGGTTTTTCTCCTGTGTGAATTTGTTTATGTTGTTTCAGATTTGAAGCCTGGGAGAATGCTTTATCACATACCTCACACTTGAATGGTTTTTCTCCTGTGTGAATTCTTTTATGCATATTCAGACTTGAAGTAGATGAGAATGCTTTATCACACATCTCGCACTGAAAAATTATTTCTCCTGTGTGAATTATTTTATGGGTTCTCAGATTTGAAGACCTGAAGAATGTTTTATCACATAGCTCACACGGGAATGGTCTTCTTCCTGTGTGAATTCTCTTATGTCGAATCAGATTTGAAGACCTGGAAAATGTTTTATCACATAGCTCACACTGGAAAGGTCTTTCACCTGTGTGAATTCGTTTGTGTTTTTTCAAATATGAGGACAAAGAAAATGATTCATCACAAATATCACACTTGAATGGTTTTTCTCCTGTGTGAATTTGTTTATGTTGTTTCAGATTTGAAGCCTGGGAGAATGCTTTATCACATACCTCACACTTGAATGGTTTTTCTCCTGTGTGAATTCTTTTATGCATATTCAGACTTGAAGTAGATGAGAATGCTTTATCACACATCTCGCACTGAAAAATTATTTCTCCTGTGTGAATTATTTCATGGTTTCTCAGATTTGAAGACCTGAAGAATGTTTTATCACATAGCTCACACGGGAATGGTCTTCTTCCCGTGTGAATTCTCTTATGTCGAATCAGATTTGAAGACCTGGAGAATGTTTTATCACATAGCTCACACTGGAATGGTCTTTCACTGGTGTGAATTCGTTTGTGTTTTTTCAGATATGAGGCCAAGGAGAATGATTCATCACACATCTCGCACTTGAATGGTTTTTCTCCTGTGTGAATTTGTTTATGTTGTTTCAGATTTGAAGACTGGGAGAATGTTTTTTCACATATCTCACACCGGAATGGTTTTCCTCCTGTGTGAATTCTCTTATGTTTAATCAAATTTGAAGAATGGAAGAATGTTTTATCACAAATATCACAACGCAATGGACTTTCCATGGTTTCTGCTCCTTAGAGTTACTTTTTCCAGTTGTTACCTCAGAGTTTTATGTTTGTTGAATTTGTCAACAGGAATATGGTGTATTTCATAAAACTCTCTTATTTGATGTTTGATGCTCTAAGAAGATTCACCCCAACTTCATATTTTCAAGAACTAATTCCTCTATTACACAACCTGAAAAGAAAGAAAACATTGATTACAAGATGAGAGGATGACTTGATATGAACATAATTTTTACAGTGCTTCATAAGTTTTGTCATGTGTAATGAATACATATGTGAAAATATTTTTAAAAAGTTAAAGTTAAGGAATACATTTTTTCAGTTGAATATTGGCACCTAGAGTTTTAGCCAGAAGGGTTTCATATCATCATGTTGATACCTCTAAGTTCAGGGCTCAACATTAACATTTGAAGGCACTTGCCAAGTAGGGCATGTTAACTTTAATTTCTACCTGCCCAACACAATTTTGACCTGCCCTGCAAAGGGTGTGATAGAATGAACATGAAAGTAACTTTTCTTTATGTACTATACTCAGTGTTTAACAAAAGATTTCAGGTTATCCGCACAATTATCAGGTAGAGCACAGACCATAGGTCCGTGCCACGAGCGCCGTAGGCGTGAAATTCCCGCAAGGGGGGGTCCGGGAAAATTTGAAATCTATGTGCTCTCTGGGGGTATGTACATGTTTTCACTTGTTTATTTGGGTTTCCCCGCGATTTGCCTCAGCTCTACTCATTTATGGCTGCACATCGCGGGGAAACTTACAGCAGCTAGAAGTGCAGGTCGCACAACGGGCGACCTGCAAACACGGAAGGGTTGGCCGCACGCATTTCAGGTAGGTTTTTGCGACGGACAACCACTTAAATCGATCACTGATACTCGTACCAATTCACTACTTTCCTAATATAGCTTTATCTGTACTGTTAAAAAAACATTGGATTTCCTTTATGTTACAGTATCTCTGAAGTTACATGATGAAATCTTACCTGCCATGTAGGGCAGGTACACTTTAAATTTTACCTGCCCTTCAGCCATTTTTAAGATTTTTTACCTGCCCAGGTAAGCAGGGCAGCCCTTAATGTCAAGCACTATTGTTTGATGTGATTTAGTCAGGAAAAAGTACACATTCTGATAACTCTCACTGGGACATTTAACAGCCTGCTGGGAGGGTACATTCATGCTAATAAATGTATTCCTAATCTAGGGAATATCAACTTTGCAAAGGTTAACTAGTCAAATAAAACAGGGTATAGTCAAAAGTTAAATCCTGTAAGCTATACCTTAACTTAAGGGTGGCCCATTTTGTATAGAAATACCAACAAACTGGTGTTGTGATGGCCCAAAATTGCCAAAAATCTAAAAAGTGTGTGAGAATGCGGAAGCACAATTGTTCCAGATTATGAAATTTACATTTTGGAACGGGTGAAAAATGAGGAATATCCACAGGGGCTTGTATTGTTGAGAGCCACTCACTCCTAGTCACAGCCCTCAGGCTACGGTTACTTGATTTAGGCCTAAAAAAAGAAATTGTTTGTTTTCTGTAACGGTCTGAAAAAAATAGGGTAGGTAGGTCAGTTATTTTTTTTTCCCTATTTTTTTGGTCAAAAATGTGTTTTATGCATGTTTTAGGTTGAATAGGAGTTGGGAGGGCGGAAAAAACTTTAGGGTAGGGATTTTTTTAATAAAAACTTGTTAGGGTAGGGTTACAGGAAACAAACAACTTTTTTTCTTATGCCTTATTGGTTCCCGGATCCGCCGATCAAAGTGCAAAAGACCCGACGGGAAAATAAATGTAATCCCTCCACTTTATTTTGGGCTCTGCCGCCGAGCTGTAAGTAGGTACACCAAACCTAGGATAAATTTACCATGGATGGTAATAAAACTACAAAATTACAAGAACATCAATAGCAGAGCAATACAACATTACAATAGCAATGCAATAGTGTTGTTGAAATGCATCATCTTATAAAAAAATCGTTCTTTTGATATTCAAAAATATGATTTAAGTATGTATTTTAGTACTAGCCAAAAAATCACTTTATTTTTTTACCTCCCTGCCGAATGTTTGCTTACTAAGATTTCCGTGTGTTAAAAATAAGAAATAAAAATCACCTTAATTTTGAATTACCTCCCTCCTGACCCTGTAAAATTGGTCTGGGAAGGATCCGGGAACCAATAAATCAAGTAACCGTCGCCTCATTGGTATTATAGACTTCATAGGAACCAGAGCCTCAGACTCGGGACTGACACCCAACAATGGTAGGGTAGGTAGGTAAGGATTGGCTACCGCTTTGGCTCGCGGGCTCACCCCACTATGTACAGGGGAGCTACCAAGTGGTCCCCTTTCCCGTGCCTCTACCTGTTGTGTCCCCCAATGTAGGGGTGGCGCCCTACTCCCCATACCCCGTTTAGTGGTTAGGAAAGCCCTTTTCACATACATCATTTTTTTTCTCATCCTCCAAGCATTTATTCCATCACAATGATCATATGATTCATGATAGCTTTGACTCCATTTGAACAGGTGTTTGTTAGTAGTAGGGTCCTTTCTAGTTTTACATATCTTGTTAGGGTAACCATGGTAAAATTTCAAAGTGAACATACACTGCAACTTCAAAAGGTAAAATCCATCAAAAGCACACACACACACACATATACTCAATAACCTGTGCAATGCAATCATCCCCCTTCATCATAAAAAGCTAAATCAACAACCTTTTTGATGTAATCATCTCCAAATTAAGCAAACCACTTCTTTGATGTGATTTTCCCCAAAAATCTCCCCACTGTGATGCAATTATCACCTCAAAATAAACTGAACCGCCTCTTTGTTGTAATCATCCCCCAAAACTCCACCTATATAATGCTAGCATCTAGAAAATAAAAATCTTCAACATCCTTAGATGTTATCATCTCCAAATTAACTCCAAAGCCTCTGCAAAGTGCAATCACCCCCCTCTGTAAATTAAGAGATCACTCTACAAGTAACAATACTCATCTTCTTGATCTAATGCAAGTTACCACAAATGGCCCATAGCAGCCAACCTCTTCCTCACTCAACTTGCAAATCCCCCCCCCCCCCCCCCCCAAAAAAAATAAAAATAATACAAGCCCTGTGGGAATATCAGTGTTATGTCCATTGGGCGATAATTGGGAACAGACTTGAGGAAAGTTGTTTTAAAATCTCCAAAGCTTCTCGATCGAGCCCGAACGAGATGCTGCATCTTGATCGGACGTTGCACTAAACCTACTGAAATCCACACAAACTTCAAGATCGTTTTTATCCTAAACGAAGAAAAATTGAGTTTTATTTATCTAACTCTAAGTTTTTAAGACCGATTCAATCGTTTTATTAAGTATATCGAATGTCTATTGCTGACTGTTGGTGAATTTTTGGTTGTATCAGATGTAAAATATTTCAAATATACAAACTGGTGCCCATTATTACCTGAAATAGCACTAGTTGATGCGAAGTCTGTAATAGACTAGCGCCAGTCTCACAATCAAGTTGGCACGCAGTGGCTCAGAGGACTGGCACTAGTCTAAATCTGTAGTGCGATTTTTTGGCAGGGAGCAATTATTATTTGGGAATACTCATAGGCGATTTCAGCTAGGACGAAGGCGTCCTCTAATTGCCAATTGTTGAGAGTAGGCGGTCATCTTGTACTTTACGACCTCAATTCTTCTCAAAATCATTTTTCATTTGGCAATTCTTTTGATGGCCAAAAATATCAGAGCACCAAGATATCCCTGCGACCACATAATTACCGCTAACTAACCTATGTATCAATAGTTCAAAAAGCTTGGCAAACGAAATGATCTGATATACCGTTGATAGATAATATATTAAAACGTCTGTAATGAAAAGATGGGGGGGGGGGGGGGTTGCATTTATTATACCATTCATAATTAATTTTAATAATTTCTCCTCAAAGCTATTTTCGGAGTTAAAGTTTGGCATAGCGTATTTCATTCCATTCGTCATAGTTATATTCATCCTTGTGCAAGATATTTCCCCTGAACTTAGGTCGTTCACCGGCTGTCAAAAAAAGAGGATTGAGGGGGGGGGGGGGGGGGCGTTTATGATATCGCTCATGGTTAATCCTAATCATTTCTCAATATTATTTTTCATTTGACAATACTTTTGATGGCCAAAAATATCAGAGCACCCAGACATCCCTGCGACCAAATACTTAGCGCTAACTAACCTTTGTATCAATAGTTTACAAAGCTTGGCAAACAAACTGATCTGATATACCATTGATAGATAATATATTAAAGCGACTGTAATGAAAAGATGGGGGGGGGGGGTGCATTTATAATATAACTCATTATTAATTGTAATAATTTCTCCTCAAAGTTATTCTCGGAGTTAAAGTATGGCATAGCGTATGTCATTTACATTCGTCCTAGTTATATTCATCCTTGTGCAAGATATTTCCCCTGAACTTAGGTCGTTCACCGGCTGTTAAAAAAAGAGGATGGGGGGGGGGGGGGGGGGGTGTCCGTTTATGATATCACTCATAATTAATCCTAATCATTTCTCAAAAGTAGTTTTCGTTCGGCAGTTCTTTTGATGGCCAAAAATATCAGAGCACCCAGATATCCCTGCGACCACACAAGTAGGGCTAACTATAACACATAGCTCTCTCTCTCTCTCTTTTTTGCTTTTAAAAGTAATACCGGTATTCGAGCAGAAGTATCTGCTATTTTACTTCAAAATCATAAACGTATGTCCTGTAAGACGATAGATATTACTTATTGTCAATTAATGTGTGCCAACTTACTTCCCCTTTACTTATCATTTATATTGCTGTTACATCATGTATGTTATTTTGTAGTCGGCCAAGAGCCCTGGTGTAAAATTATCACCGACTTAAAATAAAGATTATCTATCTATCTATATATATCTATATACCTATTATCAATAGTTCAAAAAGCTTGGCAAACTGATACCCATTGAAAAATAAGATATTTAACCGACTGTAATGAAAAGATAAGGGGGTGGAGGCGATGTCCAATTGTGATTTTTCTCATGATTAATTCAATCATTTCAATCCTTTCTACAATCTATTTTCGAAGTTAACGTATGGCATAGCCTATGCCATATGCTTTTGTCTTAGTAAAAATTCATCCTTGTGAAAGATATTCTCTATGAAGTTTCGTCATTCAGTGTCATTTAATTACTTCTTAATGACTTTTTAATGAAAAAAAGCTGCATGTCTCTTGTGCATTATTCTGCACGAAATATGAATTAGCATTTTGTAGACTTTGTGAGCACTGCCTCTTAAAGGCGAGGTCAGGGAATACAGGCAGCACCACGTACCAAGGGCCGAATATTGAAAATCCATATCTATATACTAGATCTAGTATTCATTTAAAATATACCCCGCCATAAGAATTTCATGAAACTTTGCATAAGCTATCCTTGTCAGATCATCTTTGGAAATCCAAAATAAAAAAGGGGGCACCAGTCATCCCGTCCATATAAGTGGCGCTAAATTTTCAAATTTCATGTCTGAAATTTTGTAATGCATTATTTAGCGACTCACTTAGGAATGCAACCAAAAAAGAAGGGCCCATCAATAGCCGCTCGGTTTAAGTACATTTAAAGTTTGCAATGTATGTACCTTTATTGACCGCAAAATTGCAATAAAACAAATAGATACCGAGGAAACATTAAACGACATTAAACTACAAAAACAAATACATCCAGGCTCTGAATACAGTATACATATACTCCTTCATGGAGGTATAAAAAGCATGATAGATACTAGTATCCAGAATCCACGAGGAATGTATAGTATAGACATTTAATTACTGCATCAGTAGTTCGGACGTCTGCCAGTACCTGGTTGTACAAACATCCATAGATAGCATGTCAAAAAAATAAGCCAAGCACATCAAATACACAAGTAGCTTGCGAATTAGAGCTAAGTTCAGTTGTGAGGTCATCAATGCATCCATGTCCAGAAAACTGGTTGGCAAGTGGGCATGCGGTCGTGAGTAATGCCCGAGCTGACCACGCATTAAGTGCAAGAATTAAATGTCGGCACTGTACATCGAAGAAAGCGCCTCTATAGCCCAGTTGTTTAGTGTATTGGACGTTTATAATGTATCACTTAAGTGTTCACTAAAGAATGAAAACACAGAAAGATGTGCCCCAACAGAGTGGACTAATGTATTGAACGTTTGAAATGTATCACTTAAATGTAACTAAAGAATGCAAACACAAAAATATGTGCCCCCATAGCTGAGTGGTCTATTGTATTGAAGGTTTGTAATGTATCAACTAAGTGTTCACTAAAGAATGCAGACACAAGAAGATGTGCCCTTATAGCTGAGTGGTCTAGTGTATTGAAGGTTTGTAATGTATCAACTAAGTGTTCACTAAAGAATGCAGACACAAGAAGATGTACCCTTATAGCTGAGTGGTCTAGTGTATTGAAGGTTTGTAATGTATCAACTAAGTGTTCACTAAAAAATGCAGACACAAGAAGATGTGCCCTTATAGCTGAGTGGTCTAGTGTATTGAAGGTTTGTAATGTATCAACTAAGTGTTCACTAAAGAATGCAGACACAAGAAGATGTGCCCTTATAGCTGAGTGGTCTAGTGTATTGAAGGTTTGTAATGTATCAACTAAGTGTTCACTAAAGAATGCAGACACAAGAAGATGTACCCTTATAGCTGAGTGGTCTAGTGTATTGAAGGTTTGTAATGTATCAACTAAGTGTTCACTAAAAAATGCAGACACAAGAAGATGTGCCCTTATAGCTGAGTGGTCTAGTGTATTGAAGGTTTGTAATGTATCAACTAAGTGTTCACTAAAGAATGCAGACACAAGAAGATGTGCCCTTATAGCTGAGTGGTCTAGTGTATTGAAGGTTTGTAATGTATCAACTAAGTGTTCACTAAAGAATGCAGACACAAGAAGATGTGCCCCTATAGCTGAGTGTTTTAGTGTATTGAAGGTTAGTAATGTACCATTAAAGTGTTCACTAAAGAATGCAAACACAAAACGATGTGCCCCCATAGCCGAGTTGTCTAGTGTATCAAAAGTTTGTTATGTATCACTAATAGGCCCCCTAAGGAATATAGACGATTGAGTAGTGCCTCCATATCCGAGTGGTCTAATGTATTGAGTTTTTGCAATGTATCACTAATGACTCACTAAGGAACACAGACGTTATGGGGTTGTGCTTCGTAATCCTTGCAGTCTAGGATGTTGGACATTCATAATATATCACTAAAGTGTTCACTAAAGAATACAAATGCAAAGGGGTGCTTTCATAGCCGAGCGGCCTAACCCATTGTACTTTTGCAATACATTTTCAAGGAAAGCAAACACACAAGGAGTGGTTGCCCACATATTCAAACCATCTAGTGTAGTGAGTACCTATTCCACAAGGGTCTGGGGTTGAATGCCGCATATGTACCTATAGATGTAGTGTTTATTAAAGAATGCAAACACAAAAGGATATGCGCCCATAGCTGAGTCGTCTAGTGCATTGGGCGTTTTAAATGTATCACTTAAGTGTTCAATAAAGAATGCAAACACAAGAAGATTTGCCCCTATAGCTGAGTGGTCTAATGTATTAAGGGTTTGTAATGTATCACTAAAGGGTTCACTAAAGAATGCAAACACAAGAAGATTTGCCCCTATAGCTGAGTCGTCTAGTGCATTGGTCGTTTCCAATGTTTCACCAAAGTGTTCACTAAAGAATGGAAACACGGAAAGATGTGCCCCCATAGCTGAGTGGTCTAATAGTATAGTACTTTATTTGCTGGAAACCTTAAAAGTTATAAAAGGTACATCCACTAACTTTCAAATGATCAGGGGTAATAGGAAATATACAAAAAAAATAAAAGACATACAGACAAATACAAAAGTATACAAAATTAATCTGCTGAGAGTCAAAATATAAGTGGTAGTGGTTTCTTTTAAAACAAATGTACGACGTCTCATCTATCTCTACTGGCACTTCCAAAACTTTGGCTTGAGAGAGGTAAGGAGACAGGAAAACACCCGCGCTTCCCCATTATAGATACTACATTTTGCCCCAAACAGGCGCTGTCAAGAAATACAGGGTTGGGAGCGTGACAAAGGTTTAAACCAACCCTCGAGTTAAACACATCGTAGTACATTTGCACAATATATTTACAGGAGATACGTAACCAGATACGTAACATTACTTTCAAGTCACATCTGTATATGTATGTGATCGGCCAGGAGCCAGTTTTGAGAACAGGGCTTATCGTAAAGCTTGTTGCCTGTGCTTTCACATGTGCCATCCCTCTGATATAGGATATTCCTAAATATTTCGGAATATTCTTACATCATCTATGAATATAAGAATTACTAAGTATTCTTTTTACACTGGTTAAGTTCAAAATTCATTTAGTAATTCATTGTAATGTCGAAATCTATCTCATCGTAACATTTAGATAGAGCTTTACCAAAGCAAGCTGTAGATGGCGCCACTTTACTCAATATTAAGAGCAAATTTAATCAATATTACCCTTTATACGTGGCGCCCTTTCATTTGGAATTGAGCAAGGGGGTCCCTTTTTAAATACTTTTTTGAATATGCATAAACAAACGAACTTTCCTGGGAGGTTTTGATAAAATGGTATACCCACAATTTGTGTATTTATTCACTTGTTGAAACGTTCATATTTTCCTCGAAATTAAAATCCCGTTTTCATCCAACACATTGATAGATACTAGTAGTCGTTCACACCCTTTTAACACACGCTTATCTCTGAACATCCATATCAAGACCTGTGGCATCACCTTGACCCATTCAGAACCATAGTGTCTTAGTGACTTAACAATTTGAATGATCATTTTTAGAAATAAAAGCATTTTACAAATAAAACTGCACAAGGGTAAGTTGTGTAAGTACTATTGTGGTGCTACTTTTTAAGGGTACCTGGATACTATATAACTGGTTTATTTGGCGTGGTTTTTAATTTGGCGTTTTTTGGCGAATGCCCGTCAACGCCAAATTAAAGATCACATGAAAATATGTCTACATAAAGATGGCGTTGTTCTGACTGCTCCAGACGCCAAAATAAATACAGGGAAAATACTTTTTTTGAAAAAACGCCAACTTAAGTACACGCAAAATTAACCAGTTATACAGTACCCTAGGGATGAACAGGTTCAGTTACCAACACCTACATGCCTCCATCACCTTGTGTGACTTGTATCTTTGGGACCATCTCTCAAAAAGGTGGCAATATTGCAAGGGTATTTTTCAAAAGCTTACTGTAAAACACCAATGTTTTGGCTATTTCGGATTTTGAATCTTCCTCTATTCAGATTTGACACTTTTAGAATGGGAAATCGAAAAATGGGAAGTATAGTTGTTCTACTATATTTGTCCAAAATGAGTCCCATCTTTGTATCGTATTACTTCATCCAACCCCAAGTTGCTTTCAAGGTACTGTAAATCACTTAAGTATAGCGGGAACAATAAAATAGCGATAGTAGCGCTCTGCCCATATGCGCTATTGTAAAATCCCCATCTTTATTAAATTCTTAATTGAACTTGTTACTGATGTTTCCATTCACCGCTATACTTAGATCACGCTATCCAGGACAGTACCGTAATTGCGCTATATAATGTTCACGCCATATTTAAGTGATTTACAGTATTTGCATGAGTCACACGACCAGGTGCTCTTGTAATGGATAGATTAAGAATGAGAGTCTGTAGATGTATATACAATGCTTGTAGACTGGGACATTTCTCTCATTGATGTAGTGCCTTATGTTTTATTTCTGGGATTGCATATCAAACACATGATCCTTTTACGGAGATTTCTAGCTTGAATGACGTCACTTATCAAAGTCGTTCACAAAATAATACCAGTTATTAGAGCTGCACTCACCACCCACAAACTCGAGTGGCTCAATTACTTTAGCCAGACGAGCCGAGCTCGAGCTGGAGTGGTCAACTTGACGACTCGTCTATATAAGGCTCACAATCCTATCCCAGAACGCCTTACTCAGACCTTTTTATCACGGCCACGTTATGTATACAGTGTTAAGTGTTAGACTGACCTCTGGAGCTCGCCGCCACATTTTAAAATAAAACAAAATGTAAAAGTTAATTCATCTCAGTCAGTAAATATTTACTTCTTAATTGCTGGGCTGAATAATAAATATTGGTTATAAAAAACTGCACGTCCATGAGAAATCTAAATAATGTATCAAAATGGTGATGAGCTCATGAGTTGATCTCCATCCGTGAGTGCAGCTCTACCAGTTTTGGCAACAGAGTCATTATGCTCGACTATTAATGATGTTCAAAGAGTGTGTCCGTGCTATTAGTGCACTGGGTTGCTGAACAGACGAAGATCTCAAACCATTTTTCGCCACCTATAGGTATTTCATGGTTCTTTAGCTTGTCCCAAACAGTTGCAAAAAAAATCATGGTTAACAGAAATCTAGCTTACTGTTAAAAAGATCACTCCTTCGTTTATAAGTGCCGTAACTTTTTGACAGTTTGCACACATGGTTCATGAATGAGCTTATATTATACTTGCATCATGATATTTAATATTCAAAAGCCTCAAAATATGTGACAATACAGTAATGCAAAATGGCAATGCATTGATTCATCTTAGAAACTGTGCAACATTATAGGGATTTGTAGTGATGGACCTATGTGTTTAGGTGTTATCGATGGTCTTTTACCAGGAATATGTGCCTTCTCATGTCCTGAATGCATACTGCAGAATTCTAATTGAAAACCTATTAATTGCTGAGATTAAACATTTCAATGCAAACATTCTTATGAATATTAACTTTCCGGCCAATATCTCATCCGTCATTAAGGGACCCTCTCATACCAATAGGTGACCTCAATCTGTCCCTACTGGGAGCTCTCTCTGTAAATGTTCTCTGGACTCTCCAATATTTTTGACAATAAGATCTCATTTGTCATTAAGTGAACCCCTCATATCAATTGGTGGCCTAAATCCGTCTCTGCTGGGAGTTCTCTTTGTAAATGTTCTCTAAACAATAAGATCTCATCTGTCATTTAGTGACCCACTCGAACCATAAGATGGCCTCAATCTAGCCCTGATTGGATTGGAGTTCTCTCTGTAAACGTTCTCTGGACTCTCCGATGTGTTTGATAATAAAGCAAAGAAACGGGGCAAAATCGTTGTGGCGTTGTAGAAATTTGACCTAGCTAGCAAAAAAGTGACTCAATAACGAGTTGGTAAAGATTGGAAAGATTTTATTACAATATATATGTGAGCGTAGCAATACAAAAGCGATTAAACAGCGGTGTAAGTGTGAATACAACATAATAACATAGTGTATACATAACGGTCATAAACGATCATCTTGGTAAAGATGGTTTTACGACTAAGGCTCAGCGATGCCACAACGACAGATTTAATTTGCAAGCACAAAGATGCCATCCACCACATTCTCCCTATTTGAGCACTTTTTAAATGGGATTTGGATTTGGGAGGTTCATTTATTGTCATATTTTCTGCCATTTATAGGCTAAAGCTACCTTATCTTAGCCTTAGCAACAAACTTAATCTTTTTTATGACTGCCGAATCAGAAATCTTACAGTTTTAAAGATATCTTTCTTAACAAGCCTTTCTTGAAAAAGAAATTCAGGGAGAAGTTTTAATTAGTAATCAGAACCCAATCCGCCATATTATAGATCTAAACCCCATACTATAGATCTTGACTGTTTTTAATCTACAGGCGTAAATTGAAAGCTTTTTATTGTCAGTCTCAAAGGAGAGCTTTGTCACTGTGATATAGAGGTAGAACTTATAGGAAATCTAAACATCCTCGATAAAATGCCTCAATGTTAAGGTACCCAAGAATAAAAATGAACGATATCCACATTATAAACAAGTTCTATTCTAAACAATTGAAAGAAAATGATGAAAGATACAGGTAAAGATGTTTAGCTTTGTAAGATATTATACCCTAAATTGGCAGCAACACCGAATATGTACTAACTATTGGTAGTTGAATATGAAATGAGCTTTTAAGTTTCATGAATCTGTTTTTGGTAAAAGGGAAAAGAAGCAATGAAAATGTGAATTATTTTCTATAGATATTGTTTTATCTATGCACATTCAATTAAGCTTCTTTTACTTTCATATACACATCATGAACGTCTTGAGTATAAGATGACTATAATCAACAATTCACTGAATATAAGGTACAATAACTATATTTCTAGAAATCACTTGTTGTTTAGTATAAGATGACTATAATCAACAATTCACTGAATATAAGGTACAATAACTATATTTCTAGAAATCACTTGTTGTTTAGTACTAGTATCTTATTGTATATTCTTCCTTTAAGGAAACATTTGTCATTTCACTATGAATCTTTTCGCTTATTGTATATTCTTCCTTTAAGGAAACATTTGTCATTTCACTATGAATCTTTTCGCACTTGTTTTACACATTTTATGATGTTGTTCATGTACTTGCAATCAAAATATTTTGCAATAAAGTACACAGTGAAATTTCTTCTTTTCTTTTATATCACTGCAAGAACAATGATCACACATAGGCTATTTAGAAAATCAATACCTGTTATGGTTTTAACTCTTTTCTGAATGAAGGTTTTGAAGAAAACACTTCCTTGTGTGTGAATGAAATGTGCATTAAATGTGTATTGGCCAATGTATGTTATCAAATTCGTGACGAAGGTATTCTTAGCAAACATGCAAATTAATTTCTTGTTGAAAAGATATAATCTCTTGTTATACAAGAACGGAACGTTTTTATTCCCGTCTCTGAACAGTGATCCAGATCTCCTGCTTGGGCCTGGTTATTAGGCCATAATAGGGTTCGATGGTTTGACCCTCCACGCAATGAAATCTGAACTTGCGCACTAAAACAGAGAGTGCAACTCTAACCTCCATGTCGGCTAATCTGAAAATAAAGTACAAAGAACACTCAGTTGGAGAACTTTCATATCTACCACTCAAATACATAAATAGACATTGCATTGAATTTATCTAAGAATCCTCTAAATATCATCTTGCTCCTACTGGACCTGGCTCACATATTAATCCTGCATCAACATACAAAAATAAAAGGTAATTGAATGAGGTTGTTTTACAATATCTATTCCCATCTGCACCTTTGCAATGTGTGCATTTTAGAGCCTTGAATCGTAATTGTGGCAGTACATCTTGTAGATTCACAATGTAAAAGTATTTCAATGTGCCCCCTCTAAAACCACAAAAAACTTCCATCAGCTTCCTCTGCAGCAATTTCAGCGCCCTATTTCAACCCATACCACCAATAATTTTTTAACCCTTTCTTACGCTTTTTCTGGTCGTTCTATGTCTACAAATCTTCGTTGCCACCCAATGTTGACAAAGATGTTGAAAAGGTGAGCAACAAAGTGGGTTTGCTCTGGATCAGGTAAACATATATATATATATATACTGCTAATCCTAGTCAGGCTCATATGTCACAAACACTTTCATACCACGATCAGGCTTACCACCATACCCAAATTGATATGTGGGTTATGTCACAGGTGATTGTGTCAACACATCCTGGTTATTGTCACTTTTTTGTCATATTCCGGCTTCGTCGTGCCTAGTCTGTTTCAAATGGTTGAAGAACCCGGATTACCAGGTGATAGTTACTGACTAATCCCTAGTCACTGGTAATTTCTTCACATGTTGGTTTTACGGCTAATTCGTCAACAGCAGCCAGTCAGTTATAAAGCCATACACCATTCAGCTATCAAAACATGCACTGAGTTTGGTATACCATATTTGACATAATCATTGCTGCACTGCAGAGTATGCTGTGGAATTACTATTCCCTTCTAGGCCACTTTTTTCTGTACAGGTATTAGGAAAAATCTCTTATTGTATTTGTGTCATTTTTTTTCAAAAAGTTGAGATTCTCTTTAAAACAATATTTGTGCATGTTTTATAACAAAAAAAATAAAAAAATATATGTAAGTATTCATACCCTACGCAAAGTATACATGGGTTTGTTGACATAAAAAATTAAGTTTAAGCTTGTATAACTGGCTCTTCACTTGTGGTTAACTTTTTAGAAATATCTCTTAAGCTCCCTCCCACATTGTTTTTTGGTAAGAAATCTACTTAAAACAGAAAGAAGTGGCCTTAAATGTACAAGCAAAGGGTCGTCTATCGTCTATCAATAAGTTCAAAGTAGTATTATATGTTGTATCTTATCTTAGCAAAAGTTTCATGATTGAACAAGACGATTACAATTAAGCCTGACAACTCAATTTGGTCAAACTCCTATATTAGGGGGTCTTGATTTAAATAAACCGACCATGCTTGAACATCAAAAGAACTCGCATCTTATAAGTTTAAACTATTTTAGTAGTGCCTAAATCTACTTTTCATAGAAGAAAAAAATGATTTGTCTTTATACCTGTATCCTGGACATTTTCGTGTCCCAGCAAATCCAAAAGGCTCAAAGCTGTAAGGGGCACGCCCCTTTGTATTGTCTTCAGTGAAGCGGTCTGGATCAAACCTGTGAAGAATGAATACAAGAATTCTCACAGCTGAGCATAGATTGAACTATTTGACTCTACCTTTGCCTAGACATTGATCTTCTATGTTAATTTGGCTATTTGGACGTTTATAAGATAGGTTTAGGATCTCGTTGGCATATGTAGAGCCAGAAGTCCGCCTATAGTGAGAATTTACCACTACAAACAGTGTTGTGTGCAAAAGTGTCGCGCACAAGTTTACAAAGGCCTGTGAAAATGACGAGAAATATGGCAGTCTTTCTTTTGCTTCAACAACAATATCAATCGTAGTTTACTAAACAGAGTATGAATATCGAGAGAATTGCATGGAGCTTGAACATAAGAATGGTCAGAAAGGAGATTTTTGTGGGCAGACACTCGTAGATGTCCCAAAAACTTCTGCAGTATTTTTCCTCTTTGTAGTGGTAAATTCTCACTATAGACAGACTTCTGGCTCTACATATGCCAACAGGATCCTGATCGAACATATTTAGTAAAGTCCAAATAGCCAAATTAACATAGAAAATCAACATCTAGGCAAATTTAGATTCTTAATATTTCGGTCTTAGCTTAGCAATGGCAATAAGACAAGGTTTAAGATTAAAGTAGTGACTTTTTCTAATTCATTCTCCTATACTAATTGACAATAACTTCAAAAAGCGATTTTGTTTTCAAAATAGTGGTCGCGCTTGACTTTGCTCTTGTAAAATCGAATAAGTGGAAAGAAGGGAATACACCTAAAGCCCAGCAAACATCACGGTATTGGCCCGGTACAGGCTTTATACCCGCTTGTACCGTATACAGTTTAACAGTATCGGGCCAGTACCAGGACTGTTCCATTTGGTACAGGCAGTTTGACCAACATTTGCTGGTAAAAGCCGATACAAAAATGATAACGCTCTGCGGTATGAAGCCGTTACAAGTATACCGCATAATCCCACAATGCACTTTACAAACAGAAGCAGCCATATTGGATGTTTTGTCACATGCTTGTACAGTAGAAATACATTTCTCTCTCTCCTCTTCTCCAACTGGACAACATTCCTTTGTGGTAAGTTTGTTTTAATCTTCATTTATCACTTGCTACATTACCATTATAATCCCAGTATCCCTTTTCGTATCGGCCCTGTATCGGCCTGATACTGAATTGGTACCCTGCCGATACCGTATAAACTATACAGGGCAAGTATTGGGCGATTACAGTCAAAATTGTATCGGCCCTGTATCAGCCCGATACTGAAGTGGTACCGGGCTATTAACGTATAAACTGTAACGGGCCAGTACTGGGCCATTACACTAATTGTATCGGCCCGGTATAGAATTGGTACCGGGCCGATACCGTATAAACTATACCAGGCCAGTACTGGGCCATTACAGTCAACATTGTCTGGGCCCTGTATCGGCCCAGTACCGAATTGGTACCGGGCCGATACCATAAAACTGTATCGGCCCTGTACATAAAACGCGTGCAAATCGTACCGGGTCGATACTGACATGCGGTATCGGGCTGTTACCGTAGCCGGTACTGGCCCATCAGAGGGTCAATAGCGTAATGTTAGCTGGGAAGGAAAAACATAAATATTTAAAAAAAATTAATTTTATAAAAAAACCTTGTTTTGAATTTTGAAAAGAGCTGTCCGTGTGGTTGTCTCTACAAAGAACATTGATTATAGATGAGACTGGATACATGGCAGGTTTCAAATACACGTATCGTCACTCACTTTCGCGGATTGGGCCAGATCGATTCATCCATAAAAACGACACCCCTTGCGAAGATAACAGACGTCTGAAAAAGCAAATTTGGTATTGCGACAAAGAAAACCTTCTGAAATCATTGGAGAAGGCCTTCCTTAACTATTGTCTGACACACTCAATCAATACAATGAGGCTGACTATAAATTGACAGTATAAGGCTCTACTAAAGTATCAGATATGATAAGCTCTGTATAAGATATGCATGCAAGACAAAATGCATTTCCTTTGTGTTCAGGTTTGTATAACTAAGTATACAGTCAAAATTACCATTGAGTGAATATCCAACTTATGATCCTGTTTTTCTAATTAAAGGTTTCAAGATCATTATGTGAACATGTCAAGAGACCTCCGTCAATAAAGGTCTAACTCTTCAATCACTTGTGTTCTAATTTGTCAACTCTTGGGAGTAATTGTGTGGTTCCAAGTCAAGTTTATTAACTACTTGCAGCAAATATTACCTGGGTGGCAAATCCAAGGCCATTCACATTGGTCCTATTTTATTGATATTTAGATAACACAGTCATCCTATTAGTTGAGACTTTGCTTGCAACATCCCCATAACAACGTGGAAGAGTTTCCTTTTGTAAAGCTTACATTTTTAGGTATGAAGTAGCCATCCAGTTCAGCATCTACCTGCTGTGATCTACCATCCCACGACACGAGAGCTGTAATCCTCATGGTCTCATCCAGCACTTGGCGCAAGTACCTATCATATGCAGAGAACAGGAAAACTTGTAGATGACGTGACAATTTGAAATGAAGTGATTTAGGGAATTCAGAATGCTTCCTGTGGACTTTATTTTATATTTAAAATGTAACAATTTTGGCAGCAATTAAAAGGATTCACTCAGATATCTAATTTATTATATATTGAACAGTACCACTGTATGTACCTGTATGTATATTGAGTATATTAATTAAATGATAGAGGGATCAACGGAAAACAAGAAGACATTTATGTAAATAAACGTACAGCAGAAAGAATGACTTAAACAAGAAATAAAGAATTGGAGAACATAAGATGTATTACTGAAAACACAATAAGTGCACTAACGTTGAAACACAGGGGAATGTCAATTTCTATATTCAACGTGCAAAATATCTTACTTGAGGTCAGCCACTATAGATGGCGCCACTGGTTCGTCTCCTAGAACTTCTTGTAACTCGTCATGCAGCTTTTCCTCAATATCAGGGTGAGTGGCCAAAAAATACACACACCAAGTGATAACTGTATCATATGAAGAAAATTATTAGATATAAGAGAAAACACAAAATGAATGTTGAAATACAGTTATATGTTCATCAATAAAATACAATTACCGTATTCTTCCGATTATATTAAGCGCACATGACCGATTAAAGGCCTATTTCTATTTTTAGAAGGGGAACAACAAGCGTGACTGTCATTAAAAACTTCCCACGAGAAGAAGTAAGAAAAGCGAAATCACATTCCTTTCCTCTTGCCGTGTCTGGAAACGAGCGTTGAGTTCTGCCATGTGTGCAGTTCCTTTGCGCTCTTGCTGTTCATTTTCGGTGCATAATCGTGTTATTGACCAATCAACGACCTCGTTACATGCAGGGTTGTATCACTAAGCATATAAGTAAGCTGTATAGCTAGAGTGTGAAAGTACAATAATGGCGGATATGCTACGATTGGCAATCATTGGGGTGTGTGGTTATGTGGAAGGATTGCCGTGAACAGAAA
>OZ012696.1:6987439-7044939 GCA_963942565.1 Maea johnstoni | reverse complement strand
GTGACATTGGAAAAATTAAAAGAATTTAAAAACAAACAACATTTACAAAGTAGTGAAATGTTTGTTAGAATTCACAATAATGCTCTAATATTGTTCTCATGATTTCCAAACAAAGATGTTATAATAGATGCTTTATTTTGACACTTTTCTATGGAACGCCATATGACCAAAAATTCAACAAAAGACTCAACTTGACTTCAAAACGATGCAACTTGGCGAAAACCACTATAACCAAGATGATGAAAACGTCAATATCATTCGGCCAGACTTCAAAACAATGCAACTTGGCGAAAACCACTATAACCACGATGATGAAAACGTCAATATCATTCGGCCAGATATAGAAGAATGCAAGATGAGTTGTTTTCGCGGCTTACTAATGGCGCAAATGAACGGGGGAAACAATGGTGAAAGGGAAAATCTGTCCATACCGCCACATGGAATTCCTGAATGCTTGGCCCAATTCTGATTCTAGTTTAAGATCCATATCAAGATTTAGATTTGGATCTTCATTCAGAATTTGTTTAGATCTGCATCTCAAGTATCTTTTTATATATTTAAGGGCACGTCTAGTTGATTATCTGTTTCCCATGTCCAAGGTACTGAAAATTAGGGTCGGTCGGTCGGGTAAAAAAAAAAAAGGAAAAAAAAAAAGGCAGAAGTACCTATAATAGGGTATCAAATTTCTTTATTTGTGACAGAAATGCTGCCAATGCCATGGGAAGAAGTACAAATATGTGTACATGATGTTCATGAGACACATTTCCCTCTGTATTATTCTTCACCTTGTTCATACAGAAAATTGTGCAGATTTGGAAAATGTTGAATTCGCAGGCTTCAACAAAAACAAATTATTCAGACTTTTTTTTATTTATTTCATTCAAAATGCAGTTCTCAGAAGAAAAAAAAAGCTCCTCTGGACAGGGTCGGTTGGAAAGTAAAAAAAAAAATTTTTTTTTTTTTTCAGGGTCGGGCCCAAAAATAGGGTCGGTCGGGACATGGGAAACAGATAATCAAATAGACGTGCCCTAACGCTGGATCTCGTTTTAGTTTTTAAAAATGTAAATGAGTAAAATTGAATTTTTAGATATAAGTTCGAGAACCCCAAACTACACTCTTGATAAATGTTTTTGTAATTTTGTAAATCAATATTATGATGATATATGCGCAGGTTTGAGAGGGGCAGGCCAGGGAAAAGTGATTGTGTTAATATGTCTTTCAGGCATTGCCTACCCGGTGTAACAGATTACAGTGACCTCCAAGTTTTAAGCAATTCAGAGTCACTTTGGCCCCAATGGACAGCATTTTGATTCAGAATTAGTTTAGATCTGGATCTTTATTATCTTTCTATATTTTCTTTAAGAGATGGATCTTGATTTAGTTTTTAAAAATGTAAATAGGTAAAATGGAATTTCTAATTCAAATTCAAAAAACCCAAACTACACTTTTGGTAAATATTTTCGTATTTTTGTAAATCAATACCATAATAATACACGGGCAGGTTTGAGTGGGGCAGGTCTGGGAAAAGTTATTGTTTTAATATGTTCTTCAGGAAATACCTTTCCGGTATAGCATATGACAGTCATCTCCCAGTTTAAAGCTATCTAAGGTCACTTGGACAGGTACTGATTTGGACAGGTAATGACTCAGTAACACACTATCACATCAAGGAACCAAAACAGTCCTGTAAGAGCGCTGTCATGCCTTTATCACCCCCTTGCTGATCAGGTAATGACCCCTTAATTTCATTGTTAAATAATGGGCTCATAATCAATCTAAAACGTATGACAAGCCAAATTCTTTTTAATCCCTA
The DNA here is from genome assembly GCA_963942565.1 of Maea johnstoni. Lineage (NCBI taxonomy): Eukaryota > Metazoa > Annelida > Polychaeta > Spionida > Magelonidae > Maea > Maea johnstoni. The sequence goes on along the minus strand of OZ012696.1, from coordinate 7,043,126 downwards.
TCTATGAGTATTGAAAAAGGTTTCTTCAATATTCATGATTTGTTCTCCAATATTCGTAGTGCATTTTTCAATATTCATAATTATATTTCAATTTTGAGAGATTTTTTAAGATAAAGTGCTATATTTTAAAAAACTGCCTTGCAACTCTTTATTATTGAATTTTCAATTATACTTTACAGTATTGAAAATCCAATCAAATTTCTAATTTTGCGTTCAGATCTCAAAAAAAGGATTACATTAAATTATGTCATCAAAGAAAAGAAGGATATTCATAGTGTTATTGTAGTATTATTATGAATCTTAGATGTTTATTTTTACATGATTGTCTAAAAGTATTGCTTAGCAAGACAATCCCTGCATGAGAGTATAGAAATAGAGATAATTTGTAGTGGCACCTAGTGACAACATATGACACTACTTACCATATGACTATGAACAACTAATGGAATTGACTGTTATAAATCAGATGGTCATATCGCAGCATCCCATGCTGCATCCCTATATTCAAGAAATGAATAATTAAAAAATGAGTTTTTTACTCTGTCCTTGAATACATGTTGTTTCTGCTTAAAACGAGATATTAAATGCTTCCATCATAGGAAGAGACATTACCTTAATATTAAAATAACTTTTCTATTAGAAAAATCAGGGAGGCCACCGTAATCTAGGGGATAGTGACTAGGACTAGATATCATGTTATTCAGGGGTAGGTCACTGGTGCCTAGTAGTCAATACCCCGGGGTCAATGTAAGCCTAGGTTTCAGTGACTGGGGGGTCAAGAGGTATTGGGGTCACTTAATCCCATTATATCAGCACTCCAGACGTAGGTCATCGGCCGTGCCTAAGCCACATGCTCATTGTCCCCTTAAGAGAAAATGATACTCTTACATGTGTTTTTTGTAGGGGTCATAAAGGGCCCAGTTGGTCTGCTTATCTTTGTAGCTCTGCATTGGAAATCAGCACAGTGACTCATAGGTCAGATACTGTATAACTGGTTAATTTGGCGTGTACTTAAGTTGGCGTTTTTTTTCAAAAAAGTATTTTCTCTGTATTTATTTTGGCGTCTGGAGCAGTCAGAACAACGCCATCTTCATGTAGACATATTTAAATGCGATCTTTAATTTGGCGTTGATGGGCATTCGCCAAAAAACGCCAAATTAAAAACCACGCCAAATTAACCAGTTATATAGTATATCAGCACTCCAGACGTAGGCCATCGGCCGTGCCTAAGTCACATGCTCATTGTCCCCTTAAGAGAAAATGATACTCTTACATGTGTTTTCTGTAGGGGTCATAAAGGGCCCAGTTGGTCTGCTTATCTTTGTAGCTCTGCATTGCAAATCAGCACAGTGCCTCGTAGGTCAGATACTATAAGCAGTGTACCTGGCCTTGCTTTGGTCATGGATGAGACGGATGAGCATACATGCATCCCTGGATCCCTGGCCCATACCTCTCAAACCTGTCCCCTGTATTATCATGAAAGGTCATTGATTAAACAAAAGCACAAAGATATTTTTTGACAGTGTAGTTTGGGGTTTTCGAATTTAAAACTTAAACTCATTTCTACTTATTTACACTTAAAAAAACAAATCAAGATCCAGCTCTTAATATACCAAAAAAGATAATCGAGATCTAGATCTAAATCTATGGCATCCTACGGCATTATTTTTCGGCCATTTGAGGCCCTCTCACCACCTTTTTATTATATTCATATCCGTTTCCTTTAATTCCCTTCATCATTTATTACATAGATATTTATCACTCTTTTCCTCCATGTTAGATACTTAATAAACCTAAACTCCGCTTATAAACTTTGATGCCAAGATGTACTTGCCTTAATATCATGGCAAGGAGTTTCCCTTCGCCATTGCCCCCCCCCCCCTCCCCCCTTCATGAGCGTCGTTAGTGAACGGCCAAAACGAATCAACTTGCACATGCAGAAATAATTGAACCTGCTTTCTTCTATATCTGACCGAATTAGAAATGCAGGTTGAGTCGTTTTTGCAAAGTTCCATCATTTTGAAGTCAAGTTGAGTCGTTTTTGCATGTAAGTCTAATTGTTTTCAGTCACAGTCAAGTTGAGTCGTTTTTTCGCAAGTGAAATCTTGGCCATACGGTATACCATACTGTTCTTTTACTCACATAATCGTATAGGTGTTTTATTTCTACAAAGTCTTCGTGCCTCTCATACAGCTTGCCGTATAGCGTGATTAACATGACCTGTACGGAAAAGGACATGCTCTCTTCATAAAGGGGAATATGTTCTTCCTTTGACGACGCGGTATCCCATCTTGCGGCCAACTTCTCTGAAAACTTTAATAATGGCAAACGGCTGAAGAATCTGGTATAATTTATTAAAATGAGGCCACAGACAAACATGTCTTGTTTTTTATTTTAACCATCTACCAAATGATTTACGAACGTAGTGAAGTTATCGATTACTTTATTGCTATCAATATATTCTAGTCCGTCTTATGCTTACTCTACACTTGTTGATTACCCTTGTCTTGTTAATCATGATTTACACAACCACGATAATTTAAATATCATGATATTGAGAGGCAATAAAAACACTTGTCTTGCAGGGAATTATAAAAAATGAAATCATCTGAAAATTAAGAGATAATTTGCGAGCCAATGCAATCTCAGAGTACCTCAGGATAGAATATATGGAAATGTAATACTTGTTTATTCCCCTAAAAAGTTTAAACCTATTTTTGTAAAGTGAAATAGGACGAAATAGAATGGAAAGTAAAATATAAGAAGTGTAAATGAAGTTTGATTATATTGAACAAAATAAAAAAAGTGGAATATCAAAACATAAGATATCTTTCGAGAACAAGTGATAGAAAATGTACGAGTAGGTAATGGAACAGATTTGAAGACAAAGTTTATTCGCAATGCATTTCCTTTCAGCAGCCATGAAAAAATAAGTTCGAATTCGAATCAAATCATGTAAAGGGGAAAAAGGGATGCGAATCTCAATGCCAGCGGTAGTTTTACATAAGCAATGAATTTGAATGAATTTGATATGTATACCTGAATCGACCACTTGTCTGAAAGAAATGATATTATAAGTAAAGTAAGTAATAGTAAAGAAGCTAATATGAATGGGAAACACATTTTGGACTTTTAAAAGCTATTCAAAATTCCCCCATTAAAATATCAAATTTCTTGAGTTATAAACTTACCCCAATGACCACTTTTGAGACCTTTTATAAGTGATCATTCCAATAAAAGGAACGTATTATATATTTATATGTTTTGAATTGAATTGGTTTTGATAGCTGCTGATGAAACCAAAGCAAATGCCTTCCAAATAGATCTTGTCATCAAATCTATTTCATCGTTCACTCGCTCAATTTCAATTATATATGACTACCTTTTGAAAAGTTGGAATCATGTTGCAGACATTCTCATATGCAAAACACGGGTCATGAAGTCTTCGCCGAGCACGACCATCCTCACCATTAGCAAACAGCAAACTCTGGCTACCTATCAATGGGTCGAATTGCTTGAATAAATCGACTGAAAGAGAGAAAGAAGATTCCTTATCCATCGTTCCCTGTGCCAAATGACTACTGGCACAGCTCTGACATACCTTTCGTCAAAACGTTGTGATCATAGACATATTTTTGTTAAGATGTTAGTCATCAATTAGGCAATGTACTTTTGCTAGAATTTTGAAACTGGTCTCCAAAAGTGACATAATCTTTTTTATCTGAAAAACGTTTAAAGGTGTTCCTAAAAATAGATAGGGATTTTTGGCAATCAAATGTCATTGATTTGTTTAAGATTAGTAGTGAAAAAGTTGTCCTTTTTATACCATATGCAGGATTTGGGTCTAGCCATACGATTAGTACTGAACATAGTCTCATGATGTATATGCATGTATGCATATATCCAATTTTCTGCTGTTTTACCGGGAAGTCCATGTTTTAGTTTATACGTTTATATTGTACAACTTCTTTCAAAATGATCTTTGTTGAAGTAGAAGTTAGAAAATGTTATGGAGAAAGAAAAAAATGTGTTGGTCTTGATAATAGGAATAATAAGCGACACGAGCGGGTGTATGCAAAATCTAGTTCCATACCACAAGGAAGGAGGGAATAGGGTTTAGCTATTGCTTTCTACTGCGTAGGTCATATCGCGAAAAGAACCTGGCACCGAAAATAGATTTTCTTCTCTTCACGCCAGGGTCTTTCTTTTGCATAAGGACCAGAGACAGCCCTCCACAATGCCCCACATTTATTTAGCGACCCGGCTAACCCGCGTGGGGACACAGCAGAGACTCGAACACTCGGACTCACACTTTGGAGCCAGGCATTGTAACTACTAGACCTTGGTGGATCCCTTTCCTTACCACACGCAGAGCAATTCAATACACGGTTCGCATCTTGCACTTTTAACCTTGTTTACCTTGGAATATTTATATCAAAAGTAGGACACCAACCATTTGATATCCAGTGAAGGAGGCGTGTACATTCTGGAATTCAAATTTGACTCTAAAAAATTGGAAACAATTAAATACTACAATGAAAATAAACTTGCCCCTGATCCACCTAAGGTATCAAATGGTTGATGTCAGCGGAACATTATACTACAAATCAAATAAATTTGACACGAACATGGGCGATCAAACATGTGGGCGCACTGCTTGAAGAGTGACGGTGACGCAGTGCTGACGACTTTTCTCTTCCCCATGTAGAATGAGGCTATAGGTCCATACTTGCGGTGCAGGTCCATCAGAAACTCAAGAAGACTTCCAGCCTTGTCGATGTCCTTTGAATTGCCATACCTGAAATAAATCAGATGTGCCATTTATTGTACGATTTAGGAACTCAAATGAACTACGACGGGATATGATTTGACACATTTTACATCAGACATTTATATTTTGAAGACTATTTTACATTTTAGTGGAAAAGAAAACATAAACGTTTCATGAAAGATTGAGAGGAATATACATGTATGTTGAACTCTAGATCTCCAAATTATATTGCTGTGAATGAAAAGCTTTTGTCTCACTAGAAAATTAAAACCTGTGTACATCATCTCTGAACATTGATGGTCAAAAACGTCATATCAGTATTCTGTGTTTGTTTTTCTATTTTGAGGTTCTCCTAAAAGCTATAATATTTTCTTACTGTCTATATACGATTGTATGTATATATGTGAATTATAACTTTTTGTGTGTACAACATGAACTTTGAATACCTGCTGCAGAGTTTAAGAAGAAGAACATTTTGACCTATCGAGATGTTATTAGAAAGGATAGCAGCAAATATTCTTTAGCACATACAAAGTACGACAATATAGTACCGGTATACTTACATTCCTCAGGTAGTTGGCTAAAGGCAGATTCAATTATGTTGGGAGAAAATAAGATGCCTATACTGAATTAAGAGGCATAACTGGATTTCAGCAATCACATAGGTGACATCTTTGAGTGTGAGACTGAGTTAAAAAAAGTATGCAATAAACTTTTGAAATATGTTGAAAACTAGTGCATCTTCTTTGCGTTATAGATTGTAAATCTACACGAACCTTGTTCTAAATCTAACTAGTTTTACTTTATCATACAGGGGGTGCTCCCGTTACCAAGTATTACCTGGACCTTTGGTACTTTTGAAAATATTGTCAGCATGTTTCTCATTGGTTTATAGAAATCGAGACATTCATCAAATTCAATGTTTGAACTTACTGTTTGTCTGACGGTTTCAGACCTGGTACGGTCAGTTTCTGCGCTGTTGGCTGAAATTGAATACACATTATAACAGTCAGGGTTTATTGTGTTCATGCATTCACTTTTACACAGTGTGGATGTCAGGCTAAATTAGACTGGTGTAAACTCAATAAATCATGTCTCCAAATGCCAAAGATTACAAGAGAGTTGTAAGGGGCTGCAGGATACAACTCTCCTCTGGTGTTGCCCTCAGCCTAAGACGGATTAATTTGTGAATACAGGGGATTCAAAAAAAAAAGAAAAGATTTTCGAATTGTGAAATAATCAGACCAACTGTGTACAGACCCTCACACAGGCCCTTGCATTCAGCGTTTTGGCTATTTCATCTCTGTTAAATTTCACCAAATCATGGTCATTTTAAGCAAGCATTCTTGATATCAAATGTTAACAACTTTGCTTGAACTTTGGTATATAAAGTGCTAAGACTTTTACAAAGGGAAAGATGTGACACGTTTTTCGATTTGTGACAAAGTTATGCAATCTAGAAATTTGAAAGATAATTTTGTCTCATTTTCGACACAAATCTCAAAAGAATTGATCATATATTTTGAATGGAGCAAGTTTTCATAAAATAAAATGATACATTGCCCTTTGTTTTGATATTTCCTCCACGTGTATGAAATCTGATTGTCCGCCGTATATATTTATGGATAGGAGCTCGGTTTGAAAACACAATGGGAGAAAACATTTATGATGCCTCTAAAATGAGTTTATCTTCAAAGACTTTTTTATGCAATACGTACTTCACATAGGCTTAATTGTGAAATAAAAGAAGGGTGGGGAAATCTGAGTCAAATAATTATTTGACCTCATAAGTTATCTTAACTCCTCGCATATAGTACTGGCTATGTAGCGTAGTACACCCAAATTTTGCGTGTATAAGACGCATTTTTTATACGATTTTTAAACTTCAAAGCGTAGTTGCGTCTTATACACAGAGCTAGAAATCTAGGGTGTTTTACATCGAGTCCCTGGCCACACGGAGATCCGTAATCGATGTTACCTGTTTAGACGATGCATGCGATAGATAAATCTCGCATGATTAAGTTTATTTTGAATGTTTTCTTTAAATGTAATAGCCTGAAAATGTAAAAAACAAAGCCTTTTTGCGAATGAGTAGGTCGTTTTTTCATAAAGATACGTCACAATTACGCCTATCTTGACCTATTTACGCTATTCCGCCCCGCAAAAAGGTTAGACCTGACAATACGCAACCAACCATCACGTCGCTCTATGAAGCCGAAAAAGGGGTGCGCTCTATACACAAAGGCAAGGTCTATATATCATTTTAATGGCCTGAACAAGGGGTGCGTCTTATATACAGGTGCATCCTATACACGCAAAATAACGATAATGCACTGCTATTGGTAACAAATACTGTTTTATTTACTTTTGATAAATGATAATTTCATGTTAAAGTCAACATCTATAAGTATCAAGACTTATATGGACAATAATGAACACAACATACACACAAAATTGTTCCTCATTATACGTAAAACAGGCCAATGACTCACAATTTGTTCACAAAGAATATCCTCCGCATTCATTTCACAACATATTCACAATGTAGTGTCTCATTATTACACAATATATATACACAGGTCAATAGATTACAGCATACTCACAAAATACTTTTTCAGTATTGCATAGCACAGGACTATTATAACCGCTAGAGCTGCTATCTGCAAGAACGCCATTTTGTATTTAAGTGACCTGGACCAGGTAGTAATATATTCATAGGGAGTTAAAACAGGGTCATGTTGCTGCTTCAGCAGTCAAGCATGGTGTTGACATTGATGCGCTTAAAAATAATTGCTTTGGGATGATGCTGTCTTGCTTTGTTCATCAGCATTACAGTACAGTGTTTACTAATGTGTTTGATGTTTATAGAATGAATGAATGAATAAGTGTTTAAAGGCACATCGACACACGAAGGTCATTTAGTGCCATAAGATGGTAGCAAAAAGTGGTTCTTTGTCATTGTTGAAGAACAATGACAAAGCATAATTATTCTAGGTGAAAGAAGAAAAATGGGGAGAGTAAGAGCAGAGCCTTCAGATCCAAAGAGGACCGAGGTATATTTTAGATGCAGGATATCCATAGACAGATCCACACATCCCCATTCTCTTATAAGGCGAGCAGGGTGCCACACCAGCTTAAGGTTCCCCGGGAGGTGCTAACTACTAATGCACACCATAAGGTGCGCCCCTTGCGGGGTTTGATGTTTATAGAAAGTATTCAAAAATAATATGATATGGCCATTTTAATGGATCGAATAAATAATTATAATCAATACTAAAGCTGCTACCACTCATCTTCCTCCTCCAGCTATTTTTACTACTACTACCACTACCACCATTACTACTACTACTATTACTACTACTACTACAACTACTACTACTACTTCTCCCACTGCTACTGCTACTACAACTAATTGATGCTTCTAAGAAAAGACAAACACTGGAGACTGCATTTGCAATAAGAACGGGATAATGAACGTGGAGCCACTCCAATATTGTGAAAAACACTCATGCCTCTCAAGTTAATCCACTCATAAAAGTGACAATATTTGCAATATTTTAGTAGTAAAAACATTTTTGTCAAGTATTTAGAGATCATATCAATCTTAGAACAGCTCTGAACTCTCTTTCATTTAAATTCATGCTGAGTTCCCTTTATTTTCACGTTTAATACTTCTGAAAACGAGTGTTTTAGGAAACGCAGCACAAATAATTTCACATTTAGTTTTGATTGAGTAACCATATAGGGCTGTAGTTCCACGTTGAAAAATATTGATATTCTCCTTATCGAAGTGGATTGTTCTTTTACTTAAAATTCTTTCTCACAAATCGAGCAGTTAGTTGACTAGTATCATGGAAAAATATATCACACATCTCAAAGTGTTTTTAAAAGTTGGCTATACAAATCTTCATGGTATGATATTTTCCTCTTTAACAACTATTCTTGAAGTGTTTTGTTTTGCATCAACCATATATTTTGTGGTGTATGGAAAGTCCCTTGGAAGTAAGTGAGGAGCTCATACCACAATCTGGTACTTTATCTTGGGAGGCAGGGATTAGTGGTGTAAGCTGCTATAGAGTTATAAACCATTGCCAATGCATTGGTCACGTTACCACGCCATCTGGTGATTTTCATATTACAAACAACATGAAAGAATTCTCATGTCTTGCAAAACAACTGCTGCTATTCCCTATATTTATATCCTATCCACTAAGATTCATGCTGAATCAATGCGAAGATAGAGTAGGTGAAACTTGAATTCTCAGGTCTTGCAAAACAACTGCTGCTATCCCCTATATTTATATCCTGTCCACTAAGATTCATGCTGAATCAATGAGAAGATAGAGTAGGTGACACTTCGAGTATTTACAGATGGATATGATTTTTGGCAAATTAAGTAAATTGTCTGGACAATTGTCAAGACAATTTGATAGTAATCAACTTCCAATCGTTGTACAATTCGATAAATGCTACCATATTTTAGTGGAAGATATTACAAACAAAAGGGGTTGATTGATTGTAAAGGGATGCACATGTTCACAAATATAAGGTAATAATGTTAATAAGTTATTTATGGTTGAAAAAGTTTCCATTGAAGTTGTATTGGGAGAAAATTAGTGAAGATATTGCAAACTCAGAATAGGCCAGTAAAGTAAATGCTTATCATTACAAGTGCTGTGTTTGCCCTTGTTTTGGCAATCTCAAAGGGGCACTAAACCCTGAGATACATGCCAGCTTATATGAGAGGAAATACACTTTTTAAGCCATCAACCATAAGGACCCAGTCCAGTTAGGTCCCACGGGGCAGAAAAGTGTGTATTCCAGTAGCCCCATCTCCTCTCAATGGGCAGCCATATCGTACACATTCTGCTGTTGCCAGGATGTCACAGTTACTTGGGGGCAAGACAGGAATAGCTAGTATGCACACAGTATTGTATTCTCAGTTTCCAGCTTTTGGGTGAGGAGAATGGACCGTCAAAGGCTGATGATAGCAAAATAATAGTGGTGAATTCATATGTTGTCTTTGGCTCTATTATTTAGATCTGGATTCCGCGCGATAAAAGTCACAAAAATTGTGGCTTATTGCACTTAAACTTGGTAAGCCACCTAATCTAAAGCATGCCTGTGTGTGCTGTGACCATTTTCTAGAAGGGGATTACTACCAAAATTACAAAATGCAATTTGGTAGAAGCGCAAAGAGGAGATACTTGAGCAAATCTACCATACCAACTGTGTTTTCCTTCAACCCAAAAGGATCAAGAGAAGTAGAAGCTAGAGTGTATTCTTCAAGTATAGCCCCGCAAAAGGGTTAGACCTGACAATATGCAACCAACTATCACGTCGCTCCATGACGCCGAAAAAGGGGTGCGCCCTATACACAAAGCCAAGGTCTATATATCATTTTAAAGGCCTGAACAAGGGGTGCGTCTTATGTGCAAGTGCATCCTATACACGCGAAATTACGATAATGCACTGCTATTGGTAACAAATAATGTTTTATTTTCTTTTTTAAAGTATGCTTTTGGTACCGTTAAGTGTTTCTGCACGCCCATTTTTCTCTGCCTTGTTTGTGCTGGCATTGAACGAGTTTTTGAGTTCTGGTTTGATCTGTCTATGCGCTATGTTTTTATCATATTTCATGTTCTTTTAATTATACATATTTCATTTTGGAATACACTAATTGTGTACAGTCAATAAAGATACATTCATAACCCATGTGTTATCTACTAAAGCCCTAGTGGCACCATTCAGACGAAAAAATCCAAACCTAATAAGGCTTGAATTCAACTCATATTAAATCATATAGACAGATATTCAACTAAAACTTGCAGCAATCAGACATCCAAACATTTTCCTCAAGTTACTGGTATCAACTATTTTAAATAAATTCGAAGCAGTTGTTCTAATCAATGTGGCTTTCTTCAGCCACTTTACCCGAAACATATTATGATATAGTTATATAAAGTCTCCCGGTTATAATTTCATGAGTGCTAAAACTGATTACTTCTACAAACAAACACCATCTGTTCCTTTTGCTACGAGAGAAATGATAATTTCAAGTTACCATCTATAAGTATCAAGACTTATATGGACAATAATGAATGCAACATACACACAAAATTGGTTCTCATTATACGTAAAACAGGCCAATGACTCACAATTTGTTCACAAAGAATATCCTCCGCATTCATTTCACAACATATTCACAATGTAGTGTCTCATTATTACACAATATATATACACAGGTCAATAGATTACAGCATACTCACAAAATACTTTTTCAGTATTGCATAGCACAGGACTAGTATGACCGCTAGAGCTGCTATCTGCAAGAACGCCATCTTGTATTTAAGTGACCTGGACCAGGTAGAAATATATTCATAGGGAGTTAAAACAGGGTCATGTTGCTGCTTCAGCAGTCAAGCATGGTGTTGACATTGATGCGTTTAAAACTATTTGCTTTGGGATGATACTGTCTTGTCTTGTTTTTATCAGCATTGAAGTGCAATGTTTACTAATGTGTTGGATGTTTATAGAAAGTATTCAAAAAGAATATGATATGACCATTATAATGGATCGAATGAATAATTATAACCAATACTAAAGCTGTTACCACTCATCTTACTCCTCCTACTATCATTACTACTACTACCAGTACTACTACTACTACTACTACTACTACTACTACTACTACTACTACTACTACTACTACTACTACTACTACTACTACTACTACCACTACCACTACCACTACTCCTACTACTACTACTGCTACTGCTACTGCTACTGCTACTAATTGATGCTTCTAAGAAAAGACAAACATTGGAGATTGCATATGCAACAAGAACGGGATGATGAACGTGGAGTCACTTCAACATTGTGAAAAACACTCATGTCCCTCAAGTTAATCCACTTATAAAAGTGACAATATTTGCAGTATTTTAGTAGTAAAAGCATATCTGTATTTAGTGATCATATCAATCTTAAAATAGCTCTGAACTCTCTTTCATTTAATTTCATGCTGAGTTCCCATTATTTTCACGTTTAATACTTCTGAAAACGAGTGTTTTAGGAAACGCAGCACAACAATTTCACATTTAGTTTTAATTGAGTAACCATATAGGGCTGTAGTTCCAAGTTGAAAAATATTGATATTCTCCTTATCGAAGTGGATTGTTCTTTTACTTAAAATTCTTTCTCACAAATCGAGCAGTTAGTTGACTAGTATCAGGCAAAAATATATCACACATCTCAAAGTGATTTTAAAAGTTGGCAACTATCCTTGAAATGTTTTGTTTTGCATCAACCATTACTTTTGTGGTGTATGGAAAGTCCCCTGGAAGTAAGTGACCTGCTCATACCACAATCTGGTACTTTATCTTAGGAGGCAGGGAGTAGTGGTGTAAGCTGCTATAGAGTTATAAACCATTACCAATGCATTGGTCACGTTACCACGCTATCTGGTGATTTTCATATTGCAAACAACATGAAAGAATTCGCAGGTCTTGTAAAACAACTGCTGCTATCCCCTATATTTATATCCTATCCACGAAGATTCATGCTGAATCAATGAGAAGATAGAGTATTTACAAATGGATGGGATTTTTGGCAAATAAAGTAAATTGTCAGGACAATTGTCAAGACAATTTGATAGTAATCAACTTCCAATCGTTGTACAATTCGATATATGCTATCATATTTTAGTGGAAGATATTACAAACAAAAGGGGTTGATTGATTGTAAAGGGATGCATATGTTTACAAATATAAGATAATAATGTTTATAAGTTATTTATGGTTGAAAAAGTTTCCATTGAAGTTGTATTTGGAGAAAATTAGTAAAGATATTGCAAACTCAGAATAGGCCAGTAAAGTAAATGCTTACCATTACAAGTGCTGTTTTTGCCCTTGTTTTGGCAATCTCAAAGGGGCACTAAACCCTGAGATACATACCAGCTTATATGAGAGGAAATACACTTTTTAAGCCATCAATCACAAGAACCCAGTCCGGTTAGGTACCACGGGGCAGAAAAGTGTGTATTCCAGTAGCCCCATCTCCTCTCAATGGGCAGCCCCATCGTACACATTCTGCTGTTGCCAGGATGTCACAGTTACTTGGGGGCAAGACAGGAAAAGCTAGTATGCACACAGTATTCTCAGTTTCCAGCTTTTGGGTGAGGAGAATGGACCGTCAAAAGCTGATGATAGCAAAATAATAGTGGTGAATTCATATGTTGTCTTTGGCTCTACTATTAGATCTGGATTCCGCGCGATAAAAGTCACAAAAATTGTGGCTCATTGCACTTAAACTTGGTAAGCCACTTGAGCGTATTATGATATTATGATATAGTTATATAAAGTCTCCCGGTTATAATTTCATGAGTGCTAAAACTGATTACTTCTACAAATAAACACCATCTGTTCCTTTTGCTACGAGAGAAATGATAATTTCATGTTACCATCTATAAGTATCAAGACTTAAATGGACAATAATGAATGCAACATGCACACAAAATTGTTCCTCATTATACGTAAAACAGGCCAATGACTCACAATTTGTTCACAAAGAATATCCTCCGCATTCATTTCACAACATATTCACAATGTAGTGTCTCATTATTACACAATATATATACACAGGTCAATATATTACAGCATACTCACAAAATACTTTTTCAGTATTGCATAGCACAGGACTAGTATGGCCGCTAGAGCTGCTATCTGCAAGAACGCCATCTTGTATTTAAGTGACCTGGACCAGGTAGAAATATATTCATAGGGAGTTAAAACAGGGTCATGTTGCTGCTTCAGCAGTCAAGCATGGTGTTGACATTGATGAATTTAAAACTATTTGCTTTGGGATGATACTGTATTGTCTTGTTTATCAGCATTAAAGTGCAGTGTTTACTTATGTGTTTGATGTTTATAGAAAGTATTCAAAAAGAATATGATATGACCATTATAATGGATCGAATGAATAATTATAACCAATACTAAAGCTGCTACCACTCATCTTACTCCTCCTACTATCATTACTACTACTACCAGTACTACTACTACTACTACTACTACTACTACTACTACTACTACTACTACTACTACTACTACTACTACTACTACTACTACTACTACTATTACTACTACTAGTACTACTACTACTACTACTACTACTACTACTACTACTACTACTACTACTATTACTACTACTAGTACTACTACTAGTACTACTACTACTACTACTACTACTACTACTACTACTACTACCACTACCACTACTACTACTACTACTACTGCTACTGCTACTGCTACTGCTACTGCTACTTATTGATGCTTCTAAGAAAAGACAAACATTGGAGATTGCATATGCAACAAGAACGGGATGATGAACGTGGAGCCACTCCAATATTGTGAAAAACACTCATGTCCCTCAAGTTAATCCACTTATAAAAGTGACAATATTTGCAGTATTTTAGTAGTAAAAGCATATTTGTATTTAGTGATCATATCAATCTTAAAATAGCTCTGAACTCTCTTTCATTTAAATTCATGCTGAGTTCCCTTTATTTTCACGTTTAATACTTCTGAAAACGAGTGTTTTAGGAAACGAAGCGCAAATAATTTCACATTTAGTTTTGATTGAGTAACCATATAGTGCTGTAGTTAATATTGATATTCTCCTTATCGAAGTGGATTGTTCTTTTACTTAAAATTCTTTTTCACAAATCGAGCAGTTAGTTGACTAGTATCATTCAAAAATATATCACACATCTCAAAGTGTTTTTAAAAGCTGGCTATACAAATCTGCATGGCATGATATTTTCCTCTTTAACAACTATCCTTGAAGTGTTTTGTTTTGCATCAACCATTTATTTTGTGGTGTATGGAAGGTCCCTTGGAAGTAAGTGAGGAGCTCATACCACAACCGGGTACTTTATCTTGGGAGGCAGGGAGTAGTGGTGTAAGCTGCTATAGAGTTATAAACCATTACCAATGCATTGGTCACGTTACCACGCCATCTGGTGATTTTCATATTGCAAACAACATGAAAGAATTCTCATGTCTTGCAAAACAACTGCTGCTATTCCCTATGTTTATATCCTATCCACTAAGATTCATGCTGAATCAATGAGAAGATAGAGTAGGTGAAACTTGAATTCTCAGGTCTTGCAAAGCAACTGCTGCTATCCCCTATATTTATATCCTATCCACTAAGATTCATGCTGAATCAATGAGAAGATAGAGTAGGTGAAACTTCGAGTATTTACAAATGGATATGATTTTTGGCAAATAAAGTAAATTGTCAGGACAATTGTCAAGACAATTTGATAGTAATCAACTTCCAATCGTTGTACAATTCGATGAATGCTATCATATTTTAGTGGAAGATATTACAAACAAAAGGGGGTGATTGATTGTAAAGGGATGCACATGTTTACAAATATAAGATAATAATGTTAATAAGTTATTTATGGTTGAAAAAGTTTCCATATAAGTTGTATTTGGAGAAAATTAATAAAGATATTGCAAACTCAGAAAAGGCCAGTAAAGTAAATGCTTACCATTACAAGTGCTGTTTTGCCCTTGTTTTGGCAATCTCAAAGGGGCACTAAACCCTGAGATACATACCAGCTTAAAAAGAGAGGAAATACATTTTTTAAGCCATCAATCACAAGGACCCAGTCCAGTTAGGTCCCACGGGGCAGAAAAATGTGTATTTCAGTAGCCCCATCTCCTCTCAATGGGCAGCCATATCGTACACATTCTACTGTTGCCAGGATGTCACAGTTACTTGGGGGCAAGACAGGAATAGCTAGTATGCACACAGTATTCTCAGTTTCCAGCTTTTGGGTGAGGAGAATGGACCGTCAAAAGCTGATGATAGCAAAATAATAGTGGTGAATTCATATGTTGTCTTTGGCTCTACTATTAGATCTGGATTCCGCGCGATAAAAGTCACAAAAATTGTGGCTCATTGCACTTAAACTTGGTAAGCCACCTGAGCGTATTATGATATTATGATATAGTTAAATAAAGTCTCCCGGTTATAATTTCATGAGTGCTAAAACTTATTACTTCTACAAATAAACACCATCTGTTCCTTTTGCTGCGAGAGAAATGATAATTTCATGTTACCATCTTTAAGTATCAAGACTTAAATGGACAATGATGAATGCAACATACACACAAAATTGTTCCTCATTATACGTAAAACAGGCCAATGACTCACAATTTGTTCACAAAGAATATCCTCCGCATTCATTTCACACCATATTCACAATGTAGTGTCTCATTATTACACAATATATATACACAGGTCAATATATTACAGCATACTCACAAAATACTTTTTCAGTATTGCATAGCACAGGACTAGTATGACCGCTATAGCTGCTATCTGCAAGAACGCCATTTTGTATTTAAGTGACCTGGACCAGGTAGAAATATATTCATAGGGAGTTAAAACAGGGTCATGTTGCTGCTTCAGCAATCAAGCATGGTGTTGACATTGATGCGTTTAAAACTATTTGCTTTGGGATGATACTGTATTGCCTTGTTTATCAGCATTAAAGTGCAGTGTTTACTTATGTGTTTGATGTTTATAGAAAGTATTCAAAAAGAATATGATATGACCATTATAATGGATCGAATAAATAATTATAACCAATACTAAAGCGGCTACCACTCATCTTACTCCTCCTGCTGTCATTACTAGTACTACTACCACCACTACTACTACTACTACTACTACTACTACTACTACTACTACTACTACTACTACTACTACCACCGCCGCCGCTGCTACTACTACTACTACTACTACTACTACTACTACTACTACTACTACTACTACTACTACTACTACTACTACTACTACTACTACTATTACTACTACTACTACCACTACTACTACTACTACTACTACTACTACTACTACTACTACTACTACTACTACTACCACCACCACTGCTGCTACTACTACTACTACTACTACTACTACTACTACTACTACTACTACTACTACTACTACTACTACTACTACTACTATTACTACTACTACTACCACTACTACTACTACTACTACTACTACTACTACTACTACTACTACTACTACTACTACTACTACTACTACTACCACTACTGCTACTGCTACTGCTACTAATTGATGCTTCTAAGAAAAGACAAACATTGGAGATTGCATTTTCAACAAGAACGGGATGATGAACGTTGAGCCACTCCAATATTGTGAAAAACACTCATGTCCCTCAAGTTAATCCACTTATAAAAGTGACAATATTTGCAGTATTTTAGTAGTAAAAGTATATTTGTATTTAGTGATCATATCAATCTTAAAATAGCTCTGAACTCTCTTTCATTTAAATTCATGCTGAGTTCCCTTTATTTTCACGTTTAATACTTCTGAAAACGAGTGTTTTAGGAAACGAAGCGCAAATAATTTCACATTTAGTTTTGATTGAGTAACCATATAGTGCTGTAGTTAATATTGATATTCTCCTTATCGAAGTGGATTGTTCTTTTACTTAAAATTCTTTTTCACAAATCGAGCAGTTAGTTGACTAGTATCATTCAAAAATATATCACACATCTCAAAGTGTTTTTAAAAGCTGGCTATACAAATCTGCATGGCATGATATTTTCCTCTTTAACAACTATCCTTGAAGTGTTTTGTTTTGCATCAACCATTTATTTTGTGGTGTATGGAAGGTCCCTTGGAAGTAAGTGAGGAGCTCATACCACAACCGGGTACTTTATCTTGGGAGGCAGGGAGTAGTGGTGTAAGCTGCTATAGAGTTATAAACCATTACCAATGCATTGGTCACGTTACCACGCCATCTGGTGATTTTCATATTGCAAACAACATGAAAGAATTCTCCTGTCTTGCAAAACAACTGCTGCTATTCCCTATGTTTATATCCTATCCACTAAGATTCATGCTGAATCAATGAGAAGATAGAGTAGGTGAAACTTGAATTCTCAGGTCTTGCAAAGCAACTGCTGCTATCCCCTATATTTATATCCTATCCACTAAGATTCATGCTGAATCAATGAGAAGATAGAGTAGGTGAAACTTCGAGTATTTACAAATGGATATGATTTTTGGCAAATAAAGTAAATTGTCAGGACAATTGTCAAGACAATTTGATAGTAATCAACTTCCAATCGTTGTACAATTCGATGAATGCTATCATATTTCAGTGGAAGATATTACAAACAAAAGGGGGTGATTGATTGTAAAGGAATGCACATGTTTACAAATATAAGATAATAATGTTAATAAGTTATTTATGGTTGAAAAAGTTTCCATTGAAGTTGTATTTGGAGAAAATTAATAAAGATATTGCAAACTCAGAAAAGGCCAGTAAAGTAAATGCTTACCATTACAAGTGCTGTTTTGCCCTTGTTTTGGCAATCTCAAAGGGGCACTAAACCCTGAGATACATACCAGCTTATATGAGAGGAAATACATTTTTTAAGCCATCAATCACAAGGACCCAGTCCAGTTAGGTCCCACGGGGCAGAAAAATGTGTATTTCAGTAGCCCCATCTCCTCTCAATGGGCAGCCATATCGTACACATTCTACTGTTGCCAGGATGTCACAGTTACTTGGGGGCAAGGCAGGAATAGCTAGTATGCACACAGTATTCTCAGTTTCCAGCTTTTGGGTGAGGAGAATGGACCGTCAAAAGCTGATGATAGCAAAATAATAGTGGTGAATTCATATGTTGTCTTTGGCTCTACTATTAGATCTGGATTCCGCGCGATAAAAGTCACAAAAATTGTGGCTCATTGCACTTAAACTTGGTAAGCCACCTGAGCGTATTATGATATTATGATATAGTTATATAAAGTCTCCCGGTTATAATTTCATGAGTGCTAAAACTGATTACTTCTACAAATAAACACCATCTGTTCCTTTTGCTGCGAGAGAAATGATAATTTCATGTTACCATCTTTAAGTATCAAGACTTAAATGGACAATGATGAATGCAACATGCACACAAAATTGTTCCTCATTATACGTAAAACAGGCCAATGACTCACAATTTGTTCACAAAGAATATCCTCCGCATTCATTTCACAACATATTCACAATGTAGTGTCTCATTATTACACAATATATATACACAGGTCAATATATTACAGCATACTCACAAAATACTTTTTCAGTATTGCATAGCACAGGACTAGTATGACCGCTAGAGCTGCTATCTGCAAGAACGCCATTTTGTATTTAAGTGACCTGGACCAGGTAGAAATATATTCATAGGGAGTTAAAACAGGGTCATGTTGCTGCTTCAGCAATCAAGCATGGTGTTGACATTGATGCGTTTAAAACTATTTGCTTTGGGATGATACTGTATTGTCTTGTTTATCAGCATTAAAGTGCAGTGTTTACTTATGTGTTTGATGTTTATAGAAAGTATTCAAAAAGAATATGATATGACCATTATAATGGATCGAACAAAAAATTATAACCAATACTAAAGCGGCTACCACTCATCTTACTCCTCCTGCTGTCATTACTAGTACTACTACCACCACTACTACTACTACTACTACTACTACTACTACTACTACTACTACTACTACTACTACTACTACTACTACTACTACTACTACTACCACCACTGCTACTACTACTACTACTACTACTACTACTACTACTACTACTACTACTACTACTACTACTACTACTACCACTACTGCTACTGCTACTGCTACTAATTGATGCTTCTAAGAAAAGACAAACATTGGAGATTGCATTTTCAACAAGAACGGGATGATGAACGTTGAGCCACTCCAATATTGTGAAAAACACTCATGTCCCTCAAGTTAATCCACTTATAAAAGTGACAATATTTGCAGTATTTTAGTAGTAAAAGTATATTTGTATTTAGTGATCATATCAATCTTAAAATAGCTCTGAACTCTCTTTCATTTAAATTCATGCTGAGTTCCCTTTATTTTCACGTTTAATACTTCTGAAAACGAGTGTTTTAGGAAACGAAGCGCAAATAATTTCACATTTAGTTTTGATTGAGTAACCATATAGTGCTGTAGTTAATATTGATATTCTCCTTATCGAAGTGGATTGTTCTTTTACTTAAAATTCTTTTTCACAAATCGAGCAGTTAGTTGACTAGTATCATTCAAAAATATATCACACATCTCAAAGTGTTTTTAAAAGCTGGCTATACAAATCTGCATGGCATGATATTTTCCTCTTTAACAACTATCCTTGAAGTGTTTTGTTTTGCATCAACCATTTATTTTGTGGTGTATGGAAGGTCCCTTGGAAGTAAGTGATGAGCTCATACCACAACCGGGTACTTTATCTTGGGAGGCAGGGAGTAGTGGTGTAAGCTGCTATAGAGTTATAAACCATTACCAATGCATTGGTCACGTTACCACGCCATCTGGTGATTTTCATATTGCAAACAACATGAAAGAATTCTCATGTCTTGCAAAACAACTGCTGCTATTCCCTATGTTTATATCCTATCCACTAAGATTCATGCTGAATCAATGAGAAGATAGAGTAGGTGAAACTTGAATTCTCAGGTCTTGCAAAGCAACTGCTGCTATCCCCTATATTTATATCCTATCCACTAAGATTCATGCTGAATCAATGAGAAGATAGAGTAGGTGAAACTTCGAGTATTTACAAATGGATATGATTTTTGGCAAATAAAGTAAATTGTCAGGACAATTGTCAAGACAATTTGATAGTAATCAACTTCCAATCGTTGTACAATTCGATGAATGCTATCATATTTTAGTGGAAGATATTACAAACAAAAGGGGGTGATTGATTGTAAAGGGATGCACATGTTTACAAATATAAGATAATAATGTTAATAAGTTATTTATGGTTGAAAAAGTTTCCATTGAAGTTGTATTTGGAGAAAATTAATAAAGATATTGCAAACTCAGAAAAGGCCAGTAAAGTAAATGCTTACCATTACAAGTGCTGTTTTGCCCTTGTTTTGGCAATCTCAAAGGGGCACTAAACCCTGAGATACATACCAGCTTATATGAGAGGAAATACATTTTTTAAGCCATCAATCACAAGGACCCAGTCCAGTTAGGTCCCACGGGGCAGAAAAATGTGTATTTCAGTAGCCCCATCTCCTCTCAATGGGCAGCCATATCGTACACATTCTACTGTTGCCAGGATGTCACAGTTACTTGGGGGCAAGGCAGGAATAGCTAGTATGCACACAGTATTCTCAGTTTCCAGCTTTTGGGTGAGGAGAATGGACCGTCAAAAGCTGATGATAGCAAAATAATAGTGGTGAATTCATATGTTGTCTTTGGCTCTACTATTAGATCTGGATTCCGCGCGATAAAAGTCACAAAAATTGTGGCTCATTGCACTTAAACTTGGTAAGCCACCTGAGCGTATTATGATATTATGATATAGTTATATAAAGTCTCCCGGTTATAATTTCATGAGTGCTAAAACTGATTACTTCTACAAATAAACACCATCTGTTCCTTTTGCTGCGAGAGAAATGATAATTTCATGTTACCATCTTTAAGTATCAAGACTTAAATGGACAATGATGAATGCAACATGCACACAAAATTGTTCCTCATTATACGTAAAACAGGCCAATGACTCACAATTTGTTCACAAAGAATATCCTCCGCATTCATTTCACAACATATTCACAATGTAGTGTCTCATTATTACACAATATATATACACAGGTCAATATATTACAGCATACTCACAAAATACTTTTTCAGTATTGCATAGCACAGGACTAGTATGACCGCTAGAGCTGCTATCTGCAAGAACGCCATTTTGTATTTAAGTGACCTGGACCAGGTAGAAATATATTCATAGGGAGTTAAAACAGGGTCATGTTGCTGCTTCAGCAATCAAGCATGGTGTTGACATTGATGCGTTTAAAACTATTTGCTTTGGGATGATACTGTATTGTCTTGTTTATCAGCATTAAAGTGCAGTGTTTACTTATGTGTTTGATGTTTATAGAAAGTATTCAAAAAGAATATGATATGACCATTATAATGGATCGAACAAAAAATTATAACCAATACTAAAGCGGCTACCACTCATCTTACTCCTCCTGCTGTCATTACTAGTACTACTACCACCACTACTACTACTACTACTACTACTACTACTACTACTACTACTACTACTACTACTACTACTACTACTACCACCACTGCTACTACTACTACTACTACTACTACTACTACTACTACTACTACTACTACTACTACTACTACTACTACTACTACTACTACTGCTACTGCTACTAATTGATGCTTCTAAGAAAAGACAAACATTGGAGATTGCATTTTCAACAAGAACGGGATGATGAACGTGGAGCCACTCCAATATTGTGAAAAACACTCATGTCCCTCAAGTTAATCCACTTATAAAAGTGACAATATTTGCAGTATTTTAGTAGTAAAAGTATATTTGTATTTAGTGATCATATCAATCTTAAAATAGCTCTGAACTCTCTTTCATTTAAATTCATGCTGAGTTCCCTTTATTTTCACGTTTAATACTTCTGAAAACGAGTGTTTTAGGAAACGAAGCGCAAATAATTTCACATTTAGTTTTGATTGAGTAACCATATAGTGCTGTAGTTAATATTGATATTCTCCTTATCGAAGTGGATTGTTCTTTTACTTAAAATTCTTTTTCACAAATCGAGCAGTTAGTTGACTAGTATCATTCAAAAATATATCACACATCTCAAAGTGTTTTTAAAAGCTGGCTATACAAATCTGCATGGCATGATATTTTCCTCTTTAACAACTATCCTTGAAGTGTTTTGTTTTGCATCAACCATTTATTTTGTGGTGTATGGAAGGTCCCTTGGAAGTAAGTGAGGAGCTCATACCACAACCGGGTACTTTATCTTGGGAGGCAGGGAGTAGTGGTGTAAGCTGCTATAGAGTTATAAACCATTACCAATGCATTGGTCACGTTACCACGCCATCTGGTGATTTTCATATTGCAAACAACATGAAAGAATTCTCCTGTCTTGCAAAACAACTGCTGCTATTCCCTATGTTTATATCCTATCCACTAAGATTCATGCTGAATCAATGAGAAGATAGAGTAGGTGAAACTTGAATTCTCAGGTCTTGCAAAGCAACTGCTGCTATCCCCTATATTTATATCCTATCCACTAAGATTCATGCTGAATCAATGAGAAGATAGAGTAGGTGAAACTTCGAGTATTTACAAATGGATATGATTTTTGGCAAATAAAGTAAATTGTCAGGACAATTGTCAAGACAATTTGATAGTAATCAACTTCCAATCGTTGTACAATTCGATGAATGCTATCATATTTTAGTGGAAGATATTACAAACAAAAGGGGGTGATTGATTGTAAAGGGATGCACATGTTTACAAATATAAGATAATAATGTTAATAAGTTATTTATGGTTGAAAAAGTTTCCATTGAAGTTGTATTTGGAGAAAATTAATAAAGATATTGCAAACTCAGAAAAGGCCAGTAAAGTAAATGCTTACCATTACAAGTGCTGTTTTGCCCTTGTTTTGGCAATCTCAAAGGGGCACTAAACCTTGAGATACATACCAGCTTATATGAGAGGAAATACATTTTTTAAGCCATCAATCACAAGGACCCAGTCCAGTTAGGTCCCACGGGGCAGAAAAATGTGTATTTCAGTAGCCCCATCTCCTCTCAATGGGCAGCCATATCGTACACATTCTACTGTTGCCAGGATGTCACAGTTACTTGGGGGCAAGGCAGGAATAGCTAGTATGCACACAGTATTCTCAGTTTCCAGCTTTTGGGTGAGGAGAATGGACCGTCAAAAGCTGATGATAGCAAAATAATAGTGGTGAATTCATATGTTGTCTTTGGCTCTACTATTAGATCTGGATTCCGCGCGATAAAAGTCACAAAAATTGTGGCTCATTGCACTTAAACTTGGTAAGCCACCTGAGCGTATTATGATATTATGATATAGTTATATAAAGTCTCCCGGTTATAATTTCATGAGTGCTAAAACTGATTACTTCTACAAATAAACACCATCTGTTCCTTTTGCTGCGAGAGAAATGATAATTTCATGTTACCATCTTTAAGTATCAAGACTTAAATGGACAATGATGAATGCAACATGCACACAAAATTGTTCCTCATTATACGTAAAACAGGCCAATGACTCACAATTTGTTCACAAAGAATATCCTCCGCATTCATTTCACAACATATTCACAATGTAGTGTCTCATTATTACACAATATATATACACAGGTCAATATATTACAGCATACTCACAAAATACTTTTTCAGTATTGCATAGCACAGGACTAGTATGACCGCTAGAGCTGCTATCTGCAAGAACGCCATTTTGTATTTAAGTGACCTGGACCAGGTAGAAATATATTCATAGGGAGTTAAAACAGGGTCATGTTGCTGCTTCAGCAATCAAGCATGGTGTTGACATTGATGCGTTTAAAACTATTTGCTTTGGGATGATACTGTATTGTCTTGTTTATCAGCATTAAAGTGCAGTGTTTACTTATGTGTTTGATGTTTATAGAAAGTATTCAAAAAGAATATGATATGACCATTATAATGGATCGAACAAAAAATTATAACCAATACTAAAGCGGCTACCACTCATCTTACTCCTCCTGCTGTCATTACTAGTACTACTACCACCACTACTACTACTACTACTACTACTACTACTACTACTACTACTGCTACTACTACTACTACCACCACCACTGCTGCTACTACTACTACTACTACTACTACTACTACTACTACTACTACTACTACTACTACTACTACTACTACTACTACTACTACTATTACTACTACTACTACCACTACTACTACTACTACTACTACTACTACTACTACTACTACTACTACTACTACTACTTCTACCACTACTGCTACTGCTACTGCTACTAATTGATGCTTCTAAGAAAAGACAAACATTGGAGATTGCATTTTCAACAAGAACGGGATGATGAACGTTGAGCCACTCCAATATTGTGAAAAACACTCATGTCCCTCAAGTTAATCCACTTATAAAAGTGACAATATTTGCAGTATTTTAGTAGTAAAAGTATATTTGTATTTAGTGATCATATCAATCTTAAAATAGCTCTGAACTCTCTTTCATTTAAATTCATGCTGAGTTCCCTTTATTTTCACGTTTAATACTTCTGAAAACGAGTGTTTTAGGAAACGAAGCGCAAATAATTTCACATTTAGTTTTGATTGAGTAACCATATAGTGCTGTAGTTAATATTGATATTCTCCTTATCGAAGTGGATTGTTCTTTTACTTAAAATTCTTTTTCACAAATCGAGCAGTTAGTTGACTAGTATCATTCAAAAATATATCACACATCTCAAAGTGTTTTTAAAAGCTGGCTATACAAATCTGCATGGCATGATATTTTCCTCTTTAACAACTATCCTTGAAGTGTTTTGTTTTGCATCAACCATTTATTTTGTGGTGTATGGAAGGTCCCTTGGAAGTAAGTGAGGAGCTCATACCACAACCGGGTACTTTATCTTGGGAGGCAGGGAGTAGTGGTGTAAGCTGCTATAGAGTTATAAACCATTACCAATGCATTGGTCACGTTACCACGCCATCTGGTGATTTTCATATTGCAAACAACATGAAAGAATTCTCCTGTCTTGCAAAACAACTGCTGCTATTCCCTATGTTTATATCCTATCCACTAAGATTCATGCTGAATCAATGAGAAGATAGAGTAGGTGAAACTTGAATTCTCAGGTCTTGCAAAGCAACTGCTGCTATCCCCTATATTTATATCCTATCCACTAAGATTCATGCTGAATCAATGAGAAGATAGAGTAGGTGAAACTTCGAGTATTTACAAATGGATATGATTTTTGGCAAATAAAGTAAATTGTCAGGACAATTGTCAAGACAATTTGATAGTAATCAACTTCCAATCGTTGTACAATTCGATGAATGCTATCATATTTTAGTGGAAGATATTACAAACAAAAGGGGGTGATTGATTGTAAAGGGATGCACATGTTTACAAATATAAGATAATAATGTTAATAAGTTATTTATGGTTGAAAAAGTTTCCATTGAAGTTGTATTTGGAGAAAATTAATAAAGATATTGCAAACTCAGAAAAGGCCAGTAAAGTAAATGCTTACCATTACAAGTGCTGTTTTGCCCTTGTTTTGGCAATCTCAAAGGGGCACTAAACCCTGAGATACATACCAGCTTATATGAGAGGAAATACATTTTTTAAGCCATCAATCACAAGGACCCAGTCCAGTTAGGTCCCACGGGGCAGAAAAATGTGTATTTCAGTAGCCCCATCTCCTCTCAATGGGCAGCCATATCGTACACATTCTACTGTTGCCAGGATGTCACAGTTACTTGGGGGCAAGGCAGGAATAGCTAGTATGCACACAGTATTCTCAGTGTCCAGCTTTTGGGTGAGGAGAATGGACCGTCAAAAGCTGATGATAGCAAAATAATAGTGGTGAATTCATATGTTGTCTTTGGCTCTACTATTAGATCTGGATTCCGCGCGATAAAAGTCACAAAAATTGTGGCTCATTGCACTTAAACTTGGTAAGCCACCTGAGCGTATTATGATATTATGATATAGTTATATAAAGTCTCCCGGTTATAATTTCATGAGTGCTAAAACTGATTACTTCTACAAATAAACACCATCTGTTCCTTTTGCTGCGAGAGAAATGATAATTTCATGTTACCATCTTTAAGTATCAAGACTTAAATGGACAATGATGAATGCAACATGCACACAAAATTGTTCCTCATTATACGTAAAACAGGCCAATGACTCACAATTTGTTCACAAAGAATATCCTCCGCATTCATTTCACAACATATTCACAATGTAGTGTCTCATTATTACACAATATATATACACAGGTCAATATATTACAGCATACTCACAAAATACTTTTTCAGTATTGCATAGCACAGGACTAGTATGACCGCTAGAGCTGCTATCTGCAAGAACGCCATTTTGTATTTAAGTGACCTGGACCAGGTAGAAATATATTCATAGGGAGTTAAAACAGGGTCATGTTGCTGCTTCAGCAATCAAGCATGGTGTTGACATTGATGCGTTTAAAACTATTTGCTTTGGGATGATACTGTATTGTCTTGTTTATCAGCATTAAAGTGCAGTGTTTACTTATGTGTTTGATGTTTATAGAAAGTATTCAAAAAGAATATGATATGACCATTATAATGGATCGAACAAAAAATTATAACCAATACTAAAGCGGCTACCACTCATCTTACTCCTCCTGCTGTCATTACTAGTACTACTACCACCACTACTACTACTACTACTACTACTACTACTACTACTACTACTACTGCTACTACTACTACTACCACCACCACTGCTGCTACTACTACTACTACTACTACTACTACTACTACTACTACTACTACTACTACTACTACTACTACTACTACTACTACTACTACTACCACTACTACTACTACTACTACTACTACTACTACTACTACTACTACTACTTCTACCACTACTGCTACTGCTACTGCTACTAATTGATGCTTCTAAGAAAAGACAAACATTGGAGATTGCATTTTCAACAAGAACGGGATGATGAACGTTGAGCCACTCCAATATTGTGAAAAACACTCATGTCCCTCAAGTTAATCCACTTATAAAAGTGACAATATTTGCAGTATTTTAGTAGTAAAAGTATATTTGTATTTAGTGATCATATCAATCTTAAAATAGCTCTGAACTCTCTTTCATTTAAATTCATGCTGAGTTCCCTTTATTTTCACGTTTAATACTTCTGAAAACGAGTGTTTTAGGAAACGAAGCGCAAATAATTTCACATTTAGTTTTGATTGAGTAACCATATAGTGCTGTAGTTAATATTGATATTCTCCTTATCGAAGTGGATTGTTCTTTTACTTAAAATTCTTTTTCACAAATCGAGCAGTTAGTTGACTAGTATCATTCAAAAATATATCACACATCTCAAAGTGTTTTTAAAAGCTGGCTATACAAATCTGCATGGCATGATATTTTCCTCTTTAACAACTATCCTTGAAGTGTTTTGTTTTGCATCAACCATTTATTTTGTGGTGTATGGAAGGTCCCTTGGAAGTAAGTGATGAGCTCATACCACAACCGGGTACTTTATCTTGGGAGGCAGGGAGTAGTGGTGTAAGCTGCTATAGAGTTATAAACCATTTCCAATGCATTGGTCACGTTACCACGCCATCTGGTGATTTTCATATTGCAAACAACATGAAAGAATTCTCATGTCTTGCAAAACAACTGCTGCTATTCCCTATGTTTATATCCTATCCACTAAGATTCATGCTGAATCAATGAGAAGATAGAGTAGGTGAAACTTGAATTCTCAGGTCTTGCAAAGCAACTGCTGCTATCCCCTATATTTATATCCTATCCACTAAGATTCATGCTGAATCAATGAGAAGATAGAGTAGGTGAAACTTCGAGTATTTACAAATGGATATGATTTTTGGCAAATAAAGTAAATTGTCAGGACAATTGTCAAGACAATTTGATAGTAATCAACTTCCAATCGTTGTACAATTCGATGAATGCTATCATATTTTAGTGGAAGATATTACAAACAAAAGGGGGTGATTGATTGTAAAGGGATGCACATGTTTACAAATATAAGATAATAATGTTAATAAGTTATTTATGGTTGAAAAAGTTTCCATTGAAGTTGTATTTGGAGAAAATTAATAAAGATATTGCAAACTCAGAAAAGGCCAGTAAAGTAAATGCTTACCATTACAAGTGCTGTTTTGCCCTTGTTTTGGCAATCTCAAAGGGGCACTAAACCCTAAGATACATACCAGCTTATATGAGAGGAAATACATTTTTTAAGCCATCAATCACAAGGACCCAGTCCAGTTAGGTCCCACGGGGCAGAAAAATGTGTATTTCAGTAGCCCCATCTCCTCTCAATGGGCAGCCATATCGTACACATTCTACTGTTGCCAGGATGTCACAGTTACTTGGGGGCAAGGCAGGAATAGCTAGTATGCACACAGTATTCTCAGTTTCCAGCTTTTGGGTGAGGAGAATGGACCGTCAAAAGCTGATGATAGCAAAATAATAGTGGTGAATTCATATGTTGTCTTTGGCTCTACTATTAGATCTGGATTCCGCGCGATAAAAGTCACAAAAATTGTGGCTCATTGCACTTAAACTTGGTAAGCCACCTGAGCGTATTATGATATTATGATATAGTTATATAAAGTCTCCCGGTTATAATTTCATGAGTGCTAAAACTGATTACTTCTACAAATAAACACCATCTGTTCCTTTTGCTGCGAGAGAAATGATAATTTCATGTTACCATCTTTAAGTATCAAGACTTAAATGGACAATGATGAATGCAACATGCACACAAAATTGTTCCTCATTATACGTAAAACAGGCCAATGACTCACAATTTGTTCACAAAGAATATCCTCCGCATTCATTTCACAACATATTCACAATGTAGTGTCTCATTATTACACAATATATATACACAGGTCAATATATTACAGCATACTCACAAAATACTTTTTCAGTATTGCATAGCACAGGACTAGTATGACCGCTAGAGCTGCTATCTGCAAGAACGCCATTTTGTATTTAAGTGACCTGGACCAGGTAGAAATATATTCATAGGGAGTTAAAACAGGGTCATGTTGCTGCTTCAGCAATCAAGCATGGTGTTGACATTGATGCGTTTAAAACTATTTGCTTTGGGATGATACTGTATTGTCTTGTTTATCAGCATTAAAGTGCAGTGTTTACTTATGTGTTTGATGTTTATAGAAAGTATTCAAAAAGAATATGATATGACCATTATAATGGATCGAACAAAAAATTATAACCAATACTAAAGCGGCTACCACTCATCTTACTCCTCCTGCTGTCATTACTAGTACTACTACCACCACTACTACTACTACTAGTACTACTACTACGACTACTACTACTACTACTACTACTACTACTACTACTACTACTACTACTACTACTACTACTACCACCACTGCTACTACTACTACTACTACTACTACTACTACTACTACTACTACTACTACTACTACTACTACTACTACTGCTACTGCTACTAATTGATGCTTCTAAGAAAAGACAAACATTGGAGATTGCATTTTCAACAAGAACGGGATGATGAACGTGGAGCCACTCCAATATTGTGAAAAACACTCATGTCCCTCAAGTTAATCCACTTATAAAAGTGACAATATTTGCAGTATTTTAGTAGTAAAAGTATATTTGTATTTAGTGATCATATCAATCTTAAAATAGCTCTGAACTCTCTTTCATTTAAATTCATGCTGAGTTCCCTTTATTTTCACGTTTAATACTTCTGAAAACGAGTGTTTTAGGAAACGAAGCGCAAATAATTTCACATTTAGTTTTGATTGAGTAACCATATAGTGCTGTAGTTAATATTGATATTCTCCTTATCGAAGTGGATTGTTCTTTTACTTAAAATTCTTTTTCACAAATCGAGCAGTTAGTTGACTAGTATCATTCAAAAATATATCACACATCTCAAAGTGTTTTTAAAAGCTGGCTATACAAATCTGCATGGCATGATATTTTCCTCTTTAACAACTATCCTTGAAGTGTTTTGTTTTGCATCAACCATTTATTTTGTGGTGTATGGAAGGTCCCTTGGAAGTAAGTGAGGAGCTCATACCACAACCGGGTACTTTATCTTGGGAGGCAGGGAGTAGTGGTGTAAGCTGCTATAGAGTTATAAACCATTACCAATGCATTGGTCACGTTACCACGCCATCTGGTGATTTTCATATTGCAAACAACATGAAAGAATTCTCCTGTCTTGCAAAACAACTGCTGCTATTCCCTATGTTTATATCCTATCCACTAAGATTCATGCTGAATCAATGAGAAGATAGAGTAGGTGAAACTTGAATTCTCAGGTCTTGCAAAGCAACTGCTGCTATCCCCTATATTTATATCCTATCCACTAAGATTCATGCTGAATCAATGAGAAGATAGAGTAGGTGAAACTTCGAGTATTTACAAATGGATATGATTTTTGGCAAATAAAGTAAATTGTCAGGACAATTGTCAAGACAATTTGATAGTAATCAACTTCCAATCGTTGTACAATTCGATGAATGCTATCATATTTTAGTGGAAGATATTACAAACAAAAGGGGGTGATTGATTGTAAAGGGATGCACATGTTTACAAATATAAGATAATAATGTTAATAAGTTATTTATGGTTGAAAAAGTTTCCATTGAAGTTGTATTTGGAGAAAATTAATAAAGATATTGCAAACTCAGAAAAGGCCAGTAAAGTAAATGCTTACCATTACAAGTGCTGTTTTGCCCTTGTTTTGGCAATCTCAAAGGGGCACTAAACCCTGAGATACATACCAGCTTAAAAAGAGAGGAAATACATTTTTTAAGCCATCAATCACAAGGACCCAGTCCAGTTAGGTCCCACGGGGCAGGAAAATGTGTATTTCAGTAGCCCCATCTCCTCTCAATGGGCAGCCATATCGTACACATTCTACTGTTGCCAGGATGTCACAGTTACTTGGGGGCAAGACAGGAATAGCTAGTATGCACACAGTATTCTCAGTTTCCAGCTTTTGGGTGAGGAGAATGGACCGTCAAAAGCTGATGATAGCAAAATAATAGTGGTGAATTCATATGTTGTCTTTGGCTCTACTATTAGATCTGGATTCCGCGCGATAAAAGTCACAAAAATTGTGGCTCATTGCACTTAAACTTGGTAAGCCACCTGAGCGTATTATGATATTATGATATAGTTATATAAAGTCTCCCGGTTATAATTTCATGAGTGCTAAAACTGATTACTTCTACAAATAAACACCATCTGTTCCTTTTGCTGCGAGAGAAATGATAATTTCATGTTACCATCTTTAAGTATCAAGACTTAAGTGGACAATGATGCATATGAATGCAACATACACACAAAATTGTTCCTCATTATACGTAAAACAGGCCAATGACTCACAATTTGTTCACAAAGAATATCCTCCGCATTCATTTCACAACATATTCACAATTTAGTGTCTCATTATTACACAATATATATACACAGGTCAATATATTACAGCATACTCACAAAATACTTTTTCAGTATTGCATAGCACAGGACTAGTATGACCGCTAGAGCTGCTATCTGCAAGAACGCCATCTTGTAAAGAAGTGACCTGGACCAGGTAGAAATATATTCATAGGGAGTTAAAACAGGGTCATGTTGCTGCTTCAGCAATCAAGCATGGTGTTGACATTGATGCGTTTAAAACTATTTGCTTTGGGATGATACTGTATTGTCTTGTTTATCAGCATTAAAGTGCAGTGTTTACTTATGTGTTTGATGTTTATAGAAAGTATTCAAAAAGAATATGATATGACCATTATAATGGATCGAACAAATAATTATAACCAATACTAAAGCTGCTACCACTCATCTTACTCCTCCTACTATCATTACTACTACTACCAGTACTACTACTACTACTACTACTACTACTACTACTACTACTACTACTACTACTACTACTACTACTACTACTACTTCTACTACTACTACTACTACTACTACTACTACTACTACTACTACTACTACTACTACTACCACCACCACCACTACTACTACTACTACTACTACTACTACTACTACTACTACTACTACTACTACTACTACCACTACCACTACCACTACTACTACTACTACTACTACTACTTCTGCTACTGCTACTGCTACTGCTACTAATTGATGCTTCTAAGAAAAGACAAACATTGGAGATTGCATATGCAACAAGAACGGGATGATGAACGTGGAGCCACTTCAATATTGTGAAAAACACTCATGTCCCTCAAGTTAATCCACTTATAAAAGTGACAATATTTGCAGTATTTTAGTAGTAAAAGTATATTTGTATTTAGTGATCATATCAATCTTAAAATAGCCCTGAACTCTCTTTCATTTAAATTCATGCTGAGTTCCCTTTATTTTCACGTTTAATACTTCTGAAAACGAGTGTTTTAGGAAACGCAGCACAAATAATTTCACATTTAGTTTTGATTGAGTAACCATATAGGGCTGTAGTTCCACGTTGAAAAATATTGATATTCTCCTTATCGAAGTGGATTGTTCTTTTACTTAAAATTCTTTCTCACAAATCGAGCAGTTAGCTGACTAGTATCATGCAAAAATATATCACACATCTCAAAGTGTTTTTAAAAGTTGGCTATACAAATCTGCATGGCATGATATTTTCCTCTTTAACAACTATCCTTGAAGTGTTTTGTTTTGCATCAACCATTAATTTTGTGGTGTATGGAAAGTCCCCTGGAAGTAAGTGAGCTGCTCATACCACAATCTGGTACTTTATCTTGGGAGGCAGGGAGTAGTGGTGTAAGCTGCTATAGAGTTATAAACCATAACCAATGCATTGGTCATGTTCCCACGCTATCTGGTGATTTTCATATTGCAAACAACATGAAAGAATTCTCATGTCTTGCAAAACAACTGCTGCTATCCCCTATATTTATATCCTATCCACGAAGATTCATGCTGAATCAATGAGGAGATAGAGTATTTACAAATGGATGTGATTTTTGGCAAATAAAGTAAATTGTCAGGACAATTGTCAAGACAATTTGGTAGTAATCAACTTCCAATCGTTATACAATTCGATAAATGCTATCATATTTTAGTGGAAGATATTACAAACAAAAGGGGGTGATTGATTGTAAAGGGAGGCACATGTTTACAAATATAAGATAAAAATGTTAATAAGTTTTTTATGGTTGAAAAAGTTTCCATTGAAGTTGTATTTGGAGAAAATTAGTAAAGATATTGCAAACACAGATAGTGTTCATCTAGAAGTTTATAGCCTTGTTAGAATATTTGTTTATTGAATAAGATGTGAATTTCATGAGACAAATTACTTGCACCTTATTGTTAAATCTTTACTTAAACACTACTGAATACTTCTGATTATGCTGAAATTTGAATATAAGTTGATTACAGATTCTCTCATTTTGTAAAAAAAAGACTAGAAAAACAAAACAAAGAAATAATCATTTTAACACAACAGATTAATTTACACTGGCAATGTTTCTTATTGTGCTGGATTCCAGCACCTGTAGATTGCAATCCTTGATTGATCACATTCTTTTCTGGCTTCTAGAATGAGTTGAAAAAGTTGTATATGCCCTACAATTTTTTTACCTATCTAACAAAATATAAGTATCTATTACATTATTTATAATAGATGTCTGTAAAAGTATAAACATTTCATCATAATTAGCCAATTAAGGTAACATGGTACATCTATATTACTTTTCTTTATCTACATTCAGGATGAAGGGCTTCTTTCTGACACATCTTAATGAAGGTCTCAATTTTAAAAGTTCAACGACCAGTTTTCTGATATACTCATTGCTCTTCAATATTTAAAAAAAGTTTAAAGAATAATTCAAACTAAAACATAAATATTTCTCTCTTCCCTCTTTTACTATTGACTACCAAAAAGATAACTTTCTCAACTGCTTCATCTAAAGTATAAAGTTGGCCAATCCAAGATCATAATGTCTAAATCTTACTAAATTTGGATCTGCCAAAATTAAATATATGTGTCATTTAGGTACAAGTGCCAATTCAATTTGCATACACCTTATCTCATATCAATTACAACTATTACAACCATGTGTGTTCATTTCTTACTACGTCACCTTATCTAGATACTATACGTGCCCTGCTCTGATGAATCTTGATAAAGAACACAATGTTTTTGTAAATTCTGACATGTTTTTTGTCTATTTTTACTGTCCTGCCAGTCACATGAACTTCCTCAATTAATGCATTTACACTTATTTTGGCACACACATGATTATATAATTATGTCAAGAATTTGCAAGGGGTTAAAGAATACCTAAAAATACTAATTTTGAGTCATTAGAAAAATACCATTGCTATTCCTTCATTCAAATTGTAAATGATTTATCATCTAGCTTATATAATGTAAGAGCACAGAACCCATAAATAACAAAGAAAAGGTAGTATTGTGCACATTATCTAATTGAATTAACTTTGAATTAGATTAAATCTGAAAAAGCTTAAAATTCCATATAAATGACTCTTTAATTTGTTGTAAAAACATGATTCTTTTATTCCGTTTTTCTGCTTACAATCAGCAATTATGTTTTGAGTAATCAGGTTATTCTAGCTACCCATTTCAATTTATTTCTTGGCCTAATATTATCTTGTAATTTAAAGTGGATACCCTATGAAAGAGTTGAAAATTCCATATTTATAAGAGTGCAAAAATTCATATGAATATTCATGAAGGGTTACATCCTGGTATCTATGATGATCGGAAGTTAGGCCAAGCCCATCTTAAGATGGGCCAGCCCAACTTCAAATGACCTACATCCTGGTATCTAGAGATCGGAAGTTGGGCCAAGCCCATCTTAAGATGGGCCAGCCCAACTTCAAATGACCTACATCCTGGTATCAGAAGATTGGAAGTTGGGCCAAGCCCATCTTAAGATGGGCTAGGGGTCATCGTAAGTTGGGCCAAGCCCATCTTAAGATGGGCTACCCAACTTCCGATCGTAAGTTGGGCCAAGCCCATCTTAAGATGGGCCAGGATCGGAAGTTGGGCTGCAACATATGTATATATATATATATATATATATATATATATATATATATATATATATATATATATATATATATATATATATATATATATATATATATATATATATATATATTATATATATATATATATATATATATATATATATATATATATATATATATATATATATATATATATACCAATGAGGCTATTACCAACAACCTCAGGATCCGTGGGTATAACAACCCAAACCGCCCGCCGAGAGAGAGATCCCCTGCCAGGGTCAACCCTCCCGCACAGAACAACCCCAACATCGGGGAAGACCACAACATGCAAGAAAATAGGAACAATCGTCCTATGATGCCGGCCAACAACAACCAGCGACCTCAGGCGCGCGTTAAACGCCGCAGGTCCAACTCACGCTCGAGATCTCGCTCTCCGAGTCGTAACCGTGGTGGTCCCCAATACAGGAACGACCAACGCCCCAACTACAGAGGCGGCCCCAGAGGACGTGCAAGAGGAAATAACCGCAACCGAGGTTATCAGGAACGACCCAAGTATTACAACCAGGGTCAGAACAACCTGCCAGATCCCGACCACTTGGGCGACATCATTCGCCAGGTCGTGGAACAATTCAACTACCCCCCTCCCCCTCAAAATAGGGGTCGAGATTACCGGAGATAAACACAACTCCGGCCACAGTGTTCTATGACATGGTGAGCAATCTCCCAGTCATTACTTTAGGCTAAGGACAGTTACTTTTTAGTCATAAGTGTCCCATGTTGGACAAACATTTTAAACATGTTTTAGAACCTCACTTCATAGACATAATTCTCTATGGGGAAGAATTAGAGGCAGCCATACTTTGCTACCTCATCAGGGATACATGGTCCAATCTATCAGGAGATGTATATATCAACACTTTAAACTACACCTTTAGTGTAGAAAAGTCTATAATTTTGGAGCTATATTACCGCAAGAGACTTTTGGACCTAATTCTAAGGCAAATAAGTGCACTCATCACTTACAGAGGACATAAACCTCTCAGCAAACATTCATCAAGCAATAATCCGGCTGATTATAACATTGACATTAGTATTAATACCAATCTGCCAGCCAATGATGAACCAGAATGTCCTAGACAGAAAACTTCTAAGGGACAAAATGATGAACATTTCCTAGATCTGGTCAACAGTATACAGAACTATACTAAGCTTCTCTCTCACAATAATTGTGTAGATTACAAACTTAACAAATGTAATCAAGGATGTACCTTCAATTCAGTTGATAATTCTCATAGTCAACAAACACCTATTAGTACAACCTCAGAACCCATTCCATGTAGGGATCGGAATGTGCCTATGTCAACATCACATTGTCATTTTATTCACAGAAATATAAGTAATAACTCTTCTACAAATGAAGAACCTATCTCTGTTGTCAATCTGTCACACAAAATACTCACCCCCTCTGAGCTAGCAATTCTTAACAAAGGACTCAAGTTCTGCCCCACCCCAGGGGAACCTGACCTGTCTGAACATCACAATGACTTAGATAAGTTCCATCTAAGACTTAAGAGGTTTTTGCACTTTTACAAACTACCTAATGACTCAAATGTGGAAGACGATACTATACTCTCCACTTCAAATTTAGATCCAAATTCCCCTTTTAAACATCAAAAGTTTAAGAACCCATCGGATTGGATCCCACCACCAGTCTCAAATCTCGAAAACTTTATCACTAAAAATCACTTAGACCTTTCTGACTCAGTGATACCCAAAAACAAATTCAATAATATAAGCAGACAGGAAAGACTAGCTATCAAACAACTCAGTACTGACAGCACCATAGTCATTAAACAAGCCGATAAGGGAGGTGCAGTAGTCCTCATGAACAGAGATGACTACATCAAAGAAGGAATTAGACAGTTATCTGATTCTAAATTTTATATCCAAACACCAAATGATCTCACCCAAGAGCATTACCAAGCAATCGAAACTAAATGTAATGATATGCTAATGAGAGAAGAAATTGACCTATCATGTTATGATTACCTAACACACACCCCGATCAGGACTGCACAGTTCTATATGTTACCAAAAATACATAAGAACAAGTCACCCCCACCGGGCAGACCTATTGTCTCAGGCAATGGCTGCCCGACAGAAAGAATATCGCAATTCGTCGATTATTTCTTACAACCAGGAGTTAAGAAAATTCCTTCATATATCCAAGACACAACCGATTTCTTAAGAATGCTCCAAGAAATAGGAGACCTCCCAGACAATACTTATCTGGTTACTATGGATGTCTCCAGCCTATACACCAACATACCTAATGTTGAGGGTATTGAGGCCTGTAGAACTCTACTACAGAGAGAGAGACCTGGGTCAAGCCACCCCACTAATGATAGTCTCATAGAGCTACTCACTCAAGTGCTCACCATGAACAACTTCGACTTCAACGAGAACCATTATCTCCAGGTCGGAGGTACAGCTATGGGTACAAGGGTAGCACCCTGCTATGCCAACACCTTCATGGGTTGGTTCGAAGACACCCATGTGTACAGTTACCATACTCTTCCCAAACTGTGGAAACGTTACATAGACGACATTTTTGTCATCTGGACCCACAGCAACCAAACACTAGAGGAATTTATTCAATACCTCAATCTTTGCATGCCCGCCATCAAATTCGAAACTGAGATATCCCAAGAGAAAGTCAATTTCTTGGATGTCACAGTAAAACTAGGCCCAGAAGGCAGCATTACAACTGACCTTTATACAAAGCCGACTGACAGCCACAATTATCTGGACTTCAGATCAGCTCATCCTAAACATTGCCGCACAGGCATACCCTACAGCCAATTCCTGAGGCTTAGGAGAATATGCAGCGATGTCGATACCTTCACTCAGAGGTGTAGAGAAATGTCCAAGCATTTCATCAGAGCCAATTATCCGCCACAAGTAATTACTGAGGCGTTTAACAAAGTCTACACTCAAAGTAGGGAGACATTACTTCTTCCCAAAACCCCAACAGCAACCAAAACTTCTGATTCCAATCAGAGTTTTCTCATCACAACCTTCCATCCATCATTTCGGGAATGCACTAACATAGTGTCAAGGAACTGGGACCTACTTGACAGGTCTAGCTCCACCCGACCCCTCATGACTCTGCGAATCATAAAGGGGAATAGACGGGCCAAGAACTTACGTGACTTACTGGTCCGAGCACGACTACCGAGAATTACAACTCAACCATCACAACCTCTGTCATTACAACAGAGGCTTAGAACCACAATCCCTACACGCACCATCACCACACGCTGTACGAGATTGTACTGCAGATACTGTCGCATCATCAATCGTACTGGAACTATCACCAGTCCAATTACAAGGAAGCAATACAACACCTGTAGAAATGTCACTTGTCACTCAAACAATATCATCTATTGCCTCTCATGCCGTACTTGCAACAAGCAGTACGTAGGCCAAACTAAGAGGAAACTAGTGGAGAGACTACGTGAACACTTCCGTAGCATCAACAACCACACATCCACCCATATTGTCGGCAGACATTTCAATCTAGCCGATCACAGAGGGTTAGCATCCCTCGAAGTTCATGTGTTGAGCTTCATCCGAGCCAACCCGAACAAACCAGAAAGCAAACTAGCAAGGATCAAATGTGAACTAAAATGGATCCATAGGCTACGCTCATTTGTCCCCAAAGGCCTCAACCTCATGGACACTACTACATACATCTAGGAATTTCATAGGGAAATCACATAAGAAGCACAAACAATATATTTGTGAGCAAAGATGGTTAGATATTTATTCTCCATAAGGCATATTATTATACAAATACAACAATGAATTTTGTACATATCTAAATTCACATATCAATTACACCAATTATATGTTTACAACGTTCTCGCCTATTTACACGAGCAACAACAATGAATTATCCATACCAGATTTTCTATAACACCAGAACTTATCCGTAACTTAATCAATATGCGAATATATTTACTCTTACTGTGATTTTTACCAATTACCATGGAAATAGCTTATAGTGGCCAACTCCAGGCATGAGCATAGAGAATACCTTACCACGTCAACACTACAATATCATCTTATCTACTGCTATTCTCATTTATGCTCTTCACACTTACCCGTCCCACTCTATATTACTCTAGAGTGACCCAAGAGAGTTCGTCATTTATTATTAGGGAACAGCGTTCACACCCTTCTTACCACTGAGGGTTCAATATTTGCGATTCGTTGACATCATCAACCATATGGTCAACTTTCGACATAGGACATTAAATAACATTCTGTCCTAGGCACAATCTTTTAAATTACTCTAACATACCCTGACTTCTATCCTATTTACGGTTACAAGTCAATAGCACCACTTCTCCAATGATGCGCCGCTTTATTACAAGATTACAAAAAACAAAATCCTCTGATGAGACCCATATCAGGGTCGAAACCGCTCAATTAGTGATGTCCTATTCATCGGCACACTACCTCGATCACCCGTACCCATTTGGTGGGTGATGACGTCATCTCTATCCCCCTCTGATGACCATAACGCCGCACAACAAAATCACGTGCGCAGCTATTTTTAGTGCCTCACGAGAACGCTACAGTTTCCCCGCCACTCCTCATAGAGTAGGCAAGCGGTCAGGTTGATGCGAACGACACTCGGGTTCCATTCCCACATAAAGTCATCGTACCCCGTCTATACCATATATATATATATATATATATATATATATATATATATATATATATATATATATATATATATATATATATATATACAAAAGTTTGAACTGAATGAATGGAGACAATAAAAAACAGCTCTCTATAACAAATTTTAAAAACTGGACTTTGTTCCTATGCGTTTGCTTTAAAAAAGTAGGTTATCTGTTAGCACAGGTGACACGGAGAACTAGTCCAGGACTCTCTGACACAACATGGGGTTCTTGCAGATAGCAGCTCTAGCGGTTGTACTAGCCATTTGTTATGCAATACCTAGAAAGTATTTTGTGAGTATGGTGTAATTTATTGGCCTGTGTATATATGTTGTGTAATAATGAGACACTATGATGAATGATGAGGATATTCTTGTGAATATATTTGAGTCATTGACCTGTTGCGTTCAATATTGTCCTCATTGGTCTAGATACTAGTAGGTGTTGACTTTAACATAAACTTATCAGTTCTCTTAGAGCAATAAGAATACATGCTGTTCATGAGTAGAAGTTATTAGTTTTAGCATTCATCACATTATAACTGTAAATTGTAACAGACTATCATTTAGCTTTATGCTTAGACCTTTAGTGCGAACAACTGATTATCATTGGTAATCGATCGGTTGGCTGTAACTGATTATCGTTCATGCAATAGCAACCAATTCCCAATCCTAATAATATATGATTCAGATAAAGTGAATCATACAGAGCCGTACGCACATTGCATCGTCCGATACCAAAATCGAATCAAAGTAGGAGTGTTCACATTACATATCTGAAAGTACCCTGTAGAAACTCTGAAGTGAATCTCAAACAGGATTTCCCTCTAATCATTTGTAATAAATACAAATAAGCAAGGATTCCTTGATCAGTGTTCCCCTTGAAGGGGTGTTCTGTTCAAGTATATACCATTTCTGAATCTGTATATACCATTTTTAAATCATGCCATGTGACCTAAATTCAGTTTCTTGGCTTAATAATCAAATCACTAGCTCAAACGTGGTTATTGGTGTGATAATTGTTAGAAAATTCTCAAGACATTTGAAATGGAGTTTTTCATAACTATCTACCCGATTTTCTCAAATGATATCCCTAAAGTAACTCTGAACATGTAGTAACCATCACCTGCGTAATTAATGAGAATATGTCATTTGAAAAAAAAGTTGTAAATTTTGAAATAAAACAGAATATGGATTGAATAATGACAGGTGGCGATGATATTCTCTTACTGATAACACTCAGGAACCTGGAGATACACCTAGTTATAGGATTATGCTGCTTTGAGGTGTGTTTTGGGACAGGGCTTTTAACTGGCTTGCAATGGTACCCATCACCTTAATTCGCACCTTCATGAGTGCTAAAACTGATTACTTCTACAAATAAACACCATCTGTTCCTTTTGCTGCGAGAGAAATGATAATTTCATGTTACCATCTTTAAGTATCAAGACTTAAGTGGACAATGATGCATATGAATGCAACATACACACAAAATTGTTCCTCATTATACGTAAAACAGGCCAATGACTCACAATTTGTTCACAAAGAATATCCTCCGCATTCATTTCACAACATATTCACAATTTAGTGTCTCATTATTACACAATATATATACACAGGTCAATATATTACAGCATACTCACAAAATACTTTTTCAGTATTGCATAGCACAGGACTAGTATGACCGCTAGAGCTGCTATCTGCAAGAACGCCATCTTGTAAAGAAGTGACCTGGACCAGGTAGAAATATATTCATAGGGAGTTAAAACAGGGTCATGTTGCTGCTTCAGCAATCAAGCATGGTGTTGACATTGATGCGTTTAAAACTATTTGCTTTGGGATGATACTGTATTGTCTTGTTTATCAGCATTAAAGTGCAGTGTTTACTTATGTGTTTGATGTTTATAGAAAGTATTCAAAAAGAATATGATATGACCATTATAATGGATCGAACAAATAATTATAACCAATACTAAAGCTGCTACCACTCATCTTACTCCTCCTACTATCATTACTACTACTACCAGTACTACTACTACTACTACTACTACTACTACTACTACTACTACTACTACTACTACTACTTCTACTACTACTACTACTACTACTACTACTACTACTACTACTACTACTACTACTACTACTACTACTACCACCACCACCACTACTACTACTACTACTACTACTACTACTACTACTACTACTACTACTACTACTACTACTACCACTACCACTACCACTATTACTACTACTACTACTACTACTTCTGCTACTGCTACTGCTACTGCTACTAATTGATGCTTCTAAGAAAAGACAAACATTGGAGATTGCATATGCAACAAGAACGGGATGATGAACGTGGAGCCACTTCAATATTGTGAAAAAAACTCATGTCCCTCAAGTTAATCCACTTATAAAAGTGACAATATTTGCAGTATTTTAGTAGTAAAAGTATATTTGTATTTAGTGATCATATCAATCTTAAAATAGCCCTGAACTCTCTTTCATTTAAATTCATGCTGAGTTCCCTTTATTTTCACGTTTAATACTTCTGAAAACGAGTGTTTTAGGAAACGCAGCACAAATAATTTCACATTTAGTTTTGATTGAGTAACCATATAGGGCTGTAGTTCCACGTTGAAAAATATTGATATTCTCCTTATCGAAGTGGATTGTTCTTTTACTTAAAATTCTTTCTCACAAATCGAGCAGTTAGCTGACTAGTATCATGCAAAAATATATCACACATCTCAAAGTGTTTTTAAAAGTTGGCTATACAAATCTGCATGGCATGATATTTTCCTCTTTAACAACTATCCTTGAAGTGTTTTGTTTTGCATCAACCATTAATTTTGTGGTGTATGGAAAGT
Source organism: Maea johnstoni (assembly GCA_963942565.1). NCBI lineage: Eukaryota > Metazoa > Annelida > Polychaeta > Spionida > Magelonidae > Maea > Maea johnstoni. The sequence continues at coordinate 6,999,972 of OZ012696.1, read as the reverse complement.
CCCCTGGAAGTAAGTGAGCTGCTCATACCACAATCTGGTACTTTATCTTGGGAGGCAGGGAGTAGTGGTGTAAGCTGCTATAGAGTTATAAACCATAACCAATGCATTGGTCATGTTCCCACGCTATCTGGTGATTTTCATATTGCAAACAACATGAAAGAATTCTCATGTCTTGCAAAACAACTGCTGCTATCCCCTATATTTATATCCTATCCACGAAGATTCATGCTGAATCAATGAGGAGATAGAGTATTTACAAATGGATGTGATTTTTGGCAAATAAAGTAAATTGTCAGGACAATTGTCAAGACAATTTGGTAGTAATCAACTTCCAATCGTTATACAATTCGATAAATGCTATCATATTTTAGTGGAAGATATTACAAACAAAAGGGGGTGATTGATTGTAAAGGGAGGCACATGTTTACAAATATAAGATAAAAATGTTAATAAGTTTTTTATGGTTGAAAAAGTTTCCATTGAAGTTGTATTTGGAGAAAATTAGTAAAGATATTGCAAACACAGATAGTGTTCATCTAGAAGTTTATAGCCTTGTTAGAATATTTGTTTATTGAATAAGATGTGAATTTCATGAGACAAATTACTTGCACCTTATTGTTAAATCTTTACTTAAACACTACTGAATACTTCTGATTATGCTGAAATTTGAATATAAGTTGATTACAGATTCTCTCATTTTGTAAAAAAAAGACTAGAAAAACAAAACAAAGAAATAATCATTTTAACACAACAGATTAATTTACACTGGCAATGTTTCTTATTGTGCTGGATTCCAGCACCTGTAGATTGCAATCCTTGATTGATCACATTCTTTTCTGGCTTCTAGAATGAGTTGAAAAAGTTGTATATGCCCTACAATTTTTTTACCTATCTAACAAAATATAAGTATCTATTACATTATTTATAATAGATGTCTGTAAAAGTATAAACATTTCATAATAATTAGCCAATTAAGGTAACATGGTACATCTATATTACTTTTCTTTATCTACATTCAGGATGAAGGGCTTCTTTCTGACACATCTTAATGAAGGTCTCAATTTTAAAAGTTCAACGACCAGTTTTCTGATATACTCATTGCTCTTCAATATTTAAAAAAAGTTTAAAGAATAATTCAAACTAAAACATAAATATTTCTCTCTTCCCTCTTTTACTATTGACTACCAAAAAGATAACTTTCTCAACTGCTTCATCTAAAGTATAAAGTTGGCCAATCCAAGATCATAATGTCTAAATCTTACTAAATTTGGATCTGCCAAAATTAAATATATGTGTCATTTAGGTACAAGTGCCAATTCAATTTGCATACACCTTATCTCATATCAATTACAACTATTACAACCATGTGTGTTCATTTCTTACTACGTCACCTTATCTAGATACTATACGTGCCCTGCTCTGATGAATCTTGATAAAGAACACAATGTTTTTGTAAATTCTGACATGTTTTTTGTCTATTTTTACTGTCCTGCCAGTCACATGAACTTCCTCAATTAATGCATTTACACTTATTTTGGCACACACATGATTATATAATTATGTCAAGAATTTGCAAGGGGTTAAAGAATACCTAAAAATACTAATTTTGAGTCATTAGAAAAATACCATTGCTATTCCTTCATTCAAATTGTAAATGATTTATCATCTAGCTTATATAATGTAAGAGCACAGAACCCATAAATAACAAAGAAAAGGTAGTATTGTGCACATTATCTAATTGAATTAACTTTGAATTAGATTAAATCTGAAAAAGCTTAAAATTCCATATAAATGACTCTTTAATTTGTTGTAAAAACATGATTCTTTTATTCCGTTTTTCTGCTTACAATCAGCAATTATGTTTTGAGTAATCAGGTTATTCTAGCTACCCATTTCAATTTATTTCTTGGCCTAATATTATCTTGTAATTTAAAGTGGATACCCTATGAAAGAGTTGAAAATTCCATATTTATAAGAGTGCAAAAATTCATATGAATATTCATGAAGGGTTACATCCTGGTATCTATGATGATCGGAAGTTAGGCCAAGCCCATCTTAAGATGGGCCAGCCCAACTTCAAATGACCTACATCCTGGTATCTAGAGATCGGAAGTTGGGCCAAGCCCATCTTAAGATGGGCCAGCCCAACTTCAAATGACCTACATCCTGGTATCAGAAGATTGGAAGTTGGGCCAAGCCCATCTTAAGATGGGCTAGGGGTCATCGTAAGTTGGGCCAAGCCCATCTTAAGATGGGCTACCCAACTTCCGATCGTAAGTTGGGCCAAGCCCATCTTAAGATGGGCCAGGATCGGAAGTTGGGCTGCAACATATGTATATATATATATATATATATATATATATATATATATATATATATATATATATATATATATATATATATATATATATATATATATATATATATATACAAAAGTTTGAACTGAATGAATGGAGACAATAAAAAACAGCTCTCTATAACAAATTTTAAAAACTGGACTTTGTTCCTATGCGTTTGCTTTAAAAAAGTAGGTTATCTGTTAGCACAGGTGACACGGAGAACTAGTCCAGGACTCTCTGACACAACATGGGGTTCTTGCAGATAGCAGCTCTAGCGGTTGTACTAGCCATTTGTTATGCAATACCTAGAAAGTATTTTGTGAGTATGGTGTAATTTATTGGCCTGTGTATATATGTTGTGTAATAATGAGACACTATGATGAATGATGAGGATATTCTTGTGAATATATTTGAGTCATTGACCTGTTGCGTTCAATATTGTCCTCATTGGTCTAGATACTAGTAGGTGTTGACTTTAACATAAACTTATCAGTTCTCTTAGAGCAATAAGAATACATGCTGTTCATGAGTAGAAGTTATTAGTTTTAGCATTCATCACATTATAACTGTAAATTGTAACAGACTATCATTTAGCTTTATGCTTAGACCTTTAGTGCGAACAACTGATTATCATTGGTAATCGATCGGTTGGCTGTAACTGATTATCGTTCATGCAATAGCAACCAATTCCCAATCCTAATATATGATTCAGATAAAGTGAATCATACAGAGCCGTACGCACATTGCATCGTCCGATACCAAAATCGAATCAAAGTAGGAGTGTTCACATTACATATCTGAAAGTACCCTGTAGAAACTCTGAAGTGAATCTCAAACAGGATTTCCCCTAATCATTTGTAATAAATACAAATAAGCAAGGATTCCTTGATCAGTGTTCCCCTTGAAGGGGTGTTCTGTTCAAGTATATACCATTTCTGAATCTGTATATACCATTTTTAAATCATGCCATGTGACCTAAATTCAGATTCTTGGCTTCATAATCAATTCACTTGCTCAAACATGGTTATTGGTGTGATCATTTTTAGAAAATTCTCAAGACATTTTAAATGGAGTTTGTCATAACTATTTACTCGATTTTCTTGAAAAAGGTCATTTACTGTATGTACTGTACAGTTACTGTATGTCCGTACAATATATGTACATACAATGTACCTTCCTGAGTGTGAACCATAACCGGAAGCATAGTGTGCCCGCTGGCACGTGTTTTAGATGATTTTGGATATTTAGGGGAAAGTCCATCTGGGCCTAAACCGAACGTAATCTGAATGTTCCACTTTGGTACAGGGTGCGAACCTAAACCGTACGTACAATGTACGTACAGCGTAGGTCCACGAGTGTGACCTTAAGCTGTACGTACAATTTAAGTATATCTTACGTCCAGTGCCTGCTGGGATAGTATTTTATCAAATCCTAGATTGCATAACTTTGTAACAAATTTGAAAAATGTGTCATATCTGTCCATTTGTACTACTCAAGCAAAGACGTTCACATTTGATACCCAAAGTGCTTGTTTAAAGTGACCATGTTTTGGAGAAATACGCCTCGTGTCTGTGTGCAAGCCTATGTGAGGGTTTGTGATATTTGGTCTTTTACTTTGCTTAGTCATGAACTAGATATTCACAGTTTGTCTAATTATTTCACTATGTATTTTTTTTTTTAATTCCCTATATTCACAAATTAATCCATCTTAGGCTGAGAGCAACATCAGAGGAGAGTTATATTTTGCAGCCCAGGATAACTGTTATGTATGCATTGGGAGAGATGATTTGTTGAGGTTACACCAGGCTAATTCAGCCTGTCAACCAGACAACATGTAGGGGGAAATGTGAATACCTGGAACTATTGACCATGACTGTTATAGTGCGTATTTCATTTCAGTCAACAGAACAGACACCGACCATACCCGGTCTGAAACCTTCAGACAAAGAGTAAGTTTAAACATTGACTTTGATGAATGTCTCGATTCTATAAATCAATGGGGAACATGGTTAAAGGACAATTACACCATGAATATTGTACACACTCGTCATTTAAAGCTACCCTACTGCTAATGACAAATCTGTACCATGCAGCTTCAGATATGCTATAAATAGACTAAAATGGTCACTTCCAGCAGCTCCATTTGTGAAGTTTTAGGATGCATTTAAACAGCAATATACTTCTTGTCTGAAGGATGGCAGTGGTGGGAACTTGGGTTCAAGTAGAAAATACTGTTAATAAACTATTTGGGCCAATCTTTCATTCATGGTGTAATTGTACTTTAAATTTGATGAATACCATAGGTCCATCTCATAGAGGGAACACCTGAATGACAAGGTTCGTGTAAGTTTACAATCGATAGTGCAAAGAATATGTACTAGTTTTCAATATATTCCAAAAGGTTTATTGCATAATTCGTTAAGTCATTCTCACACTCAAAGATGTTATTTCTGTGATTGCTGAAATCCAGTTATGCGCCTGAATTCATCATAGGCATCTTATTGTCTCCCAACATAATTGAATCTGCCTTTAGCCAGCTATCTAAGGAATGTAAGTGTACCAGTACTACATTGTCATAATTTGGTTGTGTGTTGATTTATTTCAGGTATGGCAATTCAAAGGACATTGGCAAGGCTGGAAGTCTTCATGAGTTCCTGATGGACATGCACCGCAAGTATGGACCTATAGTCTCATTCTACATGGGGAAGAGAAGAGTCGTCAGCACTGCGTCACCGTCACTATTCAAGCAGTACGCCCACGTGTTTGATCGCCCACGTTTGTGTCAAATTCATTTGATTTTCAGTATAATGCACTTGGCATCAACCTTTTGTTATCTTAGGTGGAGGGGCATGTTTATTTTAAAGGACGTATTTGTTTTCAGATATTCAGTCATGTTTTAATTCCGAAATGTATAAGCCCCCTCCTCTGGATATCAAAAAATTGATGCCCTATGTTCGATATAACTATTACAAGGTTGACGAGATGAAAAGTGATAACATGCAAACAGTGTTTTAAATTGCTCTCTCTCTGTAAAATTAGCAAACTGGAGATATATATATATATATATATATATATATATATATATATATATATATATATATATATATATATATATATATATATATATATATATATATATATATATATATATATGTATATATATATATATATATATATATATATATATGGTTCTAGGACAATATCCCCCCGGACAATATCCCCCGGACAATATCCCCCCGGACAATATCCCCCCAGGACAAAATCCCCCCGTTCCAATATCCCCCCGGATTTTTTTTTTTTAATTCCAGTGTTTTAAATTATTCTAAATTGTGTGCCGGTAAAAAAAATTCAATTAAAAAAGAAATTACAGTGTTTTAAATTATTCTAAAAAATTTTTTCAAAATTCAAAAAAAAAATTAGTGTTTTAAATTATCCTAAATCATGTGCCGGTAAAAAAAAATTCAATTAAAAAAAAATTGCAGTGTTTTAAATTATTCTTAAAAAAAAATTTCAAAAATTCAAAAAAAAGATTAGTGTTTTAAATTATCCTAAATCATGTGCCGGTAAAAAAAAATTAAATTCAAAAAAAAATTGTAGTGTTTCAAATTATTCTAAAAATTTTTTTCAAAAATTCCAAAAAAAATTAGCATTTTAAATGATCCTTAATCATGTGCCGGTAAAAAAAAATTAAATTAAAAAAAAAATTGCAGTGTTTTAAATTATTCTAAAAAACTTTTTCAAAAATTCAAAAGGAAATTAGTGTTTTAAATTATCCTAAATCATGTGCTGTAAAAAAAAATATTTAAAAAAAAATTGCAGTGTTTTAAATAATTCTAAAAAACTTTTTCAAAAATTCAAAAAATAATTAATAAAAAAAAAATCTTTTTTTTAATTCCAGTGTTTTAAATCATCCTTAAACATGTGATACTAGAATTTTTTTTCTAAATTCCAGTGTTTTAAATTATCCTGAAACATGTTAGTATTTTTTTTTTAAATTAAAAACAATTCCAGTATTTTAAATTATTCTTATTTTATTCATAAACAATACCTGGGTGTAGGTTACATATAATCATGATCAACTTTTGCTCAGGAATGATACAAATGATATAAAGCTCCCATTGAAACGCAGTATAATAATAATGATAATACATTTCAATATATTAGCTATGAATTGTGATTTGCAGCACCGTAATAAGGTAAATCATTTATCTAATCTAAGAATATATAGCAATAGTATTAATGCATAATTATAGTATTTCATTCACACTGTCATTTTACAAATATTTTCCGAAAACCGTCTTAACCCTGTCATATTGGTATTCATTTGATAGCAGTATAATAATAATGATAATACATTTAATATATTAGCTATGAATTGTGATTTACAGCACCATAATAGGGTAAATCATTTATCTAATCTAAAAATATACAGCAATAGTATCAATACATAAGTTCTCCATTCACACTGTCCTTTTACAAATATTTTCCGAAAACCGTCAAAACCCTGTCATATTGGTATTCATTTGATAGCAGTATAATAATAATGATAATAATTTAATATATTAGCTATGAATTGTGATTTACAGCACCATAATAGGGTAAATCATTTATCTAATCTATAAATATATAGCAATAGTATCAATACATAAGTATTTCATTCACACTGTCCTTTGCTTATTGGCAATGTCTATAACCCTTTCAATGCTGAGGCTAATTTTACAAATAGCTTTGAAATCCATCTAAACCCTGTCATATTGGTATTCATTGGATAGCTTAGTTTCAGTCATTTTTCAGTTTTTTTTGCATCATTTTGTATTTGCCATTTTAAAGTCTGATGTTGTATGCGATGCAGCGTAGATACTCAATGATACCTTGATTCCTGTAGTCACGGACAACCCTCACCAATCTGGCATGATGGTCAGCATACCGTTTCCTCTGGGGTGGAGGGGCATGCCCAGCCAAGAGCTGAGCCATGCGAACTTGTTGAAAAGACTGCTGATTCTTTAGAAAGTTCTGGAATTTCCAGAAGTTTGGGTGGTAACAGCCAACACTTGCTTGGAAGCTCCGGTGCCATCCCTCAACACTGTTGTTGGTACGGGGTAGTTCTTCATCAACACGATCATGCATATTCCAAAGGGCAATTGGATAAGGAGGTTCACGCCTACCACGATGCTGTGGGCGACCAATATAGTTATCCTCGAAGTAGTCAGCTAGAGGTTCTACCTCAGGTGGTAATACTCTTGACAGTTCTTCGAAGGCATTCACTACATCATCTGCTGGCACAAATGCTAAGGCTGGAATCAAGCGTACCATTACAGCTAATTCCTCCTCCTCCTGGTAGCGTTGCTGCAGGCCTATACTCTGAACTTTCCGATACACATTCTGGCTCAGGTGGTAAAAGCAACCTGAGAGATCAGTGTTCGGAAAAGTCTCCTGTAGACTGTTGATAGCTGCCTTTTCAAAATCCACCATGATGCTTTGTGGTTGAAGATTCTCATTAATCTGCAAGAGCTGATGAAACACTGATTGGTAGGTAGCCTGCTGCTTATTTGGAAGAAGGGCATATACACATGGGATGGTAGATCCATGAGTTAGTCCGTGAATGGTGTAAAGCTGCTCAAACAAGGTAGGTGCTGTCTTAAAAGTCCCATCCAAAAACCAGTGTTCACAACCTCGTAGTGTGTTCAGATTGTTCTGGGTTGAGAAAATGAGTACACGCTCATTGTTTGCACCTGAGTCATAGAGAAGGAAGTCTTGTCCATCTGCTGTCACCCGGTACTCCTCAGGGATGTCAATATCTGCACGGGTCAGTGGTACTGGAATTGGATTTCCTGATTTCTGGCGCTGACGTCTAATGTTTCGGCGGATGTGATGAATCGTAGGCAGCTGTGTCGCTACTTCTCCAACAACGTTCTGGACATTTGTAGTCAAAATCTGTTGTGGTGCTTCTTCAGTTTCTTTAGCTCGGCGTTTCATGTTTGCCATGACTTTCAGTCTCTGGCAGCGTGCATCACTGGGAGCATGGGTATGTTCATGAAGACGGTCAACAACTTCCCAATCCTGCACTTTCACCCTAGCTTTGCAAGCCTCTTTGTAACGACGAAGTTCACACTCATAAGACATCACACCATCTTTCAGAGTTTTCTGCTTCACATAGGCAAAACCCTCTAACAAGAGTTTATGACCACCTTTGTTAGAAGTGACATACTCCATGTTCAGAGTGATTTGAATGAAGGGGTTCATATGACCCCCTATATAAGAAAAAAAATTGGAAGCCAATAGCCCTTTTCATGGTTTCCATATTTTATATTTGGAAGCCATCCTTGGAAGAAGACTACTGAATCTGACTAGTTTTTTTTATCAACAACAGTAAAAGGTAACTATGTTAAAGAGTTAACTAGATCAGGACAGCTAATTGAGATAATCTGGCATTGTCCACCGCTGTTCAGGGTACAAACAGCAATTAAGCGCAGCTAAAGTAATTAGGATCAATTGGATTATGTCAGATTATTGAGATAATCTGGCATTGCCTGCCGCTGTTTTGGTACAAACAGCGATTAAGTGCAGCTTAAGTAATTAGGATCATTTGGATTATGCCAGATTATTGAGATAATCTGGCATTGTCCACCGCTGTTCAGGGTACAAACAATAATCTATTTATCAACAAAAACAGTACTTAACTCAACGCTTGGTCACTAAGTGAATTAAATGAATAGCAAAACATATTAATACAGTACATATTACCCTATTACAGTACTGTAAAGCACAATTCATAGCATATATATTTAAATGTATTATCATTATTGTAAGTATTATTATACTGCATTTCAATGGGAACTTTATGTCATTTGTAGCATTCCTGGATAATCTAAAACACTGGAATTTTTTCGATTTTTTTTTAACTAAACATGTTTCAAAACATTGGAATTTTTTTGAACTAAAACATCTTTTAAGATGATTATAAACACTGGAATTGTTTTTAATTTTTTTAATTTTTTTTTCCTAACACATGTTTTAGGATGATTTAAAACGCTGGAATTGTTTTTTTTTGTTTTTTTTACTAGTTACACATGTCTTAGGATTATTTAAAGCACTGAAATTGTTTTCAATTAAAAAAAAAATGCTTATACATCTTTTAGGATAATTTAAGACACTGGATTTTTTTAGAATTTCTTTTACTAACACATGTTTCAAGATAATTTAAAACATTGGAATTTTTTTCAATTTTTCAATTTTTTTTGTACTAATACATTTTTTTAGAATAATTGAAGCCCCCTAAATTTTTTTCAATTTTTAAAAAAATTTTAGAATAATTTAAACACTGCAATTTTTTCTTTTTAATTGAATTTTTTTTACCGGCACATGATTAAGGATAATTTAAAACACTAATTATTTTTTTTGAATTTTTGAAAAAAAATTTTAGAATAATTTAAAACACTGCAATTTTTTTTTGAATTTAATTTTTTTTTACCGGCACATGATTTAGGATAATTTAAAACACTAATTTTTTTTTGGAATTTTTGAAAAAAATTTTTAGAATAATTTAAAACACTGCAATTTTTTTTAATTGAATTTTTTTTTACCGGCACATGATTTAGGATAATTTAAAACACTAATTTTTTTTTTGAATTTTTGAAAAAAAAATTTAGAATAATTTAAAACACTGCAATTTTTTTTTTTAATTGAATTTTTTTCTACCGGCACATGATTTAGGATAATTTAAAACACTAATTTTTTTTTTGAATTTTTGAAAAATATTTTTAGAATAATTTAAAACACTGCAATTTTTTTTTTAATTGAATTTTTTTTACCGGCACACAATTTACGATAATTTAAATCACTGGAATTAAAAAAAAAAAAATCCGGGGGGATATTGTCCGGGGGGATATTGTTCGGGGGGATATTGGAACGGGGGGATATTGTCCGGGGGGATTTTGTCCTGGGGGGATATTGTCCGGGGGGATATTCTCCGGGGGATATTGTCCGGGGGGATATTGTCCTGATACCATATATATATATATATATATATATATATATATATATATATATATATATATATATATATATATATATATATATATATATATATATATATATATATATATATATATATATATATATATATATATATATATATATATATATATATATATATATATATATATATATATATATATATATATATATATATATATATATATATATATATATACGTTCATATACATAAAAGGGTATGTTCTTTAATAATATGATGGCTAGAGCCAAAGCCTGCATTTTGTATTACGATTGTAATTTAACCCAAGCCAGCTAATGTTCAATTGCAATTTTGTTATCCTTTGTCTTGGTGAAAAATGAGGCTACATGTCTTTAGTTTGCTTTGAGATTTTGTACAGGACAGTTGATAACCTAGGTAGAGATGCCACCTTAAAGGAAGTTTCTTACCAAGTGGTAGAAAGAGTTAAGGTAATAGAGCTCAACAATAAGAACAAAAGTGCTCGTAATATAGCCAAGGACATTGGAGTTGGAAAAACCCAGGTTCAGTACATGAACATGTATATCTTTCTCATTCTGAATAAGTATAACTTTCTTATTTTGAATGCTCATATGATAACTGCTTTTCCTAGCTTTACCTTTATTTTTGGTATTATGAAATATAATATGTAATATTAATAAAACTTTTAATCAGATACATTTTAGTCTTCTTTACATTTTACCCACCAATTTGTGATTTATTTTTAAACAGACAAAACAGTGACAAAATAGTATGCAGTCCATGCACCCTTATGAGAATAGCATCAGTTATCAACCCCCGAACAAATCCCACCTGTGAACAAAGACCGTTTTTTTTTACTTCCCAAGAGCGGTCTTGAGTCGCAAGTTTGACTGTATATCTGACAATGCATGTGTGAGTTCGCTTTCATTAATCTGATGCAAATTCCTTCTACTTTTTCACAACTAATCAATGACTTATAACTGTCAAAAATCCTTATTTATTTTCAGAAACATCTTCCATTTTTTTAGCTAAAAAGTTGCTTTGATAGTCACTTCTGGACACCAGTTTCAAAATTCTAGCAAAAGGATAGTCACTTCTGGACACCAGTTTCAAAATTCTAGCAAAAGTCTTCCCTTAATTGTTCTCTAACATCTTAGCAAAAATATGTCTAATGTCAAGACCTACAGTTAGGTCATAACTACAGTTGTCATTTTGTCACAGAAAAAGAGGGATTACGTATATTTTTTTTATCTCTTCCAGTCGAGGTTATTTGAGGTCTTTGCCCCAGTGATGGGGATCCAGAGTATCGTGTTTTGCCAATGGTGAGGAGGGGGCGTGCACGGCGAAGACTTCATGACCCGTGTTTCGCACACGGGGCTGTCTGTAACATGATTCCAACTTTTCAAGAGGTACAAACATATAATTGAAATTGTGCGTGTAGACATATAATATGTTCTTTCAATAGGAAATGATCACTTATAAAAGGTCCTGAAAAAATGTCATTGATATTAGTCAATTTTCACTTACTCAAGAAATAGGATATTTTCACCCTGGAAATTTTGACTAGTTTTTAAAGTTAAGAAGGCGTTTCCCATTCATGTAAGATTCTTCACTTTTGCTTTTTTACTTATTTTATCATTTCTTTCAGACAGGTATTCATATTAAGATTGTTGCTAATGTAAATCTCTTGCTGGCATTGAGATTCGGTTTCTCTATTTCCTTTTCTATATTTTGATTCGATTTCGAACTTGAGTTTTTCATGGCTGCTGAAAGAAAATGCATTGCGAGTAAACTTTGTCTTCAAATATGTTTTCATAGCCTACTTGTGCATTTTCCATCATTTGTTCTCACAAAAAATCTTATATTTTAATATTCCACTTCTGTTTTGTTCACTATTATAAAACTTCATTTCAATTTCTGATATTTCTTATTATTTTACCCTCCATTCTATTTCACCTTCAATTCTATTTTAATCCATTTCATGTGTAACTTCAGGTAACGAAATTTGGATTTACCTTTTAGGGGGAATACACAAGTATTACATTTACATGTGTTTCTAGTAGTAAGGTATTTGGAGGTTGCTCTTAGCTTTCAGATGAGTTCATTTTTTATAATTCCTTGCAAAACCCGATGTTTTATAGTCTCTTAACATCATGATATTTCAATTATTGTGGTTGTGTATATCACAATAAACAAAAAGT
>OZ012696.1:6895693-6987239 GCA_963942565.1 Maea johnstoni | reverse complement strand
ATATATATATATATATATATATATATATATATATATATATATATATATATATATATATATATATATATATATATATATATATATATATATATATATATATATATATATATATATATATATATATATATATATATATATATATATATATATATATATATATATATATATATATATATATATATATATATATATATATATATATATATATATATATATATATATGTATGTATATATATATATATATATATATATATATATATATATATATATATATATATATATATATATATATATATATATATATATATATATATATATATATATCTGTATATATATATATATATATATATATATATATATATATATATATATATATATATATATATATATATGTATATATATATATATATATACATATATATATATATATATATATATATATATATATATGTATATATATATATATATATATATATATATATATACATATATATATATATATATATACATATATATATATATATATATACATATATAATATATATATATATATATATATATATATATATATATATATATATATATATATATATATATATATATATATATATATATATATATATATATATATATATATCCATGACCCCGGCTGAGATACTGGTATACTACACCCTCCATCCATCAAAGAACTTATATTAGCATCGCCCCCGGGGGGGCACTTGGGTATTTAGGGGGGTGCATACGTTCGTTATCAAAATTTAAAAATACCCCTAAAGCACTGATTTCTGGCCAAAAAAGCACCCTTATTTTAATAAAACGCTGATTTTTTCCTCTAAATAAACACCCCTTCTTTTACCAAAACACTGACATTGGATGAACGGGAACACGTATTTTAACTTAAGATTTTATAATCCTCTGCTTGTTTAGCGGCAGCAAGTGGCGGCAGCAAACTCGTAAGCCCTGAGTCATTTCGGGAGTCACTCGGCGTCAGAGCCGCGTATATTTCGTGGATTGTAAGGGGATTTTGACCCCCATACTTCGTACCTGGGAACAAAAAAGTACCCTTCTTTTACAAAATCGCGGACATGCGGAGGTCTTAAAAAAAGACCCCTTCTTCCGCGAAATACGTAACGAAGGTTCGGCCCCCTTCTGTACCTGAGTGCCCCCCCTGGGGCATCGCCAGTTGATAGACCAATGACGTCATTGGGACGTGTTTTATGCACCTGGCCGTACGTTTGTGTCGTGCTGTGTGTCTTTACAGGAGATCGTATTAGTATGTAATCAACTCTAAGTGGAATAGCCACTCCCGTCTGGAACGCGCACGTGCTCTGACATGTATGGAAATATATTGATGGCAATGTATTATTATGAGGAAGATTTCATCAAAAGTTGTCGTTCACGTTGGGTCTTACAATCCCTCTTGAAATATTTTTCAAATACTGCGGTTATTGGCGAGTAGCATTTTGAGATGTCAGACTGGGCGTACCTGAAGATGGAACAGGTCAAGATGATTAGCGTTTCCTGAGACCACCTAGTAGTCTGGTATCTGGAATCATAATTACTCATGATATCGTATTACCTCATTTTGCTGTAAGAGACGTCAGCGAAACAAAAGAACAACGTAGCATATCATATATAGGAAGACAGGTAGCTGGCTGAATATTGCGATGAATGTTTCTACGGTCGAGCTAGTTTTGTTTGCAACGCCAACGCTGTAACCCCCCGCAATGGGACTCGGAGCAGACGAAGATATTCGGGAGGCGAATGAGGAATTTTCACGGGAAATGTGGCCCGTGTTCGTCTTCATGTTTTTGGTGATGGTGGTAGGCGCTGTCGGGAACACTTTGGTTATTTTAGTTAGTCTGATGAAGAAGGGAAAACGGGCCGCAAGTTATTATATCCTGACATTGGCCGCCATCGATCTTTTTACGTGTATGGGATTACATCCGTATATCCTTTGGAGAATCATCAATTTCTACGATCAGCGATACACTGTTGCGTGCAAGATCTTAGAATTCCTCAACCACTCCATTCTGTCCGTGTCAGTGTGTTTCCTATGCGCCATTGCCTTGGACAGGTACCACGCGGTCTGCAAACCACTGCGCTACGTGCATACGGCCAACGCCCGCCTCAAAGTTGTAATATGGGTGTGTTTTTCACTCGGGATCATCGGTTCGAGCCCAATTCTGGTTTTCTACGGCGAGCGGACAGTTTTGGTTTCGGGCTACAAGGATGGTACTATGAACGGTACCACATGCTACTATAGTGACGTCTACGACGGGGGTGTGGGGCAGTTTGCCTACTCCAGCGTTACGTTAACGGTATTTTGCTTGTGCATAGGGGCCATGAGCATTCTTTACGGGAAGGTTGCGTTGGTTTTCGCGCGTGGGAGGCGTCGCGTCGGGATCGCGACTGTCGCGTGCGTGCCGGCATCAATCCCAGGTACGTCGTCCGACCAGGTCAAACTGTGGATGGAGGAAGTGGCTCCAAAGTGCAACCCAAATATAGAGAAGGAAGTCACAAATGCGCCACAAGGTGTTTTCATTGTGGGCCTAAGACAAAAAATACAGGGTCAAAAAACGGATCTGGTTGAGATTGAAAACGACACGATACGCCATTTTATGCCGAAAAATGGCGACAGAGACCAAGCTGTGCCTTCGGGTTCCAAAGAGACCACGATAAAATCGCAACTACCCTCCCAGGGAGAGCGCATCCTCGTTGGCAGCAGCCGGGCGACCAAAAAGATAACTCGACCGCAGCGAAAACCGTTGTCCGCGCCGAGAGAGGGCAGGCCCGGAGAAAATGAACTGCAGGTCTGGATTGGTAGAAAGGCCATGGGCTCGGATCAACGTATGAAATCCACACGGGTGCTATTTTTGGTAACTATCGTGTTTCTCTGTTCCTGGGCCCCATTTTGGATTCTTCGGATTTCGCAGAGTATCAATCCGAACTTTTGGCCAAACAATTCAGTCGTTGATAGAGTCATACGGTATTGGCTGTATCATCTTATCTACATAAACAATGCCGCCAATCCGTTTATCTATGCCTTCATTTCCGGCGACTTCCGTTATAAGTGTAGAGGGATTCTTCAAAAAGCTTCTTGCTTCCAACGGAAGTCTTAGGATACGAATATTATCAGAGACATGTTGTTGTTTTTTTTTTCTTGCTTTTCAAAGTCTCCATGTGTACAATAACATTTTAAATATCATTCCGTGATTGGAGTTCACAGGTCGGAATTTTAATTGCTATCACTTTTTCTGCAATGTCTAGCCACATATAAGTACATATTGTAGATGAAACAAGGGTATACGTACCTGGCAAAGACTACCGCCTAACTCCAAGTCACTGATAACTTTCTGCCGGGATCCTAACTTAGGCAGTGGAGAGAGACAGCAAAAAGTCAGTGGCAACGCCTTGGATTACTTAGCGGACAGGGCAGGACCTTGATTATACTACATCACTAAAAGTTTCCTGGGCCCATAAGTACGAACATGGATTAAGTTAAACCTGATTTAGCTTAATCCATGGAATAGCTAGTCGACTGTTTGTGGCTTAATTTAAACGGTATGCACAAAAGGTTGATTAGCAATGCCACGGATTAGTTAAGCCATGGATTAGTTGAAGTGTGGACTAACCTTATTCCACCGATTAAAATGAAACATTGTGCTGATACAATGTTGCATTGGTGCTTATTTCTAGAAGAGTGGAAATTTCCTTGGAATCTGGGTCAAATGTATGCACCAACTTGGAATTGTACTGACCTAAATTGTCAGAATGAGTTCCACAAGCACAGCAGAAGAGAAGGCTTGTGACAAGAATGGAAGAATAAGGACTGAAAACTGGGAATATGCTCATAAAGTTGACTTAATCGACATCATAAGGGAACATGTAAATGTGATAGAGAACAAGAAAACTGATGCTGGGATAAATAGAAAGAAAAATGATGCATGGAGCAAAGTCTATTCTGCATTTTGTACAAAGCATGGTAACAAAAGGAATCTAAAACAACTCAAAAATCATATGGGCTAGTTAAAATTTTGGTTATTGTTGAGCCCTGGCAAGTAAAAGATTTGGAAGTATCGATAAGAAAACTGGTAATTTTTTAAACAGTAATTTATCGGTATTCATTGAAACTGTGTTAGGTGCCTGGACTGGACCAAGTACTATAGTGTTCATTCCTAATGATATGTAAGAAATTTCACTTCAGATACTGCAAGGCTGTCATTAACATGTCATCCTACATTAGTAGCTAGTATATTTTGCAAAATTGTTTTATGGGCAGTGAAAATGTTAATATCCTGCTGGTCCTACATGACCAGTAGATATTCCCATACATTTGTGGGGTTATGTTTGTAGGACCTGTAACATTTTGCAGGGCCAGCTTGTCCTACAGGGCCATCAAGAATATTATAAGTTAATGTGCAGCCCCACAGTGTTAATTTTTGTTGAGATTGATATTTTTGTTGAGATTTTTACTGTATTATTTTTTCTCAGTGCAAAATATTGAAATGATCAATGGTTTATAATAAAGTTGCATTTGTGAAAAGTTTGCCTTTCACGTTTCTGAATATGGTTGGAGGGTGGGACAGTTGGGAAAGTAGGGACTGGGGTGATGATTTCATTACTAGCAGAAACCTGCACAGGGAATGTCTATATCCAACAGCACTTAGTCCATAAATGGGTTAGTTCCAGCCAAAACTAAAATGAAATTATATTTAAAATTATTTTGCATGTGAATATCGGACAGTTTTCATTAAAGGTTAATGTATTTCTAGAGTGAAAAAATCCATACTAGGCTTCAATTTAGATTTAATCCACCGCTAAACCTACCCCAGAGTAGGATTAGTCAAGCAGTGTTATTTGAGCATATTTATTCCCTGGATTAGGCTAAGTCACCTTTGTGCATACCGCTCTTTAAACCGTGGATCAAAATTAATCAACGGTTTAACTTAATCCACCTTTGTACTTACGGTTTTCAAGTTAATCCAGGTTTAGTCCATGGATTAAGCTAACTCAAGTTTAATCCATGTTCGTACTTACGGGCCCTGGAGATTTGCAATAACATTGAATTATACGTTTCATTTCAAAAGCATGATGATGTAATGTTTTTTATAAGGCCTTATCCCCTAAAGGCATAGTAGATACTCGACAAGGGGACAGTAAAATTCAAAAATTCAAGTCCGTTTAAGAAATACCGCACAGTTAAACTTTTCATAAACTATCATTTACAGACCCCCTTTGAAAATCCAAAGCAAAAAGAGGTCACCAATAATGCAATAAAGGTGGCACTAAATTTGCAAATTTCACGTTTAAAATTGAATGTTCATTTTAAAAATACCACACGTGTTTGTACTGTATGTATGCGTCAGTCTTAGTGTGATGTGGTTGGTTTTATCTTGGTTCACAATAGGAGTGATCCCGTTAAGCCTATGTCACACTGTCCCCCGGGGAGCTCAGTGAAGTTAGCTACTTATTCCTTTTTCACTATTCAGTTACTTATTCGTTTTCACTTCCTTATTCGCAGTTACTTCCTTATTCAAAAACAGGTCTCAAAGGATTGATATTTCTAATGATGACACACAGAAACTCACTAATCAGTCAGTAGACTGTCCCAGAAAGGTAATGTATGACAAATGTATGAAGAGATTTATCACTAAAAGCAAAATATCATCAATGTTTTGATTTATGCTCCAGGGTGGGGACACTTACTTCACTGCATGGCAAATACGGTAAAAATAGCATAGAAACCTCAAAATTACCCACATTTATAGTGAATTGCCACTATTGACTAGTAAATTATGTTCAACCATACAAATGCCAATAAAAATCAATTTTAACCAGGGTGGCGCAGGCGTTAGTTTGAGCCCCGGGGTGGGGTTACCTACTATGATGTGGTACCCTCAAACTGCCAAAATAGCATAAAAACCTCAAAATTACCCACATTTATACAGTGGATTGCCACTATTGACTAGTAAATTATGTTCAACCATACTAATGCCAATAAAAATCAATTTTAACCAGAGTGGCGCAGCCGTTAGTTTTAGCCCCGGGGTGGGGTTACCTACTATGATGTGGACCCCTCATACTGCCAAAATAGCATAAAAACCTCAAAATTACCCACATTTATACAGTGAATTGCCCCTATTGACCAGTAAATTATGTTCAACCATACTAATGCCAATAAAAATCAAATTTAACCAGAGTGGCGCAGGCGTTAGTTTGAGCCCCGTGGTGGGGCTCCTACTATGATGTGGTACCCTCAAAATGCCAAAATAGCATAAAAACCTCAAAATTACCCACATTTATACAGTGAATTGCCACTATTGGCTAGTAAATTATGTTCAACCATACTAATGCCAATAAAAATCAATTTTAACCAGGGTGGCGCAGGCGTTAGTTTGAGCCCCGGGGTGGGGTTACCTACTATGATGTGGTACCCTCAAACTGCCAAAATAGCATAAAAACCTCAAAATTACCCACATTTATACAGTGAATTGCCACTATTGACTAGTAAATTATGTTCAACCATACTAATGCCAATAAAAATCAATTTTAACCAGAGTGGCGCAGCCGTTAGTTTTAGCCCCGGGGTGGGGTTACCTACTATGATGTGGACCCCTCAAACTGCCAAAATAGCATAAAAACCTCAAAATTACCCACATTTATACAGTGAATTGCCACTATTGGCTAGTAAATTATGTTCAACCATACTAATGCCAATAAAAATCAATTTTAACCAGGGTGGCGCAGGCGTTTAGTTTGAGCCCCGGGGTGGGGTTACCTACTATGATGTGGTACCCTCAAACTGCCAAAATAGCATAAAAACCTCAAAATTACCCACATTTATACAGTGAATTGCCACTATTGACTAGGAAATTATGTTCAACCATACTAATGCCAATAGAAATCCACTTTAACTAGGGTGGCGCAGGCATTAGTTTGAGCGTCGGGGTGGGGGTACCTACTAGGGCGTGGACCCTTAATACTGCCAAAATAGCATAAAAACCTCAAAATTACCCACATTTATAAAATGAATTGGCACTATTGACTATGAAAGTATGTTCAACCATACTAGTGTTAATAAAAATCAATTTTAACTAGGGTGGCGCAGGCGTTAGTTTTAGCCCCGGGGTGGGGTTACCTACTATGATGTGGACCCCCTCAAACTGCCAAAATAGCATAAAAACCTCAATATTACCCACATTTATAAAATGAATTGCCACTATTGACTAGTAAATTATGTTCAACAATACTGATGCCAATAAAAATCAATTTTAACCAGGGTGGCGCAGGCGTTAGTTTGAGCCCCGGGTGGGGTTACCTACTATGATGTGGTACCCTCAAACTGCCAAAATAGCATAAAAACCTCAAAATTACCCACATTTATACAGTGAATTGCCACTATTGACTAGTAAATTATGTTCAACCATACTAATGCCAATAAAAATCAATTTTAACCAGAGTGGCGCAGCCGTTAGTTTTAGCCCCGGGGTGGGGTTACCTACTATGATGTGGACCCCTCAAACTGCCAAAATAGCATAAAAACCTCAAAATTACCCACATTTATACAGTGAATTGCCACTATTGACTAGTAAATTATGTTCAACCATACTAATGCCAATAAAAATCAATTTTAACCAGGGTGGCGCAGGCGTTAGTTTGAGCCCCGGGGTGGGGTTACCTACTATGATGTGGTACCCTCAAACTGCCAAAATAGCTTAAAAACCTCAAAATTACCCACATTTATACAGTGAATTGCCACTATTGACTAGTAAATTATGTTCAACCATACTAATGCCAATAAAAATCAATTTTAACCAGAGTGGCGCAGCCGTTAGTTTTAGCCCCGGGATGGGGTTACCTACTATGATGTGGACCCCTCAAACTGCCAAAATAGCATAAAAACCTCAAAATTACCCACATTTATACAGTGAATTGCCACTATTGGCTAGTAAATTATGTTCAACCATACTAATGCCAATAAAAATCAATTTTAACCAGAGTGGCGCAGCCGTTAGTTTTAGCCCCGGGATGGGGTTACCTACTATGATGTGGACCCCTCAAACTGCCAAAATAGCATAAAAACCTCAAAATTACCCACATTTATACAGTGAATTGCCACTATTGGCTAGTAAATTATGTTCAACCATACTAATGCCAATAAAAATCAATTTTTAACCAGGGTGGCGCAGGCGTTAGTTTGAGCCCCGGGGTGGGGTTACCTACTATGATGTGGTACCCTCAAACTGCCAAAATAGCATAAAAACCTCAAAATTACCCACATTTATACAGTGAAATGCCACTATTGACTAGTAAATTATGTTCAACCATACGAATGCCAATAAAAATCAATTTTAACCAGGGTGGCGCAGGCGTTAGTTTTAGCCCCGGGGTGGGGTTACCTACTATGATGTGGACCCCTCAAACTGCCAAAATAGCATAAAAACCTCAAAATTACCCACATTTATACAGTGAATTGCCACTATTGGCTAGTAAATTATGTTCAACCATACTAATGCCAATAAAAATCAATTTTAACCAGAGTGGTGCAGCCGTTAGTTTTAGCCCCGGGGTGGGGTTACCTACTATGATGTGGACCCCTCAAACTGCCAAAATAGCATAAAAAACTCAAAATTACCCACATTTATACAGTGAATTGCCACTATTGGCTAGTAAATGTTCAACCATACTAATGCCAATAAAAATCAATTTTAGCCAGGGTGGCGCAGCCGTTAGTTTGAGCCCCGGGGTGGGGTTACCTACTATGATGTGGTACCCTCAAAATGCCAAAATAGCATAAAAACCTCAAAATTACCCACATTTATACAGTGAATTGCCACTATTGACTATGAAATTATGTTCAACCATACTAATGCCAATAAAAATCAACTTTATCTAGGGTGGCGCAGGCGTTAGTTTGAGCCCCAGGGTGGGGGTACCTACTAGGGCGTGGACCCTTAATACTGCCAAAATAGCATAAAAACCTCAAAATTACCCACATTTATAAAATGAATTGCCACTATTGACTATGAAATTATGTTCAACCATACTAATGCCAATAAAAATCCACTTTAACTAGGGTGGCGCAGGCGTTAGTTTGAGCCCCAGGGTGGGGGTACCTACTAGGGCATGGACCCTTAATACTGCCAAAATAGCATAAAAAACTCAATATTAGCCACATTTATAAAATGAATTGCCACTATTGACTATGAAATTATGTTCAACCATACTAATGCCAATAAAAATCCACTTTAACTAGGGTGGCGCAGGCGTTAGTTTGAGCCCCGGGGTAGGGGTACCTACCAGGGCGTGGACCCTTAATACTGCCACAATAGCATAAAAACCTCAAAATTACCCACATTTATAAAATGAATTGCCACTATTGACTAGTAAATTATGTTCAACCATACTAATGCCCATAAATATCCACTTTAACTAGGGTGGCGCAGGCGTTAGTTTGAGCCCCGGGGTGGGGGTACCTACAAGGGCGTGGACCCTTAATACTGCCAAAATAGCATAAAAACCTCAAAATTACCCACATTTATAAAATGAATTGCCACTATTGATTAGGAAATTATGTTCAACCATACTAATGCCAATAAAAATCCACTTTAACTAGAGTGGCGCAGGCGTTAGTTTGAGCCCCGGGGTGGGGGTACGTACTTTGACATGGATCCCAAAAAGGCCAAAATAGCATGAAAAGCTCAAAATTTCTCACATTTCTTAAATGAAATGATACTACTGACTAGGAAAATATGTTCAACCATACTAATTTCAATGAAAATCAATTTTAACTAGAGTGGCGCAGGCGTTAGTTTGAGCCCCGGGGTGGGGTTAACCCCTATGATGTGGAGCCCTTATACTGCCAAAATAGCATAAAAAGCTCAAAATTTCTCACAATAAAGATTTGTTTCTAAAATAGCTAATTCATCACATCCAATGTACCTGTCTTTATTGAGTTTTGAGCATATTAGTACAATTCTGAATATGAGAAGAATAAAAAAAAGACATGTTTTTTCTGTGACAGAGACACATGTGATGCAGTCACAAGTACCCCAATTTTCAATTTCTACAAAAAAATTATTCAAGTTTCCAAAGACAATTTCTTGTGAAGTGATTAGAGAAAGACCTCTAAAAACCTAGTTTTTACCTAAATTTGAGTTGATTTTGTCATTTAAAGGAAAGTATGGTGTTAGTGAATAAAATAAGTATATAGATATTTATTAGATAGCATGGCAACCAGATGTAAACCACATTTTGAGGAGCCGATTGTTTCCACAAGTTTAAGGCACTTTTCCCAAAAATCAAAGAGCAAAATATATATTTTCATGATATAATAACCATAAACATTTCACCAGGCATCTCACCACGCCTGCGGTTGTCGGCTGTGAGATGCATCAGACCTCCCTTGGCCTTGGGTTTCCCATCACAGCATGCTGGCTCGATTTTAATCACTATAACACAATTCTTAAAATAAATAAAATCTCATGTTATATAAATAGACAAACCAACTGCTTAACTGGTCCTGCAACATATTTATTGGTCCTACAATTTTCTTTCTATTAAATGTCAGTTCACCGACAACATTTTTATTAGTTCTGTCTTCATAAATTTTTTTTTTTTCATTCATATAATTATACATATATTTCTATATATGCCTGACATATACATTATGTCACTGTCAGGCATAAAAAAACAAACAACTGAAAGCGCTATTCAGCATTCTGAATGTAGTGTACTTATTCAGACATTATAGCGCATAGCTATGCAAATACCTGGGCTTGGAAAACACAAGTTATGTTCAGTGAGAAGCTGTTACTGTGGCTAGTGGTCCCAGTCACAGCAGTGAGCCGGGACCAAATCCAGACTGAGTCTCCAGAGCCGGGACCAAATCCAGGCTCAGCAACCATTAGAAAACATGATTTTTTTTGTCATTTTCACAGAGTTGTTTTAATTTTTTATCACTCAAAACTCCCTATAATAGCCATTCAGACCCACCACTGAGCATTGGTGGAGATTTATAGCCTTGCCATAGGTGTTTGTTGCAAAGCTACGGCCTTGGCGTGTTTGCAACAAACACCTACGTCTCGGCTATAAATCTGCACCAATGCTATAATTTAATGAGCCGAAAAATAATGTACATGATGATTGTGAAATAGGTATCAAGTAAAGATATCCATACATTGAAATGTTCCTTACAGGGCCCCAGCATGATGTTTTGCTGTTGGAAGTATGGATTCTTTGATGATAATAGCACAACTGTATAAATACATGTATGTTTATCACCCTACAATCTAAAATACTTAATGGACAAATGGATGCCTTCTTATTATGTTGATGACCACATAAATGATTTTGGGTCTGTTTACAAACTGGTCTTCGCTACAAGGTATTTAGCTGTGCATTTCAATTACACAGCGCATTGATACATTGATTATTATATCATGTTGCCATAGCAATACCTAGGCATTGTTTTCCCACACACTACATACCAAAGTGTATTCGTTTTTTTACCCTTGTTCGTTGCCCTCGCCCAGTGTCATGGCAACCATATGTAAACAACTTCTAAATAAGGCCTTTTTTCATAAATCAAATATACCTTTCCCAAAAATTGAACATAAAACATATGGCATATTGCCATAATAATGTGTAGACATTGTTGTTTTGCCACACAGTGCAACTAGGGCTTGAACAAAGTGTTTTTAGTGTCATTTGTTCACCTTGCGCATTGTCATGGCAACCATATGTAAACAACTTTTGAAAGAGCCCTGGTTTCCTCAAGTTAAAAGCACTTTTCCCATTTAAAATTAAACAGCAACATATATTTTTTTCATGATATGATAGCCACTAAGACCTCGCCAGGCAGCTGTATTGGAAAACCCCAGGCCTCGGGAGGTCTGATGCATCTCACAGCCACTGGCCTTCCGGCCCTCGGCTGTGAGATGCATCAGACCCCCTCGGCCTGGGGTTTTCCAACACAGCTGCCTGGCTCGATCTTAATCCCTATGGGCCTATAATCTAAACCTCTTCTAAGGCCTAAAAAAAAAGTGTTTGGTTCCTATTACATCCCCCCAAAAAATAGGTAGGGTAGGTAGGTTTTTTTTTTTTTTTTTTTTTTTTTTTTTTCTTAATATATGCCTCTTAGAATGAGATGGCGCAGAATGCATGAAACCCTTCTTCATTAGACCTTTTTCTTTACAGGGGAAGGCATGTCCAGAGTTTTGTGTGGCAGCTTCTTGCTTTTATATGTTTTTGGGAATTTCTTTTAGAATAAACTTACCTTTTCCCTGCAGCCTGCACTATGACTATCCTGACTATCTACCAGCCGTTTAACCATAGTATCTGTTGATCTCACCAAAACTACGCTAGGAACCAAATTCAAACTATCTTACCTTCAAAGCACCCAAGTTCCATGAAGTTTAGCCTCCTGTAGCTGTAGTTATATCCACTTTTATTTTATTATAGAAAGGCTGGCTTTCTAGCCAGAGCCATTTCCTCGTTCAGTAGCTGGACAACTTGTTTAATTAGCCCCTTCAATAATGGACCCATTTGATTAGGTAACCCGTGACAATGGCTCTGCACAGGGAAGAGCTCCCCATGTGGGCCTTCCTCTTAATGTGTATGACAACACGGTTATAAAGCAGTGAGCACAATCATGATTGTATGGGGGTTAAGTGCAGCCACTGGAACCAATTCGAGGCACTTGACTGAAGTAGGCCTAGCTGAAGGAGTCGCCTTAATAGGCACTATCATTAACCATAGGTAAATATGTTTACTCTAGGATAATAGAGAAAAAGGAATACCTCTCAATTGGTCGGTTGCCTTTGTTTAGTAAAGTCTGTGCGAAAATCCATTTCATTTTACAGTTTGTGTACAAATTTAATTAGTTTCCCATTATACACTGCATGTGTGCAGGGTCTCTTTCTCTCTCTCTCTCTCTCTCTCTCTCTCTCTCTCTCTCTCTCTCTCTCTCTCTCTCTCTCTCTCTCTCTCTCTTTATATATATATATATATATATATATATATATATATATATATATATATATATATATATATATATAGATATATATAGATATATATAGATATATACATATAAAGAGAGAGAGGGGAGAGACTGGACAGATACAGAGAGGATTTTTGACTTTAGAATGGTCGAATATATTTTCCTAGTCTGAATAGTTGCAAATCCTTTTAGAAATAGGGTTGATTTTACGGTTTTATGCTATTTTGGCAGTTTGAGGGATCCACCTCATAGTAGGTATCCCCACCCTGGGGCTAAAACTAAAGCCTGCGCCACTCTGGCTAAGATTTCAAGATTGCTATTGACATTAGTATTGTTGAATATATTTTCAGTCATTAGTTGCAATTTATATTAAAAATGTGGGTAATTTGCAAGTGATCCACATAAGAGTAGGTTTCCCCACCCCAGGGCTCAAACTAACGCCTGCATCACTCTAGTTAAAATGTTTTTTTTGTTAATATTAGTATGGTTGAACATAATTTCATAGTCAATAGTGGCAGTTCATTTTTAAAATGTGGGTAATTTTGAGGTTTTTATGCTATTTTGCCAGTATTAGGCTTCCACAGCGTAGTAGGTACTCCCACCCCGGGGCTCAAACTAACGCCTGCGCCACCCTAGTTAAAGTATATTTTCATTGGCATTAGTATGGTTGAACATAATTTCCTAGTCCATAGTGGCAATTCATTTTCTAATTGCGGGTAATTCTGAGGTTTTTATGCTATTTTGGCAGTTTGAGGGGTCCACATCATAGTAGGTAACCCCACCCGGGACTAAAACTAACGGCTGCGCCACTCTAGTTAAAATTGATTTTTATTGACACTAGTATGGTTGAACATAATTTCATAGTCAATAGTGGCAATTCATTTTATAAATGTGGGTAATTTAGAGGTTTTTATGCTATCTTGGCAGTATTAAGGGTCCATGCCCTAGTAGGTACCCCCAACCCCGGGCTCAAACTAACGCCTGCGCCACCCTAGTTAAAGTGGATTTTCATTGGCATCAGTATTGTTGAACATAATTTCCTAGTCAATAGTGGCAATTCATTTTATAAATGTTAAGGTTTTATGCTATTTTGGCAGTTTGAGGGGTCGACATCATAGTAGGTACCCCCACCCCGGGGCTCAAACTAACGCCTGCGCCACCCTAGTTAAAGTGGATTTTTATTGGCATTAGTATGGTTGAACATAATTTCATAGTCAATAGTGGCAATTCATTTTATAAATGTCGGTTATTTTGAGGTGTTTATGCTATTTTGGCAGTTTGAGGGGTCCACATCATAGTAGGTAACCCCACCCGGGGCTAAAACTAACGCCTGCGCCACCCTGGTTAAAATTGATTTTTATTGGCATTAGTATGGTTGAACATAATTTACTAGTCAATAGTGGCAATTCAATGAATAAATGTGGGTAATTTTGAGGTTTTAATGCTATTTTGGCAGTTTGAGGGTACCACATCATAGTAGGTAACCCCACCCCGGGGCTCAAACTAACGCCTGCGCCACCCTGGTTAAAATTGATTTTTATTGGCATTAGTATGGTTGAACATAATTTACTAGTCAATAGTGGCAATTCACTGTATAAATGTGGGTAATTTTGAGGTTTGTAAGCTATTTTGGCAGTTTGAGGGTACCACATCATAGTAGGTAACCCCACCCCGGGGCTCAAACTAACGCCTGGGCTACCCACATTTATAAAATGAATTGGCACTATTGACTATGAAAGTATGTTCAACCATACTAGTGTTAATAAAAATCAATTTTAACTAGGGTGGCGCAGGCGTTAGTTTTAGCCCCGGGGTTTATACACATTTATACAGTGAATTGCCACTATTGACTAGTAAATTATGTTCAACCATACTAATGCCAATAAAAATCAATTTTAACCAGAGTGGCGCAGCCGTTAGTTTTAGCCCCGCGATGGGGTTACCTACTATGATCTGGACCCCTCAAACTGCCAAAATAGCATAAAAACCTCAAAATTACCCACATTTATACAGTGAATTGCCACTATTGGCTAATAAATTATGTTCAACCATACTAATGCCAATAAAAATCAATTTTAACCAGGGTGGCGCAGGCGTTAGTTTGAGCCCCGGGGTGGGGTTACCTACTATGATGTGGTACCCTCAAACTGCCAAAATAGCATTAAAACCTCAAAATTACCCACATTTATTCATTGAATTGCCACTATTGACTAGTAAATTATGTTCAACCATACTAATGCCAATAAAAATCAATTTTAACCAGGGTGGCGCAGGCGTTAGTTTTAGCCCCGGGATTTGGTTACCTACTATGATGTGGACCCCTCAAACTGCCAAAATAGCATAAAAACCTCAAAATTACCCACATTTATAAAATGAATTGGCACTATTGACTATGAAAGTATGTTCAACCATACTAGTGTTAATAAAAATCAATTTTAACTAGGGTGGCGCAGGCGTTAGTTTGAGCCCCGGGGTGGGGTTACCTACTATGATGTGGTACCCTCAAACTGCCAAAATAGCATAAAAACCTCAAAATTACCCACATTTATAAAATGAATTGCCACTATTGACTAGGAAATTATGTTCAACCATACTAATGCCAATAAAAATCAATTTTAACCAGAGTGGCGCAGCCAGGGTGGCGCAGGCGTTAGTTTGAGCCCCGGGGTTTGGTTACCTACTATGATGTGGAGCCCTCAAACTGCCAAAACAGCATAAAAACCTCAAAATTACCCACATTTATAAAATGAATTGGCACTATTGACTATGAAAGTATGTTCAACCATACTAGTGTTAATAAAAATCAATTTTAACTAGGGTGGCGCAGGCGTTAGTTTTAGCCCCGGGGTTTATACACATTTATACAGTGAATTGCCACTATTGACTAGTAAATTATGTTCAACCATACTAATGCCAATAAAAATCAATTTTAACCAGAGTGGCGCAGCCGTTAGTTTTAGCCCCGCGATGGGGTTACCTACTATGATCTGGACCCCTCAAACTGCCAAAATAGCATAAAAACCTCTCTGGTTAAAATTGATTTTTATTGGCATTAGTATGGTTGAACATAATTTACTAGTCAATAGTGGCAATTCACTGTATAAATGTGGGTAATTTTGAGGTTTTTATGCTATTTTGGCAGTTTGAGGGTATCACATCATAGTAGGTAACCCCACCCCGGGGCTCAAACTAACGCCTGCGCCACCCTGGTTAAAATTGATTTTTATTGGCATCAGTATTGTTGAACATAATTTCCTAGTCAATAGTGGCAATTCATTTTATAAATGTGGGTAATTTTGAGGTTTTTATGCTATTTTGGCAGTTTGAGGGGTCCACATCATAGTAGGTAACCAAACCCCGGGGCTAAAACTAACGCCTGCGCCACCCTAGTTAAAATTGATTTTTATTAACACTAGTATGGTTGAACATACTTTCATAGTCAATAGTGCCAATTCATTTTATAAATGTGGGTAATTTTGAGGTTTTTATGCTATTTTGGCAGTTTGAGGGCTCCACATCATAGTAGGTAACCCCACCCCGGGGCTCAAACTAACGCCTGCGCCACCCTGGTTAAAATTGATTTTTATTGGCATTAGTATGGTTGAACATAATTTACTAGCCAATAGTGGCAATTCACTGTATAAATGTGGGTAATTTTGAGGTTTTTATGCTATTTTGGCAGTTTGAGGGGTCCACATCATAGTAGGTAACCCCACCCCGGGGCTAAAACTAACGGCTGCGCCACTCTGGTTAAAATTTATTTATTGGCATTAGTATGGTTGAACATAATTTACTAGTCAATAGTGGCAATTCACTGTATAAATGTGGGTAATTTTGAGGTTTTTAAGCTATTTTGGCAGTTTGAGGGTACCACATCATAGTAGGTAACCCCACCCCGGGGCTCAAACTAACGCCTGGGCCACCCTGGTTAAAATTGATTTTTATTGGCATTAGTATGGTTGAACATAATTTACTAGTCAATAGTGGCAATTCAATGTATAAATGTGGGTAATTTTGAGGTTTTTATGCTATTTTGGCAGTTTGAGGGGTCCACATCATAGTAGGTAACCCCACCCCGAGGCTAAAACTAACGGCTGCGCCACTCTGATTAAAATTGATTTTTATTGGCATTAGTATGGTTGAACATAATTTACTAGTCAATAGTGGCAATTCACTGTATAAATGTGGGTAATTTTGAGGTTTTTATGCTATTTTGGCAGTTTGAGGGTACCACATCATAGTAGGTAACCCCACCCCGGGGCTCAAACTAACGCCTGCGCCACCCTGGTTAAAATTGATTTTTATTGGCATCAGTATTGTTGAACATAATTTCCTAGTCAATAGTGGCAATTCATTTTATAAATGTGGGTAATTTTGAGGTTTTATGCTATTTTGGCAGTTTGAGGGGTCCACATCATAGTAGGTAACCAAACCCCGGGGCTAAAACTAACGCCTGCGCCACCCTAGTTAAAATTGATTTTTATTAACACTAGTATGGTTGAACATACTTTCATAGTCAATAGTGCCAATTCATTTTATAAATGTGGGTAATTTTGAGGTTTTTAAGCTATTTTGGCAGTTTGAGGGCTCCACATCATAGTAGGTAACCCCACCCCGGGGCTCAAACTAACGCCTGCGCCACCCTGGTTAAAATTGATTTTTATTGGCATTAGTATGGTTGAACATAATTTACTAGCCAATAGTGGCAATTCACTGTATAAATGTGGGTAATTTTGAGGTTTTTATGCTATTTTGGCAGTTTGAGGGGTCCACATCATAGTAGGTAACCCCACCCCGGGGCTAAAACTAACGGCTGCGCCACTCTGGTTAAAATTTGTTTATTGGCATTAGTATGGTTGAACATAATTTACTAGTCAATAGTGGCAATTCACTGTATAAATGTGGGTAATTTTGAGGTTTTTAAGCTATTTTGGCAGTTTGAGGGTACCACATCATAGTAGGTAACCCCACCCCGGGGCTCAAACTAACGCCTGCGCCACCCTGGTTAAAATTGATTTTTATTGGCATTAGTATGGTTGAACATAATTTACTAGTCAATAGTGGCAATTCACTGTATAAATGTGGGTAATTTTGAGGTTTTTATTCTATTTTGGCAGTTTGAGGGGTCCACATCATAGTAGGTAACCCCACCCCGGGGCTAAAACTAACGGCTGCGCCACTCTGGTTAAAGTGGATTTCTATTGGCATTAGTATGGTTAAACATAATTTCCTAGTCAATAGTGGCAATTCACTGTATAAATGTGGGTAATTTTGAGGTTTTTATGCTATTTTGGCAGTTTGAGGGGTCCACATCATAGTAGGTAACCCCACCCCGGGGCTAAAACTAACGCCTGCGCCACCCTGGTTAAAATTGATTTTTATTGGCATTAGTATGGTTGAACATAATTTACTAGTCAATAGTGGCAATTCACTGTATAAATGTGGGTAATTTTGAGGTTTTAATGCTATTTTGGCAGTTTGAGGGTACCACATCATAGTAGGTAACCCCACCCCGGGGCTCAAACTAACGCCTGCGCCACCCTGGTTAAATTTGATTTTTATTGGCATTAGTATGGTTGAACATAATTTACTAGCCAATAGTGGCAATTCACTGTATAAATGTGGGTAATTTTGAGGTTTTTATGCTATTTTGGCAGTTTGAGGGGTCCACATCATAGTAGGTAACCCCACCCCGGGGCTAAAACTAACGGCTGCGCCACTCTGGTTAAAATTGATTTTTATTGGCATTAGTATGGTTGAACATAATTTACTAGTCAATAGTGGCAATTCACTGTATAAATGTGGGTAATTTTGAGGTTTTTAAGCTATTTTGGCAGTTTGAGGGTACCACATCATAGTAGGTAACCCCACCCCGGGGCTCAAACTAACGCCTGCGCCACCCTGGTTAAAATTGATTTTTATTGGCATTAGTATGGTTGAACATAATTTACTAGTCAATAGTGGCAATTCACTGTATAAATGTGGGTAATTT
Organism: Maea johnstoni; assembly: GCA_963942565.1. NCBI lineage: Eukaryota > Metazoa > Annelida > Polychaeta > Spionida > Magelonidae > Maea > Maea johnstoni. The sequence continues at coordinate 6,968,244 of OZ012696.1, read as the reverse complement.
TGAGGTTTTTATGCTATTTTGGCAGTTTGAGGGGTCCACATCATAGTAGGTAACCCCACCCCGGGGCTAAAACTAACGCCTGCGCCACCCTGGTTAAAATTGATTTTTATTGGCATTAGTATGGTTGAACCTAATTTACTAGTCAATAGTGGCAATTCACTGTATAAATGTGGGTAATTTTGAGGTTTTAATGCTATTTTGGCAGTTTGAGGGTACCACATCATAGTAGGTAACCCCACCCCGGGGCTCAAACTAACGCCTGCGCCACCCTGGTTAAATTTGATTTTTATTGGCATTAGTATGGTTGAACATAATTTACTAGCCAATAGTGGCAATTCACTGTATAAATGTGGGTAATTTTGAGGTTTTTATGCTATTTTGGCAGTTTGAGGGGTCCACATCATAGTAGGTAACCCCACCCCGGGGCTCAAACTAACGGCTGCGCCACTCTGGTTAAAATTGATTTTTATTGGCATTAGTATGGTTGAACATAATTTACTAGTCAATAGCGGCAATTCACTGTATAAATGTGGGTAATTTTGAGGTTTTTATGCTATTTTGGCAGTTTGAGGGGTCCACATCATAGTAGGTAACCCCACCCCGGGGCTAAAACTAACGGCTGCGCCACTCTGGTTAAAGTGGATTTCTATTGGCATTAGTATGGTTGAACATAATTTCCTAGTCAATAGTGGCAATTCACTGTATAAATGTGGGTAATTCTGAGGTTTTTATGCTATTTTGGCAGTTTGAGGGGTCCACATCATAGTAGGTAACCCCACCCCGGGGCTAAAACTAACGCCTGCGCCACCCTGGTTAAAATTGATTTTTATTGGCATTAGTATGGTTGAACATAATTTACTAGTCAATAGTGGCAATTCACTGTATAAATGTGGGTAATTTTGAGGTTTTAATGCTATTTTGGCAGTTTGAGGGTACCACATCATAGTAGGTAACCCCACCCCGGGGCTCAAACTAACGCCTGCGCCACCCTGGTTAAATTTGATTTTTATTGGCATTAGTATGGTTGAACATAATTTACTAGTCAATAGTGGCAATTCACTGTATTAATGTGGGTAATTTTTAGGTTTTTAAGCTATTTTGGCAGTTTGAGGGTACCACATCATAGTAGGTAACCCCACCCCGGGGCTCAAACTAACGCCTGCGCCACCCTGGTTAAAATTGATTTTTATTGGCATTAGTATGGTTGAACATAATTTACTAGTCAATAGTGGCAATTCACTGTATAAATGTGGGTAATTTTGAGGTTTTTATGCTATTTTGGCAGTTTGAGGGGTCCACATCATAGTAGGTAACCCCACCCCGGGGCTAAAACTAACGCCTGCGCCACCCTGGTTAAAATTGATTTTTATTGGCATTAGTATGGTTGAACATAATTTACTAGTCAATAGTGGCAATTCACTGTATAAATGTGGGTAATTTTGAGGTTTTAATGCTATTTTGGCAGTTTGAGGGTACCACATCATAGTAGGTAACCCCACCCCGGGGCTCAAACTAACGCCTGCGCCACCCTGGTTAAATTTGATTTTTATTGGCATTAGTATGGTTGAACATAATTTACTAGCCAATAGTGGCAATTCACTGTATAAATGTGGGTAATTTTGAGGTTTTTATGCTATTTTGGCAGTTTGAGGGGTCCACATCATAGTAGGTAACCCCACCCCGGGGCTCAAACTAACGGCTGCGCCACTCTGGTTAAAATTGATTTTTATTGGCATTAGTATGGTTGAACATAATTTACTAGTCAATAGTGGCAATTCACTGTATAAATGTGGGTAATTTTGAGGTTTTTAAGCTATTTTGGCAGTTTGAGGGTACCACATCATAGTAGGTAACCCCACCCCGGGGCTCAAACTAACGCCTGCGCCACCCTGGTTAAAATTGATTTTTATTGGCATTAGTATGGTTGAACATAATTTACTAGTCAATAGTGGCAATTCACTGTATAAATGTGGGTAATTTTGAGGTTTTTATGCTATTTTGGCAGTTTGAGGGGTCCACATCATAGTAGGTAACCCCACCCCGGGGCTCAAACTAACGGCTGCGCCACTCTAGTTAAAATTGATTTTTATTGGCATTAGTATGGTTGAACATAATTTACTAGCCAATAGTGGCAATTCACTGTATAAATGTGGGTAATTTTGAGGTTTTTATGCTATTTTGGCAGTTTGAGGGTACCACATCATAGTAGGTAACCCCACCCCGGGGCTCAAACTAACGCCTGCGCCACCCTGGTTAAAATTGATTTTTATTGGCATTAGTATGGTTGAACATAATTTACTAGCCAATAGTGGCAATTCACTGTATAAATGTGGGTAATTTTGAGGTTTTTATGCTATCTTGGCAGTTTGAGGGGTCCACATCATAGTAGGTAACCCCACCCCGGGGCTAAAACTAACGGCTGCACCACTCTGGTTAAAATTGATTTTTATTGGCATTAGTATGGTTGAACATAATTTACTAGTCAATAGTGGCAATTCACTGTATAAATGTGGGTAATTTTGAGGTTTTTATGCTATTTTGGCAGTTTGAGGGTACCACATCATAGTAGGTAACCCCACCCCGGGGCTCAAACTAACGCCTGCGCCACCCTGGTTAAAATTGATTTTTATTGGCATTAGTATGGTTGAACATAATTAACTAGCCAATAGTGGCAATCCACTGTATAAATGTGGGTAATTTTGAGGTTTTTATGCTATTTTGGCAGTTTGAGGGGTCCACATCATAGTAGGTAACCCCACCCCGGGGCTCAAACTAACGGCTGCGCCACTCTGGTTAAAATTGATTTTTATTGGCATTAGTATGGTTGAACATAATTTACTAGTCAATAGTGGCAATTCACTGTATAAATGTGGGTAATTTTGAGGTTTTTAAGCTATTTTGGCAGTTTGAGGGTACCACATCATAGTAGGTAACCCCACCCCGGGGCTCAAACTAACGCCTGCGCCACCCTGGTTAAAATTGATTTTTATTGGCATTAGTATGGTTGAACATAATTTACTAGTCAATAGTGGCAATTCACTGTATAAATGTGGGTAATTTTGAGGTTTTTATGCTATTTTGGCAGTTTGAGGGGTCCACATCATAGTAGGTAACCCCACCCCGGGGCTCAAACTAACGGCTGCGCCACTCTGGTTAAAATTGATTTTTATTGGCATTAGTATGGTTGAACATAATTTACTAGCCAATAGTGGCAATTCACTGTATAAATGTGGGTAATTTTGAGGTTTTTATGCTATTTTGGCAGTTTGAGGGTACCACATCATAGTAGGTAACCCCACCCCGGGGCTCAAACTAACGCCTGCGCCACCCTGGTTAAAATTGATTTTTATTGGCATTAGTATGGTTGAACATAATTTACTAGCCAATAGTGGCAATTCACTGTATAAATGTGGGTAATTTTGAGGTTTTTATGCTATCTTGGCAGTTTGAGGGGTCCACATCATAGTAGGTAACCCCACCCCGGGGCTAAAACTAACGGCTGCACCACTCTGGTTAAAATTGATTTTTATTGGCATTAGTATGGTTGAACATAATTTACTAGTCAATAGTGGCAATTCACTGTATAAATGTGGGTAATTTTGAGGTTTTTATGCTATTTTGGCAGTTTGAGGGTACCACATCATAGTAGGTAACCCCACCCCGGGGCTCAAACTAACGCCTGCGCCACCCTGGTTAAAATTGATTTTTATTGGCATTAGTATGGTTGAACATAATTTACTAGCCAATAGTGGCAATCCACTGTATAAATGTGGGTAATTTTGAGGTTTTTATGCTATTTTGGCAGTTTGAGGGGTCCACATCATAGTAGGTAACCCCACCCCGGGGCTAAAACTAACGGCTGCGCCACTCTGGTTAAAATTGATTTTTATTGGCATTAGTATGGTTGAACATAATTTACTAGTCAATAGTGGCAATTCACTGTATAAATGTGGGTAATTTTGAGGTTTTTATGCTATTTTGGCAGTTTGAGGGTACCACATCATAGTAGGTAACCCCACCCCGGGGCTCAAACTAAACGCCTGCGCCACCCTGGTTAAAATTGATTTTTATTGGCATTAGTATGGTTGAACATAATTTACTAGCCAATAGTGGCAATTCACTGTATAAATGTGGGTAATTTTGAGGTTTTTATGCTATTTTGGCAGTTTGAGGGGTCCACATCATAGTAGGTAACCCCACCCCGGGGCTAAAACTAACGGCTGCGCCACTCTGGTTAAAATTGATTTTTATTGGCATTAGTATGGTTGAACATAATTTACTAGTCAATAGTGGCAATTCACTGTATAAATGTGGGTAATTTTGAGGTTTTTATGCTATTTTGGCAGTTTGAGGGTACCACATCATAGTAGGTAACCCCACCCCCGGGCTCAAACTAACGCCTGCGCCACCCTGGTTAAAATTGATTTTTATTGGCATTAGTATGGTTGAACATAATTTACTAGCCAATAGTGGCAATTCACTGTATAAATGTGGGTAATTTTGAGGTTTTTATGCTATTTTGGCAGTTCGAGGGGTCCACATCATAGTAGGTAACCCCATCCCGGGGCTAAAACTAACGGCTGCGCCACTCTGGTTAAAATTGATTTTTATTGGCATTAGTATGGTTGAACATAATTTACTAGTCAATAGTGGCAATTCACTGTATAAATGTGGGTAATTTTGAGGTTTTTATGCTATTTTGGCAGTTTGAGGGTACCACATCATAGTAGGTAACCCCACCCCGGGGCTCAAACTAACGCCTGCGCCACCCTGGTTAAAATTGATTTTTATTGGCATTAGTATGGTTGAACATAATTTACTAGCCAATAGTGGCAATTCACTGTATAAATGTGGGAAATTTTGAGGTTTCTATGCTATTTTTACCGTATTTGCCATGCAGTGAAGTAAGTGTCCCCACCCTGGAGCATAAATCAAAACATTGATGATATTTTGCTTTTAGTGATAAATCTCTTCATACATTTGTCATACATTTCCTTTCTGGGACAGTCTACTGACTGATTAGTGAGTTTCTGTGTGTCATCATTAGAAATATCAATCCTTTGAGACCTGTTTTTGAATAAGGAAGTAACTGCGAATAAGGAAGTGAAAACGAATAAGTAACTGAATAGTGAAAAAGGAATAAGTAGCTAACTTCACTGAGCTCCCCCGGGGGGGTCACTTGGGTATTTAGGGGGCGCATACGTTCGTTATCAAAGTTAAAAATTACCCCTAAAGCACTGATTTCTGGCCAAAAAAGCACCCTTATTTTAATAAAACGCTGATTTTTCCCACTAAATAAACACCCCTTCTTTTATCAAAACACTGACATTGGATTAACGGGAACACGTATTTTTTCTTAAAATTTTATAATCCTCTGCGTTTTTAGCGACAGCAAGGGGCAGCAGCAGACTCGGAAGCCCAGTCACTTCGGGAGTCACTCGGCGTCAGAGCAGCGTATATTTCGTGGATTGCAAGGGGAATTTGACCCCCATACTTCGTACCTTGGTACAAAAAAGTACCCTTCTTTTACAAAATCGCGGACATGCGGAGGTCTTAAAAAAAGACCCCTTCTTCCGTGAAATACGTAACTAAGGTGCGGCCCCCCTCTGTACCTCAGTGCCCCCTCCGGGCACTGTCCCGATTATAAGCCACGATAGGCCACGACTACAGCAACCACAGAGAATCGGGACGTATCGGTGGTTGCCGTAGAACTATCCGTCTGTGTACGTGGCTATGCTTGACTTGACGGGACGGTTCGGGGAAGTGCCACGAATGTTTTGAAATGTACAAAACATTCGTGTCACTGCTACGGTTATATACCAACCGTAGATCAACCGTAGCAGCGTCCGTAAGCATACGTGAATGATCGTAGCTAACCGTAGCATATACGTAGCATTGTCGCACTTGTTTATATCTACGGCAATACTACGCAAATGCTACGATTAGTTACGGTTGCACTGCGACTGCTTTACGTTAGTAGTATGCAGACCGGCGTGTTAACCAAGTTGGTACTACGATCGTACCAAGGTTGTTTCAAGGTTTTGCTACGCTTGCTCTACGCATATTAAAAGCCTATAAACCTATGGTACAACTGAGTGGTCGTAGAACCAAATTGGAACAACCTTGGCCAACCGTAATGCCTACGCAGTACATCGTACTCCAATCCTGACAATCGTAGTGCTGGCGTAGCAAATACGGGAGATTTACAGGTTAATAACGTACTACAGACGTAGTACATTCGTTTAAATACGTCGTAAGAACGTACTGCCTAAGTGCTATTGCGTACAACGTCCGTACGCAAAAGTCAACTCGGGGTTGAACTACACGATTAGCCACGTATTCTAAAAGTTTCTGAATCGTGGCCAATCGTGACTTGCACTCGGGGAGATACGTGACAGTGTGACAGGGGCTTAAGGCACGTGCAGTGTCCTAAATGGTGCTTGGTGATACATGCAGACCAGCGGACATTCTGCCCGCCAAGAAAGGAGGGTACATATTCAGGTTCCGGGCCCCAGTAGCAGTGACCACTACAGCCCCTTTCACACCAACTGGCGACGTCTGGCGATGCACTGGCGCCGTCTTCACGACTGCTAATTCATCAAAAATCGCCAGTGCATCGCCAGTACATCGCCAAATGATTTGCTTGACGACGTATTGACGACCTATTGACGCCCCAGTGGCAACACATAAACGTACATATGACGGTCTGCTGACAACTCGGTCACGACCGCTGGCGATCGCTGACAACTTCCTGACGATGCACTGACGACCACTGGCAACATCATGACGACCACTGGCGTCTTCTTGGCGAATTGGTGAAGACATATTGGCAACATGGCGATGTGTTGAAGACGTTGTGGCGACCGAGTTGTCACGTGATCAAAGAGGTATATAAGGAGAGCAAAACTTGTCCCTCTATCATAATAATTGATATTGCACTCACCCAAATGCCATCTTTCTAGAATATTCACCCCCTGATAATAATATGTTGAAAATGGAAGTATTTGATCTTGAAAGTATACATAATCTTTTTATGATATTTTCTCTGTGTGTTTTTCATAACTGTGAATATATCAGCTTTATGAAATAAAAGTTACTTCATTAAAGACATTAATATATGTGTATGGTTATCAACTTGCAAACTCCTGTGAAATATAATAACCCTTTCCTAAGCTAAACTTATAACCTGACTTCGGTTGCCAGGATTGGTATTAAACAAAATCCCACAAAATAGGTCCCAATAGTGAACCGCGTGAAATCTCCTGATTGTGGATGGTTGAATGTTGACAGGTATGCCATTCAGATGATTCTTTAATTATAGTCCAGCAATTTAAACACTCATACACTTATGAAGGCATAGTAATGTGAATTCCTAATCATTAGATATGAAAATGGCACCCTCTCTTTCATCATTCAAGGAAATATACCTTGAAGAACAACTTTCACAGAAAAGCAATACTCTTCTAACTCTATTTCATCATAGAGATAGGCTATTATCAAAGTATGTTAAATCACTAGTGTCCCTCCCCTTTTATCAAAGATGACACCAATGACGTTCTTCATTTACTCTTGTAAATGGACCTCCAAAGGCTGAGGAGGCCTGAACAAAAATATGTTTGTCTTCTATTACATGCTAGAAAAAGTAGGGTAGATAGGTGGGGAATTTATCTTATTTTATATCATTTCTTTTCTCTCCTCCATGCTGCATTAGATGTAAATGCAAAGTAAAATAGCAGCATCTAAAGTAGTGGGGTATGTAGATCTAATTAAATCCACAGAACTAGTATCATATGCTGATATTTGATTTTTCTTCTTTCTTCTTTCAATTTCTTTTGTATGCCATGCATGGAGAGAGAGAGGGTCCATTTATCAAATTTTCAAGTATAATTTTGACAATTTAATATTATCTCAATATTTCCTATTACAATATATATTGAGATTCACCTTTGGAGGTCCAAAAACACTGACGATCTGTTAACGACGCATTGGCGAGCTGCTGGCGTAGCTTGGCGATGGTTGGCGAGGCGCTGACGACCGATTGACGACGCTTTATTCACTGGCGACCGTTGGCGAGGCTTGGCGATTTTTTTGAACATTCCAAAAAAATCGCCAAGCTTGACGAAGCGTTGACGACGGCTGACGACCGCTGACGATGTACTGGCAATGTACTGACGTTGTCTGGCGACGTCTGGCGATGCATTGGCGACGTGTCCAAAATTGTTGGTCGCCAGTGCATCGCCAGACGTCGCCAGTTGGTGTGAAAGGGGCTTACCACTCACCATGGAGAGTGCTAGAAGAGTAATACTCATCTCTAAACATTAAGGCTTCTCTACCTCAAAAATTACTTTAAATGATACAAAACGATGAAAATAACTATTTCCATGGTTCTCTAATACCCAAGATAATGATAGAGACCACATGGGCTGTTGAATTTTTAAAACGATGAAGGGAAAAATATATATATGACTGTAAGAACTGTTCAGTGTTGCATGATGTTTTGTATCTTACATTGATTTATAAATATGAATATTGAAATTTCTCTCCAATAACCTCTCCTCTATCCTCCAGAAAGCCATCTGGGTCTATTTCAATACTGATTTCATGAGCAGCCTGAATAAGCGCACCAAATCAAGTTTTCTCTGCCAAGTTATTAAAACCCCTCTAAATTTTAAGAAGTTTTGTAGCTCTTGAATTGAACGAGAAGAAAAAGTAACATCAATTCTTGAACTGTGTGGACATGTACTGAACCCTCTTACCACACACATACTGTGTTACTTGATTATAAATCTGTCATCATATAATAAAACAGTTATAAAGCATTGTAAATGGGAAATCAAGCTGGACATTACCCACAAGGATTATACCCTGAACAGTGCGAAGGACTACAGGGAAATAAGGCTTGATACAAGTCCCTTATGCTGTCTAGTAGTAGTTGAGAAGCCCACCATACATATACAGGCATATTCCTTATAAAAGCAACCAAATGAACAATTAGTATTAGGGGAGCATTTCACAATATTCACCAATCACCAGTTAGTTTTCTGTATATCCTATATGGCTAAGTTAAGCTAGGTCCTACATGTTGCTGTTTTGAGGTAGTATTACTTAAAAAGGGTAATACTGAGGCTACAAAATTTTCATATATAGTATCAGCATAATATAAGCAATATGCTTGAAGCAAGTTTTGTTCAATTTTTTAAATCCTAACTGGAAATATCTGGACTTTTGTAACTTGGGAGCCCCCTATCTGCATGGTGTCTAGTGGGAGCCATCCGGCTGCTTGTATCACTTTCAGCAATAAGCTGCAGGACCCTCTTAAACGGGTCAGGCCTATTGGTTCATTTATATCAAAACATGATCATAGAAATAGAGGTTAAACTGATGATGCGTATACAAGCGACAAAGTTGAGTGGCTTTGTATTATCTGGGCGCATGTCTGCTTTAGCTCTTTTCAGAGAGATTTAGAGGCATTTTCTATTGGAAAAAGTTGTTGCCAAAATTAAGATGTTAAAGAGAATAAAGCAACCAACAATTGTGGTTGTATGGGATGTGGGGCAGGGTTCGACCTCCTTAACAATTCAAATTTTTGATTTTCCTGCTAAGAATTGCCACTAATCATCTGATTTTGCATAAAACCAATCAGGTGGATATGCCTCTGTGAAGTGAACCTCACTCACTGATAATAATATCAATAACAACAACAATAATAATAAGGGAGACGCTAATGGCGTCAAAGTATTGATACAAGTGCATGGTGGCCTTGTTTCTTTTAAATCTTTAGTTTTTCGTTTTTCTGCGTGCTAAGATTTTCCATTTTTATATTTGGGGGTGTCAATTCTTTTGGTAATTGATAAAGAAAAAGGGTCATGGTCAGAGTGAGTTTCAATTACTCCTGATAAGGCAATGTTTTGAATGTTTGTGTTGTCAAAGTCTATGGTTGTCTCCCTGTTGATTCATCTTTAGGTCTACAATAAAGCCAGCTGTGATTGTTGTGTTTGCTTCCTGGTTTAGGACGTTGATTTGTTTCCAGGTTTTCTGTGTTTGTTTGTGAAATATTAGTCAACAGTGATGTTGAAACGATTGTAAACCAACCCTTCGCTTTTGGTCAAATGCCAGATTTTAAAGGGCAGTCGAGGTACTGGAATGACTTATACCACATTTTTTTCTTCAAAACAGGTAAACTTTCACCCAGTGATTTCCATGCCATAAGGCAAATAAAATTGATATAGAAAATATAGGAAGGAAGGAAGGAATTTGGTTTTATGTCGCTTTCAACAGCTTAGGTCATATCACGACGAGATAGAAACCCGGAACCAGGAAAAAATTCCCTGCTCTTCACGATTAGCTCCAAGTGGTCTTTCAGTTGCAGAAGGACCATAGGCATCCCTCCACAACGCCGAACAGTTATATAGCAACCAGGCCAACCCGATTGCGGATCCAGTGGAGAATCGAACCTGTGAACTCACGCTTGGGAGCCAGGCCATCGTAACCATTAGGCCAAAAAACTTTATCAACAAACTAATTCATCAAACAATAAAACCCACAATCTACATGATCATCTAAATGTGGTTATGATTAAAGTGATCCTTTGCCAAATGATTTTAAAGAGAGACATATTTCATGCCTTTGCACAATAATGATACTTAACTGATTCCTGTTATAATTACTTCGAAAAACACAGAACATCACCATATATGTAGCTACCTGTTCCCTCCATCCCACTCGACCCTACAGTACCATATGACCTGACAAGGTCATCTAACCATTGCACAAAACGTACATACCCAGCCATGAGCTATCAGTATGAGAGAAGTAAAGAATACCAGCACCACAATGACCAGGGAGGCACCAACTTCCACAGATACAAAGGGCACCACCTGACTCCCCTAACCCTTACACCCACCCATTAATACAGACACATATGATCAAACTGACTCGTAACAATATACCCATCATAAAGTCTACATCGCATGAACGTTCTTTCTATGAGGAATACATTAAGTACCCTATCAGCAGAGCATGTGTTTCGTGAAAACTAAAAAACAGCTTCCAACCAAAATAACTGAACTGTAACCATCAACTTTCATAAATATGGGAAAGACCAATGCGAAGGAAAGGGTATCACATGTAAGAAAATTGTTGCTCTGTTCAATTGGCATACAGTACAGACATTTAATTCATGCACCAGTCGACCGGACGTCCGCCTTTGCCTGGTTGTATAAACATCCATCAATAACATTTCAAGATAGTTTTGCCAAGCATATCAATGACACACGTAGTTTGTGAATCAAAAATACGTTTAGTTGTGAGGTCATCCGTGCATCCATGCCCAGGAAACTGGTTGGCAATCGGGCATGCGGACGTGTATTTTGCCCAGACCGCCCACGCATTTAGTGCAGGAATTAAATGTCGGCACTGTAGCTGTTTCATTAGGCCTGTGTAGAAAATGCAAAAAAATATGTATTTTTCAACTTCGTCTCCAAAGGTCTATGTCATATGGATCTTTCACACCATTATTTTTTGGTGAAATATGCTTTCTCAAGATCTAAGAAGGGAGACATCACATGTTTTCAATTTGAAAGTCCTTTTAAATTTTTTTTGGAGCAAACAGGGAAATTCAGCTTATTTTCCGATATCCGTAAATGAATTTCGGATATCCGTAATTGAATTTTGGATATCTGAAATTCATTTACAGATATCCGAAATTCCTCTGATTTTTGAATATTGGAAAATCTCTTCCTGCCTTCATTCACTAGAGAGTTCTATAAAAAGTAGTCCCACATCCTGTTGCTTACACAATACAGTCTGGTACCAAAAACAAGTTTATTTTTTCATTTTTGACAAAAGATAGTAATTAATTCTGACCGTCTCAACTTTCATTAAAGGGGAACTAAAGGCTCACATACATATTAGCTTATATGAAAGTAATACACTTCAAGAATATGATGCTGTCCTCCTTTTTCTCACAGTGATCCCATGAGGGGAGAATTTTGTGTATTGCCACCAGCCTGCCCAGGCTGGCAGCCATGTTCTCCAGTTGCTATCAGCTGTGACTCACTGAGTGGCAGCCCACTTCCTGTCCCCTACTCTCTAAGCAGTGTATCATAGACTGCAGTGCTTTACACGCCAACTCTCTTTGAAAGTTCCATAAAAACTTGTATGAGTATCAAACAGGTAAATGTGTTACTTTCTGCCCATTCTTTTCAGTGTTTTACGAATGGAACGCCCCCTTACCCTTTACGGACCATGCCCCAGCACTTTTTCAGTGAAGTTCTAGCATCTAATTTTGATACATATTCATGCCAACTATTCTTTTTGTTGGTATGAATGACTTGTCTTGCTTTGGCCCTTTTTACGATAATCTTGTTAATTTGCATTTGTGGGAAATCTTTTTAAAGTTCTAAGAGATTGCTTTCAATCTAAAATTACCTGCTTACACTCATCAGAGAACCATGGCATCTGTTTCTTTTTATGGTTGGGATTAGATTTTGTTATTGTTTCGTTGGCAATTTCACAAAGCTTGTTGATAAATGTTTCCATTCTTGAAGAAAGGCTTCCAAACACAGGTCTTTAAAAAGGTTCTTATCGACTTAGTGAAACTACCACTTATGTGCTCTGTCACCTGGAGGATGATAATGAAATGATAACTGCCAGGAAGATCTTCCTCCACCCTCCATGTAAAATCCATGAAAAATGAAGGAGAGCATATGGTGAGATCTAAAGATGTAAAAGAAGCAGTTGCTGGATGCAGATAAGTTGGGGTGTCATCAGCCAAAAGGCAGATATTACTTCTGGTCATGAAGGTCTCCATGACCATACCCTTGGCGTCAGTTTTATTCCCTCCACACAAGTAATTGTGGGAATTAAAATCCCCAAACAATTACTAATGCTTCAGTAATTGAGTTTCTATGTGTGCAAGGTCACGGAGTTTAAGTGCAGTGCTAGGAGGGATATAGAGATTACAGAAGGAAATCTTAGTGTAATTTTAGAGTCACCTTTACCACAATCGTTTGCAAAGGGAAGTTAGCATCTAAAAGACTGAGGTAGATTGTTTTTTACAAATATAGAGACACCACCATGTGCCCTATTCATATCATCTATTTAATTTACCAGATTTGTGATAATAGACATAACCTTTTAAAGTCATTTGATCATTCTTGAGGCCTGTTTCTTGGAGACAAATGACAGGAGCATTATACTTTTGAATGAATGAGTTTTTGAAGGCACATTGACATGCAGAGATCATCTTGTGCCATAATATATCATCAAAAGGTGGTCCGTTGTCATTGTTGAAGAACAATGACAAAGCATAATTATTCGAGATGAAAGAAAAAAAAGAGCTAGAGTAAGAGCAGAGCCTTCAGATCCATAGAGGACCAAGGTATATTTTAGACGTAGGGTATCCATATGATAGACAAATCCACTCATCCCCCTTTTATAAGGCGAGCAGGGTGCTCACCTGCTTAGGGTTACCTGGGAGGTGTGAACTCCTATTGCACACCATAAGGTGTGCCCCTTGAGGGGTATTATACGTTTGAGCTAATAATTAACAGTTCCACTGAATAGTGTAGGCACTAGCCATGGTGAGTGTCATTTTGATGATGTGAGGTGTACTCTAGCCTTTGGTTGGTGTGGCTTTGGTACATCCTCATATCCCATGGTCTCAAATGACCTCTTCCTGTGGTATTGAGAGAGAGGATCAGATAAACCTTTGGATGGTCTGGAGCCTAAGGAATTTCTCCTTGGCTCCTGACTGCCACCCTGAGGGGCAGTGATGGATTTGTGTGTAAAAGATTTCGTATTTTGTGATGGCTTTGGAGGGATTTCTGTCTTTGCAGTGGTAGGTTCAATGATATTTGTAGGTTGTTGTGATGAAACATTTACTGTTTGTGTAGACACTGTTGCATGAGATAGAGTTGGAGTGTAAGGATCGAGAAGTGTGAATTCGGTTGCATTAATTGGCCAGTTGATGTCTGTTTGGGTCTGAATGGAAGAGTACCGTGGCTTGTTAACTGCTTTTGCTTGAGCATAGGATTTCTTTTCAGTGTTGGATTGGTCCTGAAGTATTTTTCTAGCTTCTGGGAAAGTTGCTTGCCTTTTGCATTTCACTGATTGAAAGTTCTTTTCAAAGATCCATTTAGGGCAGGTTCTACTGAAGGCAGGATGGCCACCACTGCAGTTAACTCCATTTTATTGGATGAAACATGGAGTGTCTGCAGTGGACGTTTGGAAGAATTTCTGCAATTGTTCTTATGGTGTCCAAACTGTTGGCAACAGAAACATCTCAGAGGTTTGGGGAGAAATGGGGATACTTTGACTTTTAAAAACCTACATGGATTTAGGTTGGAACCATACTCCCATGGAAGGTGAGGATGATGGCTGCAGTTGTAGTTTTGTTTCCATCTTTTGTGATTGTAATTTTATGTCCCTCACTAACCCCCTTGTTCTTTTAGATTAGCAACTATTCCTTCCACGTAATTATCTATGGGGGGGATATTTTAACTGGTACATTCACTATCATTTAGGTATTTATGAGATTTTTATGATGCAATTCTTTTTCAACTTCCACCAAGATATCCCCTGACCTGAGAAGTTTCACCTGTTTTAGTGTGCCCGCCAAAGCCTTGGATGTTTTTGGCAATGGCAAAGGGATATAAAAAGGACAGTTGTTTTTCTTGAGATGTAGACTGAATAACTAAAAGGTAAGGCCAGACATTCTTTGGCGGGGTATTTTCATCACCTGATAGATCTTCTAATGTTTTTTTTGTTTTTTTGGATGGAGCCAATTGAGAGATGTATTTTTTGTCCACTCTGCTCCCCAGCCTTACTTCGACTCCAACAAGAGGTATACACTCACAATTTATACTCTGAAAGATATGTACAAACCTTGATTGGCCCATGTGCCTTCTAGGAGGAAATCAAGATGGAAATTAATATCAGCTACAGGAAAATTGTCAATCTCTCCCTAGGGCATGTCATTACCAGCTGACTGATCTATACTAAGCAAAATCAGACCACCTGTCTAGATGAAACAGGGCCAAAGTGGTGTGTTGTGGTATATAGATCTGCCAACCTATCACCCCTCAGCCACCAGGGAGTGCATCCAGTAGACCTGTCCCCTCCCAATTTCTATAGGAATTACCTAAACCGTGATTGTCAAAGTTGAATCTTTCAACCCGAAATTGATTTATGTATGAAGTTACAAAATCACAGAAAAATGTCCAATTTTGGCCTAAAATGGCCGAAATTAAGATCATAGCAGTGACCTACAGCCTGTGTTCCCTTCTAATTTTAATAAGCATTCCTTAAACTATAAGTGTGCCAAGTTCCATGCTTCTACCCAAAACCAATGTCTTTATACGTAAAATCCCCAAAAGTACGTTTTTGGCCTAAAATGGAACAAAAATAGGTCATAGGGGAGACCTACAGCCTGTGTCTCTTTCCACCTTTTATTAGCATTCCTTGAACCAAAATTGCACAGTTTCACCCTTCTACCCCAAAGTGCATGATATTTTTGCTTAGTCGCCCTACTAAAGTAACAAAAACAGGAGGAAATGCTTGGTTCAGAGAATAAATGGATACAATAGATAAAAGAGTAACTCCATATTTTACCATTTTTTTGTCTTTATTTCACCTTTTTGTTCGATGTTGACAGATTTTGTAAGAATATCAATAACACAGTCAATTTCTAGAATACATATTCATGAGATTCACACTTCAGTTCATACGCACATACACACATAAAAATATATATATATATATATATATATATATATATATATATATATATATATATATATATATATATAACTTAGGCCACTTTTCATGCACTTTATTGCCACTAATTTGCAATGTATGAGGATCAGAGCTAGAAGTGACGAAACCTTGCTTGCCCTTGCATCAAGCTTTTGAAGCTAAAAGAAAAGGCAAATAAATTATATCCATTCCAGGCAAAACCCTACTCTAAGAATAGGGAATGTTTTATACAGCATTAAACATTCACCATTATATAACTGTCCTTGTTTGTGTACAGATGCAAAGTTATTTACGGAACCACAGCCATTAACAAGTCTGTTTTTGAATAAGTTGCAATGGCAATTCTTACTAGGGTTGTAAGTTTCATACTAGAGCCGTCTAAAAGTGTGATAATATGCCACTTTTGAAAGCAATGTACAAGTATGAAATTTATGTTAGTTCCCAAAGCAGTGTTAACCTTCTGATGCTGAGGTTACTTTCGTCCAATGCACAAAAAAGCAGAAAATTATGAAAGTCATCTAAATCCTGTCATGTTAGTATTCATTGGATAGCTTTCACTAAGCACTATCAGATGAGTACACATTTGCTAGGGTTTCAGTCATTCTCCCAGTTCTTTGCATCATTTTGTATTGGCCAAATTAAATTGTGATAACATGAAAGTTTCCAAAGAAATGTACAAGTGTAAAATTATGTTGGTTTCCAAAGCTGTCTGAAAATGTGATATGATACAAGAAAGAATCCATAGCAATGGACAAGTGAAATTATGTAAGTTTTTATTAGTTTCCCCTCACCAGTCTGTACCTTACAGAGAACCCCTTTTTCTAACCTTCCAATGCTGTGGCTACTTTCGTACAAGGCAAAGATTTTTCAAAACCAACTTTACCCTGTCATGTTGGTATATATTTGATTGCTCTTGCCGAGTACTCTCAGATGAGTACCCATGCGGTTCCAATCATTTTCAGGTTTTTCACATCATCTTGTATTGGCCAAATTAGCCACCAGCAGCATAAGGGTAAACAACTAGCACACCATGTTTTCACCACAAAATGATGGCAGGCTTTTCAATTCACATAATCTGTCCACTGGGTCTCCATGTGTAAAAATTCCTAGAGCACCACTAATCAATCTAGTAGAATACAAAAATTTGGTACCGACTGTACCGCACATGGTAAAACAATTGTTTGAAGATGTTTCATAGAGCCATCTTAAAGTGTGTTATCATGGAACTTTTAAAAGCAATGTACAATTATGAAATTATGTTTCATGCAAAAATCCTGGAGCACGGATAATTGATATAGTAGAATAACAAAATATGGTACCACACGTGGTAAAACAATTGTTTGAAAATGTTTCATACTAGAGCCGTCTAAAGTTGGTACCACAAATCGGTGTAACAATTGTTCGAAAATTGTTTACATGTGACATTAATGAATACGCCTTGATACCAATGATTAAGGGCATTTTTTCACCAAAAGAATCTAAATATGCATGATTTTATTTGATCACAATCTTTATCATATATTCCTATAGGGGTGTCCAAACATTGTAGTCCTGGAGCACAGCAAGATTTGTAGGTGCTTTACGATGATCAGTTTAAATATTGTCACTTGGTGACACTGCCGCTGACTACCACATCAGCCTTTCTAGGAATAATAGAAACTTAGAAACAATCAGTACTGTAGATTCACAAAAGATTGTGTAGAGTAAATTTTACGAATTTACAGAAAATCGATTCTTGCATTTTTTAACTTTGCGAAATGGCCGCAACACGGAGTGCAATCTATACACTAAGTGGCAGCACTAATCATTGCGAATTCTAATTTTACTTTGGAGGTTAAATGCTAAAAAACACAAAAATTTGACTAACGCAATATTTTTCCGAATTTATAGTACATAGCATCATCATCATATGGAGTTTATATATTTTAATATAAGTACAAACTGCTTTCAACAATGCAATCTAGTTAGGCGACGTTTACTTGATTTATTGGTTCCTAGATCCTTCCCAGACCAATTTTTTTTTAAACAAGGAAATCTAAGTAAGCAAACAGTCGGGAGGGAGGTAAAAATATAAAATGATTTTTGGCTAGTACTAAAATACATATTTAACCATTTTTTTAAAAATAAGATAATGCATTTCAACAACACTGTATTGCATTGCTATTGTAATGTTGTATTGCTCTGGTATTAATATTCTTGTAGTTTTGTAGTTTTATTACCATCCATGGTAAATTCATTGTAGGTTTGGTGTACCTACTTACGGCTTGGCAGCAGAGCACAAAATAAAGTGGGGAGATCACATTTATTTGACCGTCAGGTCTATTCCACTTTGATCAGCGGATCTGGGAACCCATAAATCAAGTAACTGTCGCCTTAAGTAGACCGAATTGGACATGTTTCCTGAAAATTTCCTGAGTTAAATATTGATTAACGGTTTTGTGTTATCGTATGATGGTGCGACAATTGGACACCCCTGTCTCCACCAATACCTTTCAATCAAATTGTGGCCGTGTAGTGGTAGTTAATTAGTGGCCACTAAGGCCTAGAAAAAAATGTTTGTCCGAAAAGTAATAGGGTTGGGAAGTCGGTAGAATTTTTTAATTTTTTGTCAAAAGATTTGTGTTTTATGCATGTTTTACGTTGATTAGGAGTTGGGACGGCGGAAAAACTTTAGGGTAGGGATTTTCTCTAATATAAACTTGTTAGGGTAGGGTTACAGGACACAAACAACTTTTTTTTTAGGCCTATCACATGCATGAGGATTGGCACCTTAAGGTCAAAAATGTCAGGGTGTTTTTTTTTCAGCAACAGTGACATGGTCATTTATCATAACTTACCTCATAGGTATATTATCAAATTTAAAAAACAATACTTTTTTTTTATTAGAGTAGATCAATTTCATTGATGCAATGTATCCCTTTTAAGCAAATTTCAATTTTCCTAAAAAAAATCTGATTTTCTACAGGCAATCAATAAAGGGATACTATCATATCTTTATAATCCCCTTAAATGCAATTGCACCTTTTGACCTTTGAATACATTCATTCAATACCATCAATATATTCATCCCCCATTACGCTATATATCACAACTACCAAGCAGGGACTTAGCTAGGACCTGTCCTGCCTGTCTTTTGGAGGGGCAGTTTCCTTAAAAAAAAAACTTTTTGGAGAAGCAAAATTTTCTAAGAAGAATTTTTAATTATGACTCTTGGAGGGTAATAACCAAATATTTCCCGAAGAACCCATCTTCTAGGATCTAGCTGAAGTGTAAATTACCCTTTTTGACAAAAAAGGCCATTAAATGTAGTTGGTATAAGGATTTAGTAGCTAAATCTGGACGGGTAGAAATTTTAGAATTGCTATTTTGGACAGGCATTTTTGAAATCCTGCTATCAAGACCCTGCTATCAAGTAAAGGAAAAAGTCCTCAAAACATAAAGAGCTTTCCTATTTTCGTTTGAGTCTGTGCATCTGATAAATGAGTAAAGATGAAAACTGTTATCTCAGCAGAGGAGCCCTCTCAATGGAGCTCTTAAATTGATATTGATAGAAAGCTACATCAGGATCACACAATATAATGAAATAAGACCTACAAAAAAATATATACCTATGCAAACACTAAAATAGAACAGAGCTGAAGTTCTGTTCCCCTGGATCAGGAAAAAGGCCTGATTCATTTCCACTTCAAAACACTCAGCTGAGAAAGCAAGTATTAATATTTTGCAGATCTGAGTTGGAAACCTGAACTCAGATGAGTGAAATAAACACACACCCATTTATATATATATATATATATATATATATATATATATATATATATATATATATATATATATATATATATATATATATATATATATATATATATATATATATACATATATATATATATATATATAAATATATATGTAAATATATATAAATATTTTTATATATATATATATATATATATGTATATATATAAATATTTATATATATATATATATATATATATATATATATATATATATATATATATATATATATATATATATATATATATATATATAAATATATATATATATATGGTCATACTACACAACTGCACGTACAATTTCCTCCAATTTTTCCTAGACATGGACATCACAGCTGAACTAAGTTTCGATACGCAGCTACTTGGGTCAGTAATGTGCCTGACTTATATTTTTTGACATGTTCTCCATGGACATGTGAACAACCAGTCGCTGGTGCAGGAATTAAATGTCTTCACTGTACATTTTAGGGTTGGGTACTGGTTGAAATTTCATGATCGATAATCAGTTGCAGTTGCATATTCGGTTCTTTGTACATTTTCAGTCATTGGGTACTAGAGGTCTAGAGCGTAAAATCAAATGATAGTCTATGACAATTGCTTCCTATTAGCACCCACTCTAACTTCATTTGTGTTTTTAGAGCAAGAAAGCTGACAACTTACTGGTCATTTAGTTCTATTTTTCGTCCTAGGTGTCACCCATTCCGATTATTATCGATTGCCAGTTTTGTAACCGATAAATCAGTAAGAGATGCAACCAATCGATTATAGGTTATAATCGATGATCGGCCCAACACTAGTACACTTCATAACCTTCATATATATACAAAAACACTTCATACACTTTTCGGCAAGACAATAGACATTTGAAATCATACAAAAGAGTATTTTTGGACGTGATCACTTTCTTGATGCAATTTAACAACCAGGTATGTAGAAAAATATAAAAAATAATAACAAAGCAAAAAAGTAGCTTTTTTAACAAAAAAAAAAGAGAGATAACAATAGAACAATAGAACATATCACAATAGTTCATCTTCATCTTCGGTTGCGTCCATCAGATGCGCAGTCTCCTCTCCTAGTCATGCGTTCAGCGAGTCTTGTTGGAAGGCACGTTTATAAGGCACGGTGGACTTTCCCCGTTTGTAGCACGCACAACCGATACCGATCAGGAGAACCAGGAAGATAAGACCACTACAGCCGGCTGCTATGGCAATTATTGTATCTGGAAAAATAACAAAGGAAATGTATTGTAAATGCAGTAGTTTATACACATTTGTAGCATGCATGGCCGATTCTAGCAGGAAAAGGCCACTGCAGGCGGCTGCTATGGCAATTATTGTATATGGAAAAATAACAAGGAAATGTATTGTAAATGCAGTAGTTTATATGTGAATTTGGTAAACGTGTTGGTATTTACTGGTGGAGAGGCTAAATATACTGTTCGGAATAGGTGAACGCGTTGGTACTAACAGGGCTTCGTTTTGTTGACCCCTTACCAGCATTGGGTTCGACTGAACCTTGTTCAGGACCATCAACGTTGATCAACGTGGTGGGAAAACGGAATCTGAACGGTTTCCGCTGACTTCCGTTGTATACCTTCCCAGATGCCCTCATTCATCATGGACGTCACAAAACATAACTGCCGGGTTTTCCAATCGTCTGATACCGTTTTGTCTATGTGTCATCTCTCCGCTTATCATCGTTTACTTGCGATGAAGATCTGAACGGGAAACGTTGATCAACGTTTATGGTGCTGAACAAGGCTGGAACCCAAAGCTGGTAAGGGGTCAACAAAACGAAGCCCTGGTTGAGAGGCTAAATATGATATTCAGAATAGGTGAACGTGTGGGTACTTACTGGGGCGGGTTTTCTTTGGTTTTGTTTTGCCTCGGGTTCTACGTGGAACTTGTTCAAAACCATAAACGTTGATCAACGTTGATCCAACGTATCCCGTTCAGATCGTCATCGCAAGTAAACGTTGAAACCGTTCAGATTCCGTTTTCCCCCCACATTGATCAACGTTGATGGTCCTGAACAACGCCCAGTCGAACACGAGGCAAAACCAAACCAAAGAAAACCCGCACCTGATTGAGATGCTAAATATGCTGTTCAAAATAGGTGAACGTGTGGGTACTTACTGGTTGAAAGGTTGAAGATACTGTCCAGTTGACACTCTTTCTTCATGTCCTTTGGAATGACATCTTTAGTGAGACGCACAAAATCATCAAAGGGACAATCTAATTCACAACCTGTACAAGAAAAAGAGATAAATAAAGATTAGGGGTTTATCGAAGGGTGGAATATATATTATTTTGAATCGGTTACTAGTCAGACTCCAGACATCGGCAGGGCTGGACATTAACCCATTCACACTCAGAGTTACCCTAGAAAGTATCGTCTGCTTCTTTCATACTTTTAAAAATGACTTGAGGATAAAGCGAAAGTTCACAAACTATTTGAAGGAGAGTTGTTGTTTGACTTCTGTTGAACATTTCTCCTTCAAATATTTTCAAAAAAATGCTTTTGTTAAGGAAATATTTCCAAAATTGTCAGGCCTGTTTTGGCTGCTGTGAGCATTAATGGGTTAACCATACTTAAAGTGTTCTAGCCCAGCTGGGCTGGGGATACAGTTTCCTCTAGACCCGAGCTTCAACAGCTAGCCCCGGGCTATTGGGCTGGCCTTAATGTTGAGCCCTGATTGGGAAAATCAGGGACCTAAAAATAGCAAGTGATAGGAGTCACGTTCTTGTACATGTATTCTGAACTTGAGAACTTGCCCAAGGCTGAAACTGATAATCCTTTTGTCACAGTAGAAGATGCAGAAAATGCTATAAAATCATATCGCCAAATCTTTCAATTCCTACTAACCAGGTCTTTTTCATTGGATACAGCTTCACAGTAGAAGACACAGAAAATTATAATCATATCATGTCGCCAAATTTATCAATTCCTACTATAAACCAGGTTTTTTCTTCGGATATGGCTTTACAATGGAAGATGCAGAAAATTGTTTTTATATCATATGGACAATTATTCAAATTCCTAGAAAACTGTTATTATTATATAATATCACCAAATCTTTTAATTCCTACTAACCAGGTTTTTTAATTGGATACAGCTCCACAGTAGAAAATGCAGAAAACTGTTACCATATATAAGATCATATCGCCAAATCTTTTAATTCCTACTAACCCGGTATTTTCACTAGATAAGGCTCTACAGTAGAAGACGCAGAAAATTGTTGTCATATCATATCGCCAATTTTTTTAATTTCTACTAACCAGGTTTTTTCATTGAATGCAGCTCCGCAGTAGAAGACGCAGAAAATTATTATCATATCTAAGATCATATTGCCAATTTTTAAAATTCCTACTAACTAGGTAATTTCATTGGATACGGCTCAACAGTAGAAGACGCAGAAAATTGTTATCATATCATATCGCCAATTCATAAATTCCTACTTACCAGGTAATTTCATTGGATACGGCTCGACAGTAGAATCGTTCCTGTAGAAAATGCGGACGGTGTATTTCTTGGGGCCGGTCTCGTGCAGCTCCGTCATAATAGAGCTGGCGTAGGGAGGGGCCAGCTTGTTCCAGATACCCAGGGCGTTCAGGTACGCCGCCACGGTCGAGTCATGCTGCAGCCAGCGGAGAGAGAAAGAGTTATCGGAAATTCTCGGAAATTTAGACCGCCCTAGGAATTGGGGCCACTATAATTATTTTGCATAATAATTATAATTGTCATGCTGCGGGCGGAGATAGAAAGAGTTACCGGAAATTATCGGAAATTTAGACCGCTCTCGGAATTTGGACCACTATAATTATTTTGCAAAATAATTATTGGGAAATGTAGACCACCCTTGATCTCTGGCTGGTAACTATTTCATAAAGTACTATTATTACTCTGATTTGACAGTATTTTCTTTTCTTGTCAGTATTTCCCTTTGTCAGTAAAACATGGGCCACCCTCAACCTGTGAAAATTGTTATTATTAAAAAGTTTCCCTAATTACAGAGAATTTACAGTATGTAAAGACGCATTGTTTATTTTTTTCTATGCAATACATTGATTCTATTTGTTTCAATTTTGATTATTTCAATATGATGCATTGATATAAAGTTACTGCACTGTTACTGTAAAGGTGCAATGGATGCTGTGACCCCCACAGTGGCACACAGTCTAATATAATTCTTTCTAAATGAATATGAGAAAATTATGCAAAAGAAATCTATAATATCTTTTTTACATAATTCTGTAATAGGTCAAATAGTGTTATCTAGGAATAAAATTATACTTCCTGTAAGAATTGGAGAATCATCTAAGAAATTCTTAAAATAATCTTTAGAACAAAATTTACTTATAAATAATTTTCAAAAAAGTCAAATCAAATTCTTCCTAAATAAAATATGAGAAAATTATGGAAAATAAATCTATAACCCATTTTTACATAATTCTTTAATATGTCAAATAGTGTTGTCAGGGAAAAAAATAATACTTACAGCTGAATAAACAAAGACCCTTTTTCTGGCATCCAAAGAGCCGTTTATTTTAGCATTCATGTTCTCCACCTTTTCGCCCACGAGTACACCTAAAAAGACGAACAGACAGA
This sequence comes from Maea johnstoni, assembly GCA_963942565.1. Lineage (NCBI taxonomy): Eukaryota > Metazoa > Annelida > Polychaeta > Spionida > Magelonidae > Maea > Maea johnstoni. The sequence goes on along the minus strand of OZ012696.1, from coordinate 6,944,083 downwards.
CCAACATTAACCAATCATGTCTGGAGATCCTCTGGCCTATGATATTTTCAAAACTATGGAAACTAAGCTTATATTTACAAAATATTGGACTGTGAGTTGAGAATCAGGTTCTGATTAATATTCGTCCTTTAAAAAGAAATCCTGAAATTTATTATATTACCAAAATATTTGGGGCGTTGTAAGACGCTTTAGGCAGAAACAGTGAACTTGATCATCCTTGCAGATGAACAAAATGCCAAAAAAAAATTCAGCAATATATTTATAACCACACACACATACATAAATATATATATATATATATATATATATATATATATATATATATATATATATATATATATATATATATATATATATATATATATATATATATATACATATATATGCTTATATATATATACACACATACATATATGTATGTACGCATACTAGTATATATATATGTATTATACATATAAAGCCAAATTTTGCTGTGTACAAATTTTCAATATTGAATAAAATAGTATAATTGGCTAATCATTTACAGGTACATCAACACCATCACCGTGATCACCCCGTCCACTGCCACCATTGTGTACACAACCCTAACTGGACCCCCTTTCTTAAGCACTAGCACAGCAAGTTTTCATCCACACACCTAAAATTTGGAATTAAGAATTTAGGTTTTCATCATTTTTTCTGCCATATTGCATATTATTCTCCAGGGTAAGAAAATTTCAAAATAAGGTTCTGGATTTATTGGGTTAAGAGTTAATGGGAGAGAAAATAAGCAGGCGAGCAGGCAAGCAAAGATAGATAGATGGTAGATTTTTTAGTGAAGCAAAAACAAAACTCATCATGGATAAGATGTAGCACATAGCATACATAACATACCAGGGTTCGACTTTCCCAGGGACCCAGGGGCATATGCCCCTAGATTATGCTGTGGGCCCCTAGATTTTATCAGACTAGGGGCCCAAAATTGTATGTATAATTACCGGAATCCTGTTTTTGACCACTTATTTTTTTTATTAAAACACCGTTTCAGGCCCCTAGCCTGAAAACTAAGTGTCAGACCCTGCATACAACTCCGCTTCCTTCCAAGGGTCTATCTTTTACACAGTCCTTTTAGGTCAGCTGGGGAGAAATGAGTTTATAATCAATTAACCCTTCCCATGCTGAAAAATTTTGATTGCCCCCTTTTTGCCATACTTAACCCTGCAGAGGCAGTATTCAGTCCAAAGCACAAGGAGGCAAAGATTTTGAAAACCATCTCAAGCCTGTCATGTTGGTATCCGTTGGAAATCTCTCGCTGAGTACTGTCAGATGAGTACCGTTTGCCAGGGTTTCAGCCATTTTTTCAGGGTTCTTTGCATCATTTGCCATTGGCCAAAGTAGCAACCAGCAGCATACGGGTTACGCTAACTGATGACTCTATAAATAGGCTAATTCTTGACTAGCACATTCTAAAAGCTCCAGAGGAAACAGAGTCCTCAATCCACCTGGTGAGAGAAATGATAACTAATTTGCCTGGTGATAGAAATGAAAACTAATTTGGCCATCCAGACCACATTGACAACCTGGTGCCTGTGAATGAAAACAAAAAGAACATTGAATTTTGATTATTTTCACTTTTTCAGCCATATTGTGGCTGTCGTGCCTAGCCAGTTGTAAGTGTAGGCGGAAACTGGAGTACCAGGCAAAAACCACCGCCTAACCCCGAGTCACTGGCAACTTTCTCACATGTCCCAGTCGGGATTCAAAGCCGTGCAATGGTGAGAGACAGCCAGCAGTCAGTGGCAACATCTTAGATCATTCAGCCATCAGGGTAGGCTTGTACATGCTGAGGCTAGCTTTGTCCAAGGCACAAGACCACAAAAATATTCACGAAAACAACCTAAACCCTGGCATGATGGAAAGTTCATTCATTGGAAAGTTCTATCCCGATACTATTAGATGATTCTTAACATCCCAGTTTTTCAGTCATATTTCAGCTTTTTTTTTGCTTCATTTTGTTTTGAACGAATTATCTGAGTGAATGTGTTAGTAATGTAGGGAATACAGGGGAAACCATAGTCGGCAAAAAAGGTGTGACTATTTCTATGGTATTTTCCTAAAAAAAAAAGCATCTTTTGAAATCAAATTAATAATAATATTTCCCTACTAGACAAGTCTACATTCTAGCCATGGTCCCTTTCCTTCCTATCAAACAGTAGGACAAGAACAGACTAGGAACTTACTTGTTTCATCCCCAGAGGCTAGCTGCCATTGATAATTAAAGGACAATTACACCATGAATCAAACACAGGCCCAAATAGTTCCTTAAAGCATTCTCTACTTAAACCCAAGTTCCCATCACTGCCAACCTTCATACAAGAAGTATATTGCTGTTTAAACACATCCTAACACACAAGAAATGGGGCTACTGGCAGCGGCCATTTTTAGTCTATTAATAGCTTATCTGGAGCTGCTTTATTCCTACTTGTCACCTTCAGATGACAAGTATGAAACAAGCAGCTTCAGATAAGTGAGTAATAGACTAGGATATGTTAAAACAGCAAAACACATCTTGTATGATGGGTGGCAGTGGTGAAAGGTTTGGGTTTAAGTAGAAAATACTATAAGAAACCATTTGGGCCTATGTTTTAATTGTGGGGTAATTGTCCTTTAAGTATGCGTAGAAGTTGAAAATGCATCTTATGATTTGTATAAATTGTAGTGAGAGTTGACAATTCTATCAGGCAACAGTAGAAGTCAATAGATTCGAAGAAATAGAAGTTTTCTGCCAGGCATCAGAAAACAAGAGTCATATGATTTAAAGAAATTGAAGTGAAAATTATGAATTATCAATTCCATTGCAAGCCAGAAAATTCGAGTCAGGTTTCCTTTCGGAAAAGTGTTTGGGGTGGGCACTCGCTAAATGAGGCTATCGCTGTCTAAACTCACCACCAGTAAGACGTTTCAATTCCAGTGTTTTAAACAGTTCACCAAAGTCGAGGTTGACCACTTTCTTTAGCTTCTGAAAGACGGCCTCTGACACCCAGGACGGCCAGCTCATGTTGTGACTTTTCTGAAGATCGAATGTATAGTTAAGAAACGGGTAAATAGAACCCAGAGGATCTTGTAAATGCTACACCCACACACATACATGTATGTATGTATGTATGTTTGTATGGTATGTATGTATACATGTTAGTATATATATATATATATATATATATATATATATATATATATATATATATATATATATATATATACACACACACAAACACCAACTAAACACACACATATATATATATATATATATATATATATATATATATATATATATATATATATATATATATATATATATATATATATATATATATATATATATATATATATATATATATATACATGTATGTTTATATACATTTGAGTGCTCACCTCTAGGCCGTCATCAAAAGGCCTCCCATCCTGTCACCTTCACAAGAAGGCCTTTAAAAGAAGTCATAAAATGCATATTCATCATGTGTATAAGCGATAGGGTCATAATATGGGGTTTAGGAGGTGTATTCCCAGCTATCTGTGTACATAGAAAGCAGAGAAAAGCAGATTTTACATCAGCCAACAGGAAGCCACAAGCAAGCATTGCCAGGGAAGCTGCCGAGGACTTCAACCAACAATCGTCCACATGCAAGTATTGTCTGGGGGTCACCGTAGCACTTAAGCACTACAATCATCTACATGCGAGTATTGCCTACCAGGGATTGAAATACCTGTTTTTGAGTGGATTCATCACTTGTAGCCACAGAGCTCCAATATACATAGAGACAAATTACTCTATTTTGAATCCTTTGGAATTGATATTAGTGTTTTCATTCAACAAATATATGAAGGTTTCTTAACCCTTCCAATGCAGAGGCTACTTTTGTCCAAAGCACAAGGACGCAAAGATTTTTGAAAACAATCTAAACACTGTCATGTTGGTATTCATAAGATAGCTCTTTCTGAGTACTATCAGATGAGTACAAATGTGCCAGGGTTTCAGTCAATTTTCAGTTTGTTTGCATAATTTTGTAATGGAAAAATTAGCCACCAGCAGCAGAAGGGTTAAAATCCAGACCACTTTTCAAGAGGGATTGGAGTCGGTTGAATTTTCCTCCCTGAGGCAAAAGCAAGTCGACAGGTTTAGGGCTGTTCCATTTTTAAAAGGAAGGGGGTGGGCCCTGAAGATATTTAGACCCCTCCCCCAAATCAGAATTCCTCTAACACCCCCTCCCTCTATACTGAATAGAGTTTGTCTAAGTCGGAATTAATAATCAAAAGAAAAATATAAAATACCCCCCCCCCCCCCCCAAAAAAAAAAAATTCAATTGCAAAAATATAAATATTCCTAACCCATTCACACTTAGAGCAGCTAAAACAGGCCTGACGATTTTGATAGTATTTTTCTATGGAAGGCATTATTTGGAAAATATTTGAAGAAGAAATGTTAATCAGAAGCCAAACAGCAACTCTCTTTCAAATATTTTGTGAACTTACCCTTTATTACCAAGTTATTTTCAAAAGTATGAGAGTAGCAGACAATACTTAGTAGTGGAACTCTTGAGTGTGAATGGGTTAAATTCTAATGTCCACCATCTTCCCCCAAATTCTGAATTCCTCCGCCCACTTCAACTCAATTTTTGCTGATACTCCAGTCCCCCCCACCCACCCCCCCCCCCCCCCCCCCCCCCACTCTCAAACTTTCAAAAATGGAACAACCCCAGATTTACTCACCCGCTCTGAGTTTTTTAAAGGCATTGCATTTCGGCATAATACCCCACTTGATGAGCCTAGCGGCTCTGATCTTCCAGTAGACCGTTTCAGTGAGCCAGAAGGAGGCTGAGTAGTTATGCTGTCTCTGGGGGAGCAAAGGGACATCGAAACACAATTAAACGACAATTTGCTTGGTTCATATCTGTCATAAGCAGCTAGCTATCTTCAGATGAATTAGCAGCTATTTTCAGATGTATATGAACCAAGCAGCTTCCGATGAGCTATTAATAGACTGAAATGGCTGCTCCCAGTGCCTCCATTTCTTGTTTAACAGAGTGGTGGGGCAAGTAAAAGTGCTGGTGGGGCAAGTAAACTAAAGGGGCAACTTGCCCCTCTCCACAAGTAATGTTTTGGAACCTACGTTGCACCCTGTTTCAACAAAATTTTTGCTGACGCTCCAGTCGACCCCCCGCCCCCCCACAAACTTTCAAGGATGGAACAACCCTAGGTTTACTCACCCCCGTTCAGTTTTTTAATGGCATCGGATTTTGGGAAGACCCACAACTTGGTAGCGGCTCTGATCTTTTGGTAGACCGTTTCAGTGAGCCAGAGGGGGGCTGAGTAGTTGTGCTGTCTCTGGTGAAGCAAAGGGGTATTGGAACACAATAAAACGACAATTCCACCATGAATAAAACATAGACAAAAGGAGTTTCTTAGGGTATTCTCTACTCAAAGGACAATTCCACCATGGATAAAACAGAGGCCCAAAGAATTTCTTAGGGTATCCTCTACCTAAACCCAAGTTCCCACTGCTACCGACCTTCTGACAAGAAGTATATCTCTGTTTAAACACATCCTAACACACAAGAAATGGGGCTACTGGCAGAGGCCATTTTAGTCTTTAAATAGCATATCCTAACAGCTTGGTACCCATATGTCATTAGCAGCAAGGTAGCTGCTGAAGACATATGGGTAACAAGCACACCAGTTACGCTATTAATAGACTAAAATGGCCGCTTCCAGTGCTTCCATTTCTTGTCTGTTAGGATGTGTTTAAACAGCAATATACTTCTTGTATGAAGGTTGTCAGTGGTAGGAACTTGGGTTTAAGTAGAGAATACTCTAAGAAACTATTTGGGCTTATGTTTTATTCATGTTTTACATGTTCTTTAACTTTCACAGGAGCCTCCTACAATCCTAAGGTTAACCCATTCATGCCCGGAGATCTACTTGACGAGAGTCGTCTGGATCGAATAAGTTTTGGAAATAACTTCGGGATGAGGGATATTGGAACACAAATAACTTTCACAGGAGCTCTCCCGAGGTTAACACATTCATGCCCGGAGATCAACTTGACGAGAGTTGTCTGGACCAGATATACTTTTGAAAATAACTTCCGAATGAAGCATTCATTCACAAACTGTTTGAAGGAGAGTTGTAGAGAGAGTTTTAATTAACAACTCTCCCTTATATATGTACAAACTATTTCTTCTGTTGAGAGAGATGTCACCAATATAGTAGGGTGGTTTTAGCTGCTGCAGGCATGAATTGGTTAACTCATATATGCCTGGTTATAGTGAAACTTCTCACTGTGAACACACCTATTAACTCTTTCATGCCTGGATATCTCCATGACAAAAGTCGTCTGGGCCATCGACACTTTCAACAATAACATTGGAACTAATTATAATTTCACGAAATATTTGAAGGAGAATTGTGGGTTGGATTTTGCTCAATATTTCTCCTACAAATATTTTCTGAAAATCACTTTTGTTTGGGAGATATTATCAAAAAAGTCACAGGGTTTTTGGCGCTACGAACATGGATAGGTTTACTCAATCTTTCTAATCACAAGCTTGGTATTAGAGGATTGAAAAATAAAGATTAGTCAATTACTAATTGGGATCAGTTCAGATTGGGTAAAAGCAAACTAAACCATATTCCATCAAAAGAAAGCATGTATGAGTGTGTGTGTGTGTGTGTGTGTGTGTGTGTGTGTGCAGGGACTTAACAAGGACCAGTCCTACCTGTCTTTTGGACATGCAATTTCCCCGAAACACTCCTTTTTGGACAGGCAAAACTTTCTATGAAGAATTCTCAATTTTGTCTTTTTTGGGGGTAATAACCAAATATTTTTCTTGTAAACCATCTTCTAAGACATGGCTGAAATGTAAACTGCCCTTTTTGACACAATAGGTTATTAAATGTAAATCGAACCATTTTTCAATAATAGTGGATCGTAATATTCGTGTGTGGTCCGTTCAAGATAATCAGATCTAGCTATGAACAGTATGAGTGATTATCAAAATGGGTTCATTGCAATATTGGTACCCAGGTGAATAAAGATTACGTATATCATACGTGATTACTTTGAATCATGCGACCAGGAATGTTCATTCTAAATGTATAAAAATTCCCTGATGAGACGTATGCCGTGAAACATGTGCACTGTTTATTGAACTTGCGTGTAAATGAAGGTCTGTTCTGATTGATGAATTGCAATTAAGGAACTCAGATTTACCATGATTACATGCATCATTCAATTTGGTTGTAAGCGGTGAAACATTTATATATCACAGCACGCATGTACGTTTCTATGTATGTATGTACATATGGTTATCAACTGGGCATGTGTACTTGTGACTAGATTTGCAATATGAATACAAAATAGAACAAATAGTAACAGATCGTAATATTAACGAATCGGACCCACTCGTTAAAGTCGCTAATATTAAATTCCACATCAATATATATATTAACCCTTCCAATGCCGAGGCTACTTTCGTCTGAAGCAAAAGGACGCAAAGATTTTTGAAAACCATTTAAACCCTATCGTGTTGGTATTCATTGGAAAACTCTTGCTGAGTTCTCTCAGATGAGTACCCATTTCCCAGGGTTTCAGTCATTTTTCATGTGTTTTTGCATCATTTTGTATTGGCCAAATTAGCCACCAGCAGCATAATGGTTAACAGTAATGCCAGCTTACCTCACAGAAGAGGGCGTCCGCTACGGTCCACGCTACTGAGATGTTCTCGTTGGGCACACCCGTCCAGTTAGACAGCTTCTTATAGAACTCCTGGAAAAAACAACATGTCAGCGTTATACTAGAGAAGTTCTACTCTTTCACTGGAATTTCAAATTTTAATTATCATCACTTTTTTTCTGCAATGTCACGGCTAAGTCATGACTAGCATTATCATTATAATTATCATTTTTTTTGCGGGGGGGGGGTGGGGGGGTAACTCAGACTTCCTAGGATGATCCTATGAATTCTTTGGTATTCCAAGCTTCATTTGGTAAGTGTAAGCATAAATACATGATGAAACATATATCTTACAAAAAGCTACCTTTGAACTAAACATATTTTACGACTCTAACCACAATTCATCGATACCAGTTCCTGCAAAACCCTGTAGGGGGCGCAACTGCTAACAAACCTTGTTCTCTATCGCATCTTTCTTGACCATGGGATCCGTCCGCCACAACCTTTCCATCTCTTGATCATACCTGGGGCACGGGAACGGCAGAAGGTAGGCCTGAAAAAATAAATTTGCTATTGCAAGAAACCAAAGTGCCATATTTGTTTTATTAAATGCCTACTGCTCATTCAAACAGAATAATTTACTAATTGAAAGAATTATGAAAATGCAAATATTATTAATACGTTTTTCTATTTCCAGGTTTTACCACAAACCATTAGCTGTATTAATATATTCTTGTGTTAATCCAGTAATATTGCAATCAAAATACTATGAATACCCGAAGAAGTCACATGCATTAGTTTTAGAAATGAAATGATTTGTTTATTTAATTCAAAAATGTGTTTTACTAATTCCCTTCCTATTCATGATTTTACAAGAAGCCCAAACTCTTCTGAGTTCCTTGACTCAATTCACTTCTGTTGGCTTCCTTTTCAAGAGTTGAAGTTGAGAATTGAGCACATGAACCTTACAGCTCTGAGTCAGAGTGTTGGAAAGTGATATTGCACCCCAATGGTGACCATGATCTGACCAATCACAGCAGAGAATGAGCAGTAGGTATATAATAAATAATATTAATATTCCATTAATAATACAAAACCTTAACAATATTTTTAACAATACTGCCCTCTCCCAGTGGACTAGTTTTCTTAAATTTGGCGCTGTCAGCTTCGTAATTTTCACTAATATATCTAGCAAACTGCCCTTGCGCAGAGAGACATCAGGGAAGCAATTGAATCAATTTAAGATGTAGTAAATCTTTATGATACAATGCCTAACTGTTTCAATATGATACTTTTCCCAATTCAAATTCGGTTTTTGTTATCATATCAAACAGAGTATATCTGGTTTATTTAGAGGGCATATTAATTTAGCTATAATAGCGGACAGCAAATGTCCGTTAAATTAATGTTTCAGCTATATATGACCTGGAGTGTAACTAAGATAATGGCTAGAGTTAAGAGTGCTATCTTAATAATCTTGTGCAATCATGTCATACCGATGCTACCATGCTAAATATTTGACACTGCATATTAACCCTTCCAATGCTGAGGCTACTTTTGTCCAAAGAACAAGAATGCAAATATTTCTGAAAACCATTTAAACCCTGTCATGTTGGTATTCATTGGATAGCTCTCGCTGAGCGCTCTCAGATGAGTACCCATATGCCAGGATTTCAGTCATTTTCCAGCTTTTTTGCATCATTTTGTATTGGTAAATATAGCCAACTAGCAGCATACGGGTTAAAGTGTTATCTACAATACAGGTACCTATCCCTATCATATTATGGGACTTACAGGGTCATACTGGTTCTCAGTGACTTCTATGGGTATGGGCTGCCACGGGATGCTAGGATTCCAGACCTGCCGACCCTCGGGCGGAAACCAACCGGCTAAGTTAGACTGGGCACTCATGATCGTACGATCAAAGTACGTCGAGCGTACGTGAATCTGGAAAATAAAAAAGATGCACTGATGATGGTATGATTCACATATGTTGAATGAAAGTTAATCTGGAAAATGAAAAAATCCACTTGTGAAGGTACTTCAACGTATGTCGAGTGTACGTGAATCTGGAAAATAAGAAAATGCACTCATGATGGTCAATCTGCATTTGTTGAGCGAACATAGACTAGGACAATTGCCTTGTCTATTTGATAGGGCACAATAAAATGATGAAATAATCGGTAAAATTGAAGGAATTATATCATTTTATATCATTTCTGAGAATCCTCAATTAATGTTGGAATTAAACTTTTATTTCTCTGAATTGTTTAATCATAAAATATTGATTAAGAAATTTCAACAAACGCAGCTAAACATAACAACCTCAGTAATACCTGGTGATTGTTGGGAATTCTATGTTTTTCATAACCTCGCTTAGACCCACAATCCCTTCTTAAGAGACCACCTCTATAAGAGACCACTTTTGACATTTCCCTTGAGCGGTCGCTTAATACAGGTTTGACTGTATATGTGTGTATATGTATATATATATATATATATATATATATATATATATATATATATATATATACACACATATACAGTCAAACCTGTATTAAGCGTATATATATATATATATATGTATATATATATGTATATATATATATATATATGTATATATATATATATATATTTATATATATATATATACACATATATATATATTACAGGGTCATACTCGTTCCGAATGACTTAGAAGTTCACAACAGGTTTATGGATAGATAGATAGATAAATAGATAGATAGCCAAGATAGATGTATTCCCAAGTCTTATATAGGTCAGAGCTTTCAGGGCCATTGCCTAGATAACCAGCTGCCAGCCAGCATGCCATTAAAGCAGCAGCTCATGCATATTACTTCCTGAATCGAGGGTAGTAACATTATACAGTATGGTTGTATGACACTATGCACACCACACGAGGTGGAGAGGCCTAAAAAAAAAGTTGTTTGTTTCCTGTAACCCTACCATAACAAGTTTTTATTCAAAAATTCCCTACCCTACAGTTTTTTCCGCCCTCCCAACTCCTAATCAACATAAAACATGCATAAAACACACATTTTTGACCAAAAAAAGTAATGCAAAAAAAATATTTTTACCGACCTACCTACCCTATTCTTTTTCGGACCGTTACAGGAAACAAACAATTTCTTTTTTTAGGCCAGATGCAGAAAACGCACAAAATATTCTGTGGGGCTGGCCAGAAAATGGCGCTTGCAGTTAAAACCTTCCAATGCTGAGGCGACTTTCGTCTAAGGCACAAGAACACAAAATATTTTGAAAATCATCAGAAATCCTGTCTTGTTGGTATTCATTGGAAAGCTCTCATTGAGTACTAACATATGAGTACCCATTTGCCAGGGTTTCAGTTATTTTTCAACCTTTTCACATTATTTTGAATTGACTAAAATAGCCACCAGCGGGTTAAGGAGTTAACCACTAGTACCAATAGTGTTTTCACTACACACCAATTGTAGAAATAATAAGACATTTCAATTTACTTTTTACAGGCATTCAAATTCACAATACAAGCAAAAAATATAAATTGGTGACTGAGTGTGAACCTCTGTAGAATCAGAGATAGACGCAGGCCACCTCCATCAACATCCCGGCAACATTCTGTGGCAAATATGGACAATCTGCTGCTCAATACGCAGACCCAACAATGACACGTATGCACTGTGACAGCTCCACATGCATGAGGCCAAGAAAAAAATATTGTTTGTTTCCTGTAACGGTCTGAAAAAAATAGGGTAGGTAGGTCGGTAAAGAAAACTTTTTTGCATTATTTTTTTGGTCAAAAATGTGTATTTTAAGCATGTTTTACGTTGATTGGAAGTTGGGAGGGCGGAAAAAACTTTAGGGTCACGATTTTCTTGAATAAAAACTTGTTAGGGTAGGGTTACAGGAAACAAACAACTTTTTTTTTAGGCCTAAGATAAGATCCTGCCTCTAGTCACCTGAGTCGCTAAAATCGTCATTTGTGCCATTTATTGTGATAAGGAGATTTGTCTGCCTCTCCTAGGCTCAGGGTTCAACATAAGTACTAGCCCGCTTGCCACGGCAAGTGAATTTTTGAAAGAAGGGCTTTAGGGCAAGTACATTTTAGTTTTAACTTGCCCGAATGGGCAAGCTGATTTTCTGAACATTACACATTTTTTAGGTAGAAAAATGGCACAAATACCCAGAAATATGCTAACGATGCAACAAAATTTAAAAGAAAATGGTTTTACAATCATTAAATCCATGAGAAATAATACAAGATATTCTGGCATTTTTGGCAAGCCAGAAATTATGTCGGGCAAGTTAAAATCATAAACTACTTGCCCGGCATGGTAAGTTAGTTATGAAACTTATGTTGTTGCCTGCTAGGATAAGTGCTGCCGCCAAGAAGGAAATGCATTAACCCTTATGCTGCTGCTGGCTAATTTGGCCAATGTAATATGATGCAAAAAATCTTAAAAATGACTGAAACCCTGGCCAATGGGTACTCATCTTAAAACACTCAAGGAGAGCTATCCAATGAATTCCAACCCATGAGGGTTAAGATTATTTTTTTTTTAAATCTTTGCGTCCTTGTCCTTTGCACGAAAGTAGCGTCAACATTGGAAGGGTTAATTAGAGCCTAGAGGTCGTAAAACGCACATTACATTACATGAATGGAGCATTCTCATTGGAGAAAACATTTGAAGTAATAATAATGGTGTTTGGTATCTTAACCCTTCCAATGCTGAGGCTACTTTAGTCCAAAGCACAATAACGCTAAAACTTTTGAAAACCATCTAAACCCTGTGAGCTCTCGCTGAATACTCTCAGATGAGTACCAGCGTTTCAGTCGTTTTTCTTGGGTTTTTTGCAAAATTTTATCTAGGCCAAATTAGCCACCAGCAGCATAATGTTTATAATTGAGTAGCGGTGCTAAGTTGCTAACGCCTTTTTATTGCACTTACCTCATATCTGCTGTAAGTTTCATTCATGAAGCCACTTTCTGCATATCTCTGTCTGAAGAATTGGCCAAGCTTATAGTGCTGCATCATTCCTATCTGGAAATGAAAGAGAACAGTCACAGGCACCAATAGGGATCGTCCGATTAATCGGACATACCAAGTAATCGCTCATTCAACATCTGAATTTGGGGATCGATTGCAATTTTATAAGATCGAATATTCTTAAAGTTTTTGGAAAAAATAAATTGTATCTAGTAACAGCCGTTTGTTCAAGTGAGAGACACCACTTAAACCTGCACAATCTTAATTAATATCAAGTAAAACTAGGGGGTTCAAGGGGTATTTAAAGAGAGTTAGATTAGCTCCTTTACAAAAATGGAGCCAAGAACCCTTGAACAAGAATAACAAAAGGAAAACTGCGCATATACAACTTCAATTATTAATCGATCATCGGTCGTTCAGATGGACCGATTATTGATCTTGAAAATCGTGACCGATTCCGATCCGAACACCAGACACCAACATTAACCACGGGAGCCACAGTCATATACCTGAACATATTCAAAATGGAGACCTACCAGGATCAGTATAAAGCCAATACCAATTGGTTTGCATGTTCAATGAAAACCGTATCAACCAATAAAGGCTATGCCAAGTAGAAATTTGTTTTAAGTTTCTAGTTTCTGCCTTACCTGAGAGAGCTGCCCCCAGCCCTGTGGCCAGGCGTCTTCCTGGTGGGGGTCTGTAGGGAAGGTATGGACAGGACTACGATCACCATGACGCCAAAGCTTCAAGAAAAACAAAGAACCTCATCAAAATCTGCACAAGGCTACATTTAAGCCTTATTGACTGTTCCCAGGGTGGTTATGATGTGGTTGCATCAGGGGTGTCCAAGTAAAACCACAGCTATGGTACTCGAAATGCAACCTCCTCACTACTAACTCTTCCAAAATGTAATAAATCAATTGGCCAAAAATGCATTTCATACTCAGGACCCAAAGTTTAGAATGGTTTAACTGAAGCAATCAGATGTGCACCATCACTACCTTCCTTCAAGTCTACATACCTAAAAGCATTGTACCTTCCTATTTGTAACCCTGGGGGCTGGGGCCCTCGGGCTACTAATGTAAACATGCCAGAGGGCCTCAGGGAAGATCCTTACCATTGGACTGAGTAACCCTCTTTAAATAAAGATTAGTATTATTATTATTATTATTATTATTATTATTATTATTATTATTATTATTTCAGACCCGGAGCACAGTCAACAAGTCCTGGAGCACAGCAATTTTTGGTGTCCGTGGTTCCTACGAAAATTGTCACCTGGTGGAACTACTATATGAGCCATTTTGCAATAGTTAGGACCAAGACCAATCAATATATAGTATTACTAAGTGGCTTTCAAATACAATTTGTATCAAAAATTATTCAAGTGAAATATCTGATAGGCTGAAATGGTCATGTTTTGCAAAATTTTTCAGTTAAACAGTGCTTTTATTTTTTTTGTTTGTTGCACGTTTTAAAGCCCCTGTCGCCGGTGCGACAATGCGACACCCTGTTGCATACTGTTAACATAAAATGGTAAGATACAGACACTGGCGAAACGATACCAGTGGTATCGGCATCGTTAACAGTAAAAGTAAACGGTACGTTTTTTCAAAGCTTTGTTACGAATCTGAATGTGTGGTTTATTCCTCAATTCTGTGAGAAGAAACAATAGTAGAATTGGGGAACAGAACCAACGACTGCGATAGACATTGACAAAGTTAACCAAAACAAATGAGCACCACCGAGCATAGCCTAGTCCTAGGCCAAGAAAATTTATCACTTCTTTAATAAACCACCTAATGTTTATATACCATTCTAAAATGTCTCCCCATATTTAGTTCTATATTGGCTCACCAGGTGGCCAACAAGGGTCTATTTGGATTGCTATACCCCTCCTATACCTTAAGCATAGGGAACATATCTAGGTCAATGTTTGGTACTAGTCTATGGTTCTGACTGACCAGGGTGACAACCACTAGAGCCATCTATCAACAGCAACTAAAACTAACAACTAAATATTGAACAAAAGATAGGCCAGAACAGAGAAAAGCACAATATAAGTAAATCATTGACTAGGAGCTAGTCTACACCAAGCACTACATAACTCCGATGCTACATTGTGTGTTGCTTCCCGCCGAACGCCATTCCAGACCGGGTGGGTTTTTCCCGCTGTCTGGAACTCTTTCGGCAGGAATCAGGATGCAATGCGTCATAGGACTAGCAATTTGTGTGGTGGTGCTAGTTAGTAACAACTTGTTTTATAAACCAAATGGTGCTAAAAAAACGCACCGGTTCTCAACAAAACTGTTAAATATTGTGCTTTATCCAAACAAATCACTTTACCTAATCTCGGTACCGGAGTACTTACCGTTAAGGCATGCAACCCTAGTTGTGAGGATTCAGACCTATAATGCATTCATTATTGTTTCCTTGGATTAAGAAAAGAATGGATATGTAACGAGAGACCAATTACTATATGCCCTATAGTTACATGCTAGCCTCATGCCAGGACTAGCAGATAAGGCAGCAGCACGAGGTCACGTGGGAACAAGGACCAATCAGGGCTCCCGCATCGATTACATTACAGAGAAACCTTATCTCCACCACCTGCTGGGGGTGCCCAGAGCACCTATTAGCGACTATTAATTGACACTGTTTGAGGCTAGCATGTTCAGGTTGACCGGCTGGTTTCCATTCCATGTGTTGGTCTTCTAAGTTGTTTCTTGAAGGAAACACAACTCTGTGTTTTAAATGAGCATTTATTTCAATGAGACAACATTTTAACAGGGCAATACTGTAGATTCACAAAGGATTGTGTATCTAGTAAATTTTGCGAATTTACAGAAAATTGATTTTTTACTTAGGGATGCCAGATGCTGCCAGTGTTATAGGCAAGTGCAATCTTTATTTTGTCACCAGCCCTGAACAGTGTTATTATATATTCATGAACAAATCGACAACCCTCCCGTAAAAGCAACCTTTTCATTATCATGTATTTAGTAAATACCTCTTTCCATAAATCCTTAGATGACAAAAAAGAATGGATATATAGCGAGAGACCAATTATTATATATATGCGCCATAGTAAAGGGCTGGACATGCCAGGGGTCTCTGATCTGGCATCAGCAGGAGGTCACGAGAGTGAGTTGAAGGAGCAATCAGGGACATGCCAGGGGTCTCTGATCTGGCATCAGCGCGAGGTCAAAAGGGTACAAAGACCAATCATGGCTCTCGTATCATTTACATTACAGGGAAACTTGCACGATAACATGCACAGAGCACAACTTTTGGGCCATTGGTTGAGGCTAGCTGACTGTTCAGGTTGACTGGTTGCTTTCATATTCACAGATTTAAGTTTGGTCTTTCATATATAGGCCTAGCTTAAGAACATCAGGAACCTGCAGTGCGTGTACATACGAATACATGCATGTTTAATTCATATTTAGTCTAATCAGGGAGTGTATATATGTCTCTGATCTACATGGAAACTTAACTTGTTGTTGAAGTTTTAATATAGATAGGCCTATGCCTATGACTGTGACAGTGTGGGCGTGTGGCTATGCCGTGTATGGCCTTAGATGACCTTAGTTCAAGGTATGGCCCAGGGAATTTAACTTCGCACACACTGCCAGTGTAATATCTAACAAGTATGGTACCTATTCTTTCAAAATCATGCATAAACAATTTCACTTACTATTTGCACAAGTCGCAAAGTAGAAACATCATAGGATAGCACCATCGAAATGTTCAAATATGCGATGATGACAGCCCATAGCAGATGACACGTTTGAATGCAGGTAGCCATATTTCCTAGTTGTTGGGTGAGTTCATTTCCGACTAGAATCATAGGGCATGTTTACCTCATATATCAGCAGCTTCCTCCGGTTAAATGCGATAATGTATTTCAATCTATGGACATCTTTTCAAAAAAATTCAATAATGAAAGAATTCATACTTGGTATTGATGAGAAACGTATTCCTTCTTTTTATCATTTTCTGCAAAATAACCTTTCCCCCCTATATTGCAAAAGGGCAAACAGAAATGAACTCTACCACAGGATTGAAAAGTTAGGCTATGTTCAGCATAGCGAACGTTTTAAACGTCACCGGTTTGTCTACTGTCGGAGAAAGGTGTGAATTATGGGCGAGAATTTGGATTTGGAAATTTGTTGATCGCAACCTTTTCTGCAAGAACATATTATACGACAAGGTTGTGATTAGCCAGTTGTAAGTGGCGGAGGAAATTGGAATACCTGGTCAATGGCAATTTTCTCACATGCAGTGCCTGAAACCAGGGCAGAGGTGAAAGACAGCAAAGTGACTGCCATAGTCTGAAAAATAAAGGAAAAATGATTAAAAAGCTTGTTTAGTTTGGTTATCTTATCCCACCCCTTAGTACATATGTTTGGTTTTCTTATGCCATCCCCTAGAACCGGTATAGCCTAGGGATACTATAGACAAGGAAACTTCCCCCCCTTAGGTTGTCCGTACCGTTGCTGTGGGGGCAAGGATCCTGATGGTGCAGTTTTGTCTACACGATGATATGTACCGAGGTGCTGAAGCACTGACAGATTGGAATAAAATGAAATGTACATGTATTTGAAGACCAAAATTTATGTATTTACGTATCTCTCCATAGGCTCTTCAAGTCTGAAAAAGTAATTTTTCAGACTAGGGCCTATGCTGAGCTACGTTCTCTCAAATCCTATAAACCCCCATACAATTGTGTACCGTGCACATTGCTCAGTGCTTACATCTAAGATGAATCGGCTATAAGAGAGAGCGGAGAGAGAGAGAGAGAGAGAGAGAGAGAGAGAGAGAGAGAGAGAGAGAGAGCATGTCAGGATATGGTCACACAGAATTTTTAAAGTCACTTGTTACAACTTACAACCCTCAAGAGCATGCTAAAACTCCTATATTAAGCTACACGCCAGAGTATCGTATACTTCCTAAACTAAATATACCACTTTCTTGTAGTCATTTCTATTAAAACCGCTTTTATACTCAATTTTCTGCTGCAAGTGGAAATCTGTATGGCTGTCACATCTAGCGTCAACACTCCATCCTACACTGCTACTAGCTGGCTGCATTTGACCCATATAGATAAGGACTTGCACGCCAGTGCCGGCCAGGTGGGTAGCGTTCTCTAGGGAGTGTGAATGACAGGAAGCACTGCTGTATCCAGTGTGCGATCGTCCTGAAGACTCCACTAGTGAAGTGTCCAGGACGACTGGCACTGTGGCCACAGAGAGAGAGAGATGGTTTAATAATATGGAACATGTGCAATACATCTTGTGTATCATTCCATTTAGGGCGGCGTGTTCTTGTTGGGTTAGAAGAGTATTCAATCTGAGATGATTAAAACAGGTGGAAGTAATGCGACACCTTCTCTCCCAAGTATTACTGTAATCATTAGCCTGCCTCCCAGGCCATATTTAAATGTCCCCCCTTGTGGATAGATGGCACTGCGGTATACTAGCATGTCAGTTGTTAATACGCCGGTGTGGTACACACTAGAGCTCAAGTGTGTCCCCCTTGAGGATTTATTCAGAACTAAACCTGGGGTGAAATCAACTTGATTTCACCCCAGGTTTAGTAGAACGCAGGTCAGATCAGTGAAAGAGCCAGATATCACAGACTTGTAACAAGTCTATGTAATCACCAGCAATGGCCTGGGAGATATACACGCAAGCCTCGCCATTTGTATGGGCCACAACACATTTTTTCTGTTGAAACTTCCACTAATCATTTATCCGTCATCATCGTGGCAGAAGGAATACTGAGATGGTTGAATGTTCTCATTCTTGTTCAATATATAGAGTACAAAGCTACAGGTAATATCATTTTGTAGGGGGCGATGTATGAATGCTCCTATCAGAGGCGGATCCAGCCTCCAATTTGACCTGTTTACCATCCAATTATTAAAAGATCACCTTTTTTCTACACTAAATTTCATGCATTTAGCAGATAACTTTGTTCTTACTTCTCCTCTTCCAGGTATTTTACATTAGTTAATCATGTCATAATGTGCGTGGTTTTTGTGAAAGTTCCGTTCCAGTATTTGATATAAATCATTACGATTACATGATCTATCAGGATAGATTTTAGCATTTATATGTTATAAAGCAATGCGATTACATGATTCATTGTGTCAGTTCTAGTGCTTACATGCAATAAAACTATATGATAACATGAATATGTTTAGAAACTAGAAAGATAAACAGGAATTCAGGTTATTAAATCACGTGCACGGGGCCCCTCTTTCATAATAAACAAGCCCTGCGGGGAGTCTGCTGGCAGTTAAATTGCACTCAGAGAATGGAGTTATATTCAAAGGAAAATATGAAATATTAATATCACTGATTCTTCAGTGGCAGGACAACCCTAGAAAGACGATGCGAAATCAATTATCTTAATCATTGGTTAATGCAGGTGGTTAATGTAGGTTAACAATCAAACATGATGCCCTGGACATGTCAAAGCTTTCACAGTAGTCACAAAAAGGCCCTACCATCCAGGTGCATGTAATATCTGCCTAATAAAGGCATACTTTGGGCGAATTTCAAATGGTGCAAATGCAAAAATAAAAACAAAACAACAACTATTGATTTATAAATTTGTACTTAACTGGAAAGTACCCGTCCTGCAGATAGTTACCATGAAATATTTCAAATTGACCAAAAAGATCAGAGCACCTAGATATCTGATTGCAACATCACTCATGATTAATTCTAGTTCTATCTTGGGCGTCTTCTCATCGGTTGAGTTTAGATCCCAGTCAGATTTGAGCGTTCCCGGCATGCTTTGCAGTCTAGTGACGTCACTGTCATTATGGGTGCTCCTCATGTTCTCGATGTAGTTCTACCTAGTCCTTTCATATAAATTTCGCGATTAAACTCAAATATTATTTTTGGCAGCGATATATACGCATATATTGTTCGCAGAAGTTTGGAAAATATTCCTTTCGTTTTTATTGAGATCTTTCACCACAAACGTGCTCGACAATGAACGTCGTAGCAGTCGCGGAAGACCAAGCCGGTGTAACGCAGATGCGAAAACTATGTGACATGTTTTTCAAATATTGAATTAAAAAGACTTCATTTCAAAATGAATAATATGGCCAAACATATAAAGAAAATTTGTTTGTTTGTCAATATTGTCTTTTATATGCCATTATGAAACTAAGTGTAGCTTTATATGAGCTTTGACCTTCCCGCGGATATCTAACACCGCAAAGCATGCCGGGAACGCTCAAATCTGACTGGGATCTAAACTCAATCCTATCTTGTTCGTAATTTCATAACGCTACGAGTATTCTCGAGGGTAGGGTAGTGAAGGTATCGCATTCTACACGAACTGCAAACTTGCAGTTGGTAGACCCTGCCTGTGCTGCCGCTCAGGAACAAGTTGAGACCAGAATTTGGAATTTTCATTTTTTGTCAGTTTTTTTCTGCCAAATTGCGGCTAGGGCGTATTTCGGCAGTTGTAACAGGTGGAGAAATTAGAGAAATCCTTTTTCTTTCGTATGCCAATTCTTTTAATGAAACTACGAGTATTCTCGAGGGTAGGGTAATGAAGGTACCGCATTCTACACGAACTGCAAACTTGCAGTTGGTAGACCCTGCCTGTGCTGCCGCTCAGGAACACGTTGAGACCAGAATTTGGAATTTTCATTTTTTGTCAGTTTTTTCTGCCAAATTGCGGATAGGGCGTATTTCGGCAGTTGTAACAGGTGGAGAAATTAGAGAAATCCTTTTTCTTTCGTATGCCAATTCTTTTAATGAAACTACGAGTATTCTCGAGGGTAGGGTAATGAAGGTACCGCATTCTACACGAACTACGACCTTGCAGTTGGTAGACCCTGCCTGTGCTCCCGCTCAGGAACACGTTGAGACCAGAATTTGGAATTTTCATTTTTTGTCAGTTTTTTCTGCCAAATTGCGGCTAGGGCGTATTTCGGCAGTTGTAACAGGTGGAGAAATTAGAGAAATCCTTTTTCTTTCGTATGCCAATTCTTTTAATGAAACTACGAGTATTCTCGAGGGTAGGGTAATGAAGGTACCGCATTCTACACGAACTACGATCTTGCAGTTGGTAGACCCTGCCTGTGCTCCCGCTCAGGAACACGTTGAGACCAGAATTTGGAATTTTCATTTTTGGTCAGTTTTTCTGCCAAGTTGCTGCTAGGGCGCATGTAATTAGGTGTGGATGATAGGGAAACCAATCCGCCGCTTGCTTTTATGTCAAAGGCATCAATCTTTCATGCCCCAGCAGGGACTCAAAATTCGGACAGGGCCGTGGTCCAAGCGGCAGGCCACGGTCAAGGTCAGTGGAGGGTATCGGGGCGAACCACCGACACACCCTCACTCATAATTAGCAATCCCCTCGCGCTCCCGATCTGATGACGAATCGGAAGGGAGCCCAGGGAAGCGCAACAACCATCGGTTGTGCTTGCCTTAACAATGCCAATGATGCTATTTATATAGGTAGATTGGAGTACAGTAATGTGCTTAGGGTAGTTGACCTCATTAACTTTTGCAAGTTATTTGATTGAATAAAACTGTTCAACTTTAACTTTATCGAAATTGTAAATAGTTTAGAATATTTCTATTGAAAGAAATATTCATAATTTTGTCACATTACCGAATTAGGTACCTTTTACACCTCTGTGGGTGTATTTGCATCTTTTATCGCCGCTCATGGCTATTAATAGAGCACAGTCCCGCATTTGTCATTCGTCGACCGTGATTGGGTCACATTTTCGAAAATTATTTACTTTGCGTATGCCACGATATAAAAACACATTTGAAGTTAGTTAGTGGTATACTATTTTTATCTATCTATTAAAGGGTTGATAACTGTTGTAATGTAATACTTTTGTTGGGAAATGTTAAGAGCTGGTTCTTCATCTCAATTCAAGCATAACTAAAATGACTGGAGAAGAGTCAGCAGGAACCAGTGACTTCTCCTGAAAATGTGTTTTTAATATAGAGGGTAAATAACAACATACGTCAGAGAATGTCAGGTGGCGACCTCTGGCTATCTGAAACTTAACTAAAGTTATTTCATATTTAGTATGGTTTCATATTTATCGTTAGAACTACCATCCAGGTACATGTTATATCTGCCTAATAAAGGCATACTTTGGGCTAATTTCAAATGGTGGAAATGCAAAAATAAAAACAAAGCAACAACTATTGATTTATAAATTTGTAATTAACTGGAAAGTACCCGTCCTGTTATTCTCCACAAACTCTGGTCATTCAGTAAAATTAACATATTTGTTCGTAATTTCATAACGCTACGAGTATTCTCGAGGGTGGGGTAGTAAAGGTATCGCATTCTACACGAACTACGATCTTGCAGTTGGTAGACCCTGCCTGTGCACGTTGAGACCAGAATTTGGAATTTTCATTTTTTGTCAGTTTTTTTCTGCCAAATTGCGGCTAGGGCGTATTTCGGCAGTTGTAACAGGTGGAGAAATTAGAGAAATCCTTTTTCTTTCGTATGCCAATTCTTTTAATGAAACTACGAGTATTCTCGAGGGTAGGGTAATGAAGGTACCGCATTCTACACGAACTACGATCTTGCAGTTGGTAGACCCTGCCTGTGCTGCCGCTCAGGAACACGTTGAGACCAGAATTTGGAATTTTCATTTTTTGTCAGTTTTTCTGCCAAATTGCGGCTAGGGCGTATTTCGGCAGTTGTAACAGGTGGAGGAATTAGAGAAATCTTTTTTTTTTTCGTTTGGCAATTCTTTTAATGAAACTACGAGTATTCTCCAGGGTAGAATAGTGAAGGTATCACATTCTACACGAACTGTGAACTTGCAGTTGGTAGACCCTGCCTGTGCTGCCGCTCAGGAACACGTTGAGACCAGAATTTGGAATTTTCATTTTTTGTCAGTTTTTTCTGCCAAATTGCAGCTAGGGCGTATTTCGGCAGTTGTAACTGGTAGAGGAATTAGAGAAATCCTTTTTTTTCGTTCGGCAATTCGTTTAATGAAATAAATATTAGAGCACACAGATATCCCTGCGACCACACACGTGGGGCTACCTAACTTATGTACCAAAAGTTCAAAAAGCTCAGCTATCAGATATGAAATTGATAAATGAGATGCTAAACCGGCTGAAGCTCATGTCATTGGCAGTCGTATTAGTTATCCTCCACGAACTTTGGTCATTCAGTTAAATTTACATATTTGTTCGTAATTTCTTAATGCTACGAGTATTCTCGGGGTCAGGGTAGTGAAGGTATCGCATGCTAATGCGATCTTGCAGTTGGTAGACCCTGCTTACGCTGCCGCGCAGGAACACACTAAAACTTAAATTTTGAATTTTCATTTTTGGTCAGTTTTTCTGCCAAGTTGCTGCTAGGGCGCATGTAATTAGGTGTGGATGATAGGGAAACCAATCCGCCGCTTGCTTTTATGTCAAAGGCATCAATCTTTCATGCCCCAGCAGGTACTCAAAATTCGGACAGGGCCGTGGTCCAAGTGGCAGGCCACGGTCAAGGTCAGTGGAGGGTATCGGGGCGAACCACCGACACACCCTCACTCATAATTAGCAATCCCCTCGCGCTCCCGATCTGATGACGAATCGGAAGGGAGCCCAGGGAAGCGCAACAACCATCGGTTGTGCTTACCTTAACAATGCCAATGATGCTATTTATATAGGTAGATTGGAGTACAGTAATGTGCTTAGAGTAGTTGACCTAATTAACTTTTGCAAGTTATTTGATTGAA
The DNA here is from genome assembly GCA_963942565.1 of Maea johnstoni. Taxonomy (NCBI): domain Eukaryota; kingdom Metazoa; phylum Annelida; class Polychaeta; order Spionida; family Magelonidae; genus Maea; species Maea johnstoni. The sequence continues at coordinate 6,920,637 of OZ012696.1, read as the reverse complement.
TAAAACTGTTCAACTTTAACTTTATCGAAATTGTAAATAGTTTAGAATATTTCTATTGAAAGAAATATTCATAATTTTGTCACATTACCGAATTAGGTACCTTTTACACCTCTGTGGGTGTATTTGCATCTTTTATCGCCGCTCATGGCTATTAATAGAGCACAGTCCCGCATTTGTCATTCGTCGACCGTGATTGGGTCACATTTTCGAAAATTATTTACTTTGCGTATGCCACGATATAAAAACACATTTGAAGTTAGTTAGTGGTATACTATTTTTATCTATCTATTAAAGGGTTGATAACTGTTGTAATGTAATACTTTTGTTGGGAAATGTTAAGAGCTGGTTCTTCATCTCAATTCAAGCATAACTAAAATGACTGGAGAAGAGTCAGCAGGAACCAGTGACTTCTCCTGAAAATGTGTTTTTAATATAGAGGGTAATAATAGAATATTGGCCACAGGGAGGAATTGAATCCCTAGTGGGGTTTTCTGTTTTCGGACTTAGTTTACTATTCTGACTCTTGCAGAGTTTTGGTAAATTGGGATATACCGGTAGACATTATTTAAACCTGCCGCTGACACGCTAATCGCAATCTGTAGATACTTAAAGGGTAACTAAAGGCTCACATACACATTTACTTATATGGAAGTAATACACTTCAAGAATAGGATGCTGCCTATTCCCCTTTAAAATGCACGACTTGATTAATTGTATATTTATATAAGGCGAGTTAATCCATAACTAGCCAAGAGGGTATAAGGGTAGCACATATGGTTAATTTCTGTAATTCAGGTTTTCCTCTTTTATTTGTCACTCAAATTATACTAAGGATATATTGCCAGGAACGTTGTCTGATGGTGGATACCCTTTGAATAACAGAAGTACCCTCCTTGCAGGGTACAAGATTCTTGGGGTAAAAACGTTAGTGCTCTTGCCGACTATTATGAACCATGGCCCTTTCAAATTTCACATGGAGGGAAGGGTATCATATTTTCGATTGCTTACTCTGTTCAAATTTAAAACCATTCCTTGTGGAATTGTTGCTGAAAATGAGAAAAAATGCAATTCTCTGATTCCATAAGGTTTGAACAAAGTCAAACGTGAAAATGTTTCATAGATATGCCAGATTTAAAGGAAATCTCTTAGCATTTAATATCACAGTGAAACGGACTCTGACACGTGACAAGATGGAAGGTAGTGACCTCTACCGTAATTAGCTCTGACCTGCAACGACAATTGCTATGATTAATCGCGTGCGAAAATATCTGAATAATTTTCCCAGACATAATATCACTACATGCTTTCAATATCACGCCCGACTGTGGTTTTGGCCACTCTGTCTTATAGATTAACTCTGCCGAAAAAAAACAGTTATTAAGGACAATACGAGAGGCAGAGTTTTCTGTGTGTAACGCCATCCTGCGTAGTGGCTACAGCTGATTCTGATTTGGACCTACGGTTACAAGGCGCAGCCTTCAAAGCCATATGCGTCAAGTCAGTATCGTCCAGCACAAGTGGTAGATTACTACATGAATTAGAATACTGCTACTCAGATTGTGCTTTTGGTGACGGACCACATGCAAATATTACGATCTGCTATTATGGAAAATTGGATCAATTCACAAAATATAGATTCGCTGATAATTTAAACTTTACAATATATATATATAAATATATATATATATATATATATATATATATATATATATATATATATATATATATATATATATATATATATATATACATATATATATATATATATATATACATATATATATATATATATATATACATATATATATATATATATATATATACATATGTTTATATACATATGTATATATACATATACATATACATATATATATATATATATATATATATATATATATATATATATATATATATATATATATATATATATATATATATATATATATATATATATATATATATATATATATATATATATATATATATATATGTATATATATATATATATATATATATATATACATGTATGTATGTATATATATATATATATATATATATATATATATATATATATATATATATATATATATATATATATATATATATATATATATATATATATATATATATATATATATATATATATATACTTGCACTGGCTATACCTCAAAATCTACATATCTATCATAATTTAAGTTCCTTTGCTTTGTAAAAAAGCAGAGATTGTGCTATCAATTCAGATCTTATTGAAGACTAAAACAAATTTTCAACACGTCAAAGAAACTTTGATTTGGACTGGTCGGGTAGGGCTACAAGGGTTGGGAATTTTCAAGCCTTACTGCCCCCTTTCACATTTTTACGAGCCCAGACTATGGCTACCACATATGTTGGACACTGGAAATACATTTCCCCCGATCGGAAATTCAACATAAAAGAGGAATGACGACATTCGAATGGAGTGACATCTACTGACTAAGCATTGCGTCATTATAGCCATTCTTCACTCGCACATTGGTACCTTTGATTTAGCAGTTTTTTCCTGGGAATTGTATAGAGCCAAAATCTCAACTGCCATCAAATGAAACAGTGCATACCCACTCAGAATGGGCGATAACTCGCCGACGAGTGGTAGAACTGTCTGATTTGGTGGCAAGAAGGACATTTCACAAAAAACATTTCTAATAGCTGAAGATACATACATAACTGAAAATATATATCCTTACTTTTGTGTTCTGAAATGTCGGTAATGTGGCATCCTCTACTTTAAAAACAAGACGTTTGACCCCTATTTTCTTATTTGTTTTATGAAAAAATATAGTCCTAAGAACAGTTTCAACAAGTTTAAGAAAAATATGAATGTGGAGATTTTTCCTATAACTTCACAAACTTCATGCAACATTGAAGTGTTCTGTATGAAATGTTGGTAGTGGGGCGCCCCCTAGCTTGAAAACGAGACGGTTGACCCCCAGTTTTTAATTTTTTTTTTGAGAATATATGGTCCTAAGATCAATTTCAGCAAGTTTAAGAAACATATGAACTTCACCAACTTTCCACAATACGGAGGTACCATAGGCGAACTTGCCAGAGTAGAGCCCCCTAGAATGACAACAAAACAATGGAACCACATTTTTTTGATTGAGAATCAAAATTATATGTACTAAAGAATATTTTTCAGCTATATCATTTTTTTCTGTCGTTTTACTTCTCAGTATTTACTACACGAAAATCTGTGATTTTTGGTCAATTGTCAAAAATACCCTGAAGGGGGAGCTCTTTTGGGGAGAATGAAACACATCACCCTTTAAATTAACATACTTTTGAAGAGAGGGTGGTCCATCGAAACCCCTGTACCAAGAAATACATGATTTGAGCAAATTGTCATGTATATCCTTAATATGATGTACCCTAGACCTGAAACGAAATTCATTTTCTTATAATGAAAATAACGCTTATAAGTGGTATGTGAACCCTTTCATGGATACTTTGTTACCTCTGATGATGTTGGTACACATTGATTTGAGTACTTCTCATTTGGGAGAAAAATATTAGATAAATAATTATGGATGGTATAATATTTATGGATTTTTCCAATTGGGATGATCAAAAATGTCGGCCAAAAAATCATGACCGATGCCCCAAAGTGGTCTGTGATGTTTAATAATTTGAAACCAAGAACATAAGTGCTCGTCATGGAACGTTGTAACGTCGGTAAATCTGAATATCACATTCCATCTCAATTCAACAAGTGGCGCTCTCTGGCTGCTGGTAAGAAAACCACAAGTCTGGCGTCGGGTTTGTGCAAAATGATTATACTCGAAGTGTGGACGACTGAGGCAAGCCGTAGATACGGGAAGATAATTACTTTGCGGAACCAGAGAATTATACGAACGATATAGCAGGCCATTTCCATATTGAATGTCTCGGCTTTTTAAAAGGAGCATGGTGTGCCAAGAAAAGTGGGTGCTCATATTTGCAGATTGAAATAGACCCCCCCCCCCTTTAAGATCTTTAGGAAATCTGAAGGAATAATTTGGAGCAGATTGTCACTTGAGAGAACGGAAAGGACCCGCGCACTATTATTGACTTCACATATAAATTTATTCTTATTGTTCATGCTATCTATGTTACAGCATTTACAAAAAAGCTCTCCTTATAACATGTCTGAGCCCCGTCCTCCATCAAAAGGGAAGTGATACTTTTAGATCTGGGAGTAGAATAGAGGGAGAAGAAGCTGTGCCTGCATCATCAAATTTCGCTGCCTCGTACTATGAGTCATACATAACATGTGCACCCCAGCCGCTGACCTCATCTCCATGGAAACCTATCTGACCTAGATTTGATGCTGCAGTTTTAAGTCGGTTTTCATCTGCATGCTTCAGATTTAAATTCACGTCTGCAACAGGACAGATGAACTTCAAAGCAATGTTTACCACTGTATCTGAGACAGACAAAGATGGGAAAGTTAAATAATCAAGGTCCCAGAGCACATGTCTTATGATACGTATCTAAAACGTTTCTGGTCGTGTCTCAACAAGATGCGGAAAACGAGCATTTAATATAATGAAATTGCCGCGAAACCACTTGCGCATGCCTGGATTCCAGCAGCATCCGGCCAGCCACTTTCTGAAAAAAATCACGTGACCAAAACTACCCCAAGCTACGCCGCGTTACTCGAGGCGAACATGCACTAGGTGTTAGTATGCAGTCCCTATGAGGTTGCGGTTCAAGGGGATCTATTTCTCTGTTTTAGATAGAAGCCAATTTTAGGAGGTTCTGTTCTAAGACCTTAATCTTACTTCAAGACTGAAAAAAATGATCCTGCATGTGTATGAAAAAAGTCCTAACTCAGATGGCTGTTAAATGATGTAAAATGGCTGTCTCGTGGTGAAAGATGATTGTTTAGACTCTTTCCATCACCTGATTTATTTATATCTTTGGTTGGGGACAATGAGGAACATTAATAGTAACACTTCCTGAAAAAGTGACAGCACATGAAAAATGACGCTTTTCCTAACACTCAGTGAATGAAAGGCACGCCACTGTGAGTGAATCTGACTGTGTCATCAGGCCTGCAATGCGCATAATTTGTTTGAATCTTAGATGAATAAAAGAATGGATATGTACTGAGAGACCAAATATTTTATGAGCTAAAGTGAAGACCTGGCTATGCCAGGGGTCTCAAATCTGGTCTAAGTGTGACGTCACTAGGAGACAAAGACAAATGAGAGCTCTCGTATCGTTTACAATTACAGAGAAACCTGCGAGCCAAAATATGCAGAACATGACTTTTGGGCTATTTGCCGCAGCCAGTCTGTTTAGGTTGATCGCTTACTTTCATATCCACTTTTTTCTATTCATCTAAGATTTAAATACACGAGAAGCGCCAGTTCAAAACAACCGACGCTCGCTCACTGACTAAATCCGCGTCACGTTACTCCTCTCAGTAGTCGTCGACAGAGCGAGTATCTCTATCTTGCGCATTGGCGAGCAAGGAGATAGAACCGCAAAGCCAACTAGTTGACCCAACCATAGTGATAGTAGGAGGTCAGTTTGACATCTGCCCGCGATGGCTATATAGATCAAGGTACGTTACGTATTGTGCTAGACACCATTTCTTATTGCAACCCATAGATTTACGAAGGCGATCACAAAACCGTGAGAAGTGTGTACCAATGGCAATGCATCTGTAGACTCACAGACTGTCAGTTCCACCAGTGTAGACTGGTAGACTAGTTCAGCTGTTTAGTAGTTATTGTCCAGCGTTAAGACTTGCTTGCATGTTTATTTAGATTAGAACGTGTTTCGTGGGGTTTTAATGTATGTGTAAGGCGGGAAGACAAGGAAGGGACAGACCAGTGACTTGGTTAGGATATATGTACAGGACAGGAAAACAGAGGAGGTACAGACCTGATGCAGGATGCATGACATTTATAATTATGGGGAGTCAGGGAACATGAAGAAGGATAAGGCCCGGGGGGGGGGGGGGGGGGGGGGGGGGGGTAGGGGAGATCTTAGACCGAAATATCTGACTCTCCAACAGCCATTTAGATTATTTTCTATGCTTATTTATCTATTCATGGACGTTTATTGGTTATGTTATGATCTCTACTGCTGTTGTGATCAACAGCAGTAGAGATCATAACATAACCAATAAACGTCCATAAATAGATAAATAAGCATAAAAAATAATCTACATGGCTGTTGGAGAGTCAGATATTTCGGTCTAGGTAGATCTCTGTAGGTCCTCCCTTGGGAGTTGAACCCGTGGCACAAATGGGGTTACAGATCCAAAACAAACAAACAATGTTTATATATGTCTCTCTTGGGGGAATTGTTACCTTGCTAAAGTTAACTTAGATTAGAAACGTTTTAGATTCAATGTTGTAATAGGCATACATTACTTATACAATGTTATTAGACTTATATTGAGGTGAAAAAATTCAATGATATGCTTATAATTGACATTTCTTTGTAATTCCTCTCAAAAGTTATAGGTGTCCTGAGGGGTGACTTTAAGGGTTTAGGTGTCCAAATGACACCCTGACGCTCTACTGGCTAAGACTATATGCCCTTATGTGTAATTTGTGATGGTTTGGGTTTTCAAATGATGTCCTAAACAAGACACCCATCTGGCTTAAAGACCCTGCAGGAAACTTGATACAAAGTTTATATTCAGTGACATATTGTAATGTTGTATTGATACAAAGTTACAATATTATATAGCAAGACTTAGAGTTGTCAATGCTGGCAAAGTCTGATCCTATCCATTCAGCTTCCAAGAACGAAGAGGCCTGGGACTTATTGCGTTTTATTGACTTGTTCAATATCAATTCCCTCACAGTCCCCTTTTAACCATGGCTCAGCCATGGGTTTATCACTATAGACCAATGGTAGAAACGCGATGTTTCAATTTCCACGGGTCAGTGACAGACCTGTGGTTGACCACTACCGCCTTTCTACCACGGGGCCATGTGTCTACCATGATGTGTGGTTAGAATGTAGTAGTTATATGTGGCATTGCCTAGGTTATGTGGCTATTCTACCACGGGTCTGACATGTGTCTACCATGATGTGTGGTTAGAATGTAGTGGTTATGTGGCATTGCCTAGGTTATGTGGTTAGATAGAATATGGTAAGGCCAAGAAAAAAAATATTGTTTGTTTCCTGTAATGGTCTGAAAAAAATTGGGTAGGTAGGTCGGTAAAAAAAGATTTTTGCATTATTTTTTTGGTCAAAAATGTGTGTTTTATGTTTTACATTGATTGGGTGTTGGGAGGGCGGAAAAAACTTTAGGGTATGGATTTCTTTGAATAAAAACGTGTTAGGGTAGGGTTATGTACAGGGAACAAACAACTTTTTTAGGCCTAATTACAAGGTAGACGCTAGGTATAAGTCTGGCATGGTCTTAGCCAGGATTTTAAAAATTCCTCTCCAAAACCGCATTCATAACATTTCTGCCTGTTCAGATATAGCAAAGTACTTATATATTAGTTTCTTCAAATTCTTACATCAACTACATTTAGTAGCCTTCTGTGTCAAAATGAGCTATTTATACTTCAGCCATGTTATAGAAGATGGTTTGTTAGGAAAAGATATGGTTACTTAGCCCAATGAAATGTTTGGCTGTCTTATTTTTCGAGGGAGTCCCCAATATACTCTGATTACAACCAGAATTGTATCTACTTGTTGAAATATTTATAAGGCATAAGGAAATCTGCGCACATGTTCAAAGTTTCCGTTCCGACGGAGTCTTATTTACCTTGAAAACCATGCATATAAGTAAAAGATTATTGCAAAAACATGTAGGAGTTTCTGACCATACCTAAAGGCTGAAGTCAATTATTCTTTAACTGTTACGAAGGCTTGGATTTACGGAAATCAGATTTATATTTCCTTTACATAGATAAAAGGCTGAGCACTGTTACGCTAGGCTAAGTTGTTTGACACAATGTTGATTTGTTCGTACTTCAAGGACGCTTATAAACCCAGTTTAACCCACTGACCCGTTTTCACAGCATTTCAACTTGGACGGATACAATCCTAATCTTCATTGCTTGGTGGGTACAGAATTAAATAACTACAGATTGTCGATTGCATTCAAGTTTCACAATTTTAAGCAATTGGTAATCTGTATGAAACAGGTGCCTACCGGTTGGTCGTCATCATAGTAGGGGCTCTTACGAGTATATACGTTTATCAATCGACTCAAGCAAGTAGTGGCAAAAGAACTAGAAAATTTGCTTGTCGCATTGAGTTAGCATTTGGCAAAATTCGTCACTCTTGGCGAAAAAAGGTTTGAAAAACAGCTTGCATTAAGGCCTGCTGGCTAAGATTATGATTGTAACTCTTTGGTTTTAATTTAGGCCTAAAAAAAGTTGTTAGTTTCCTGTAACCCTACCCTAACAAGTTTTTATCCAAAAAGTTCCCTACCCTAAATTTTTTTCCGCCCTCCCAACTCCCAATCAACATAAAACATGCATAAACACATACTTTTGACCAAAAAAATAATGCAAATTTTTTTTTTTTACCGACCTACCTTCCCTATTTTTTTCAGACTGTTACAGGAAACAAACAATATCTTTTTCTTGGCCTTATAACCCTCTCCCTCTTAACTAGTAGTCTTTGCTTTCTTTTTCAGATTCCTCATGAATATTCACACCTGAGAAATATGTTAATTTCCTCCTGGCGTGCATGGATTACCTGGATTACCTGGTCGTACTGATTGAAGTCCCCTGGAGATACACCTGGAGATACACCTGGAGATACACCTGAGCTCTGGAAGTGCAGGTAGTCCTCATCTTGTCAGCTGATCAAAAGGTAGATTTCCTTCCTTCTATAATGATGATGATGAGGATGATGATAATAATGATAACGATAATGATTATAATAACATAATACAGGGCTCGACGCTAAGGGTGAACCTATGGCCCCAGGCCAGTAAAAATTCCCAAAAACAGCTTCGGGCCAGTAAAAAAAGACCTCAACTGGTCCTACAGGGCCAGTAAACATTTGGAGACATTCTTGTTAAAAGGTTTCCCCCTGAGAATGTCCCCTATTGTTTTTGAAATAAATAAAAATAAAATTTAAATAAAGATAAGTGTTGTGGTGAATCTTATGCAATGTTCTTTCTTCTTATGTTAAAGACAAAATGTAGGGCCAGTAAACATTTTACAGGACCAGTAGATGCTAGGTGTTACTGGTCCTACAGGGCCAGTATCATTTTGAGTTAGCGTTGAGGCCTGTAATAATAATAATAATAATAATTATAATAATAATAATAATGATAATAATAAAAATGATAATAATAATGATAATAATAACAACAATAATAATAAGAATAACAACAATAGATTTCCTTCCTATAATGATGATGATGATAATGATAATAATTATAATAACAATAATAATAATAATAATAATGATAATAATAATGATAATAATGATAATAATAATAATAACAATAATAATAATAATAATAATTATGATAATGATAATAATAATAATAATAATAACAACAATAATAATAAAAATAACAACAATAATAATGATAATAATGATGACAATAATAATGATAGTATTAATCATAATGATAATATTTAATGATAATAATGATAACAATAATGAAATGATGATAATAATAATAATAATAATAATAATAATAATAATAATAATAATAATAATGATAATGATATTAATAATAATAACGATAATAATGGTAATTATCTTTATTTCACAAGGGTAACACAATCAAATATGTACAGGATTTGTTTTTTTGTGTGGCCCTCAGATTCAAGGAATATACCTTTCATGCTTCAGGCCACAGAGTTGAACATTGTTTGAAGTTTAGGCACCCTTGAATTGGGTTAAATTTGCACACTTTTCAAAGAATTATTGATAATTCACGATAATATACTTCTTGTATGGAGGTTGGCAGTGATGGGGACTTAGATTTAAGTAGAGAATACCATAAGAAACTATTTGGGCCCCTGTTTGTTTTCATGGTGGAATTGTCCTTTAAGGTTTTGTCATGTTGCACATTTTAAGGCCTCTGTTGGATGCTCTCGCGAGCCTCTGTAACACAATACGACATTTGTATTCCCCTGTGTTCACAAAATGGGATCTCAAGGATTAATATTTCATGTTCTGGTGCAGTGTGCTAGTATGAGTGCATACAATATGAGCAACACCTGAGGGAGTCTGAAAATCTAGTACTTCTTCATGCAAATCTTAGATGAATAGAACAATGGATAGGTAGCAAGAGACCAATTACCATGTGCGCTATAGTGAAGACCTGGCTGGATATCCAAGGGGTCTCAAATCTCGCCTCAGTGTGACGTCACTAGGAGACAAAGACCAATGAAATCTCTCGTAGTGTTTACAGTACTGAGTAAGTTGCGCAGCGCAACCAGTGTCTTAACCAGGATTTAGAAACTGGGTGCCTAAAACTGGCAGTTGTAAAAACTTTGGGCGTCCAAATTTTTAAAGGGGATCACAATATTCTCATATTTCAACCATAAACATGTATAAATTCATCAAAATAAGGCATGATAGCATTAAACAATGTCATGGGAATTATAAGGAGATGAAAAAATTCAATTATATGCTTGAGATTGAGATTTTTAGAAATTCCTCACAAAAAAATTGGGTGTCCTGAGGTGTTCTTTTCAAGGGTTTTGGGTGTCCAAAAAGGCACCCAGACGCCCTGCTGGCTAAGACCATGAGCGCAACTATTGGGCTATTTGCCACAGCCAGGTTGTTCAGAAATGAAATACCTGCTGGTTGGGTATCCGGCGGATCGACATTTGTGTGGAAAACATGGACTATTTTCAGGGCTCGACGATAACAGTGAATTGCTGTCCCTGGGCTAGTAAAATAAGACCTCAACTGGTCCTACAGGGCCAGTAAACATTTGGGGACATTCTAGTTATCAGTAAATTTTATGCAATATTTATGTTTATTTCTTGTTAATATATTAAAGAAAAATTTGTAAGACCAGTAAAATTTAAGCAGGACAAGTAGATTCTAGGTGTTACGGGTCCTGTGGGGCCAGTAATATATTGAGTTATCGTTGAGGCCTGAGTTTTATGTTGCCACATAATGCAGGTTGTATACATGAGAGCTCTAATTCACTGATAATGAAGGGTGTTGAACTTTCTATGAACCCAGTTTCAGGTTTCATGTTAGGCCTAAAACAAAGTTGTTTGTTTCCTGTAACCCTACCCTAACAAGTTTTTATTCAAAAAAATCCCTACCCTAAGGTTTTTATCGCCCTCCAAACTCCCAATCAATGTAAAACATGCATAAAACACACATTTTTGACCAAAAAAATAATGCAAAAAAAATCTTTTTACCGACCTACCTACCCTATTTTCTTTCTGGCTGTTACAGGAAACAAACAATTTATTTTTTAGGCCTTATGTTACAGGCGTGATTAGCCTTACAAATGCATTAGATTGTCAGCTAAGAAGTAAGGAACATCATCTGATTATGACAGCAAGTAGTCGCTAGATGGAAAATTGGTATCCTGCCATTAATAGGAAACCCCACAATGGGCACACCTATGGTGTGTGCAAAAGAAGTTGGCATCTCCCGGGGAACCCTACGCTGGCGTGGCACCCTGCTCGCCTTATAAAAGAATGGGGATGTGTGGATCTACCATGCATCTATTAAAGATCCCTGGGTCCTCTTTGGATTTGATGGCTCTGCTCTTTCTCTTCCGCCCTTTCTTCTTGCACATGCTTTACCATTGTTCTTTACGAGAAAAAAAACAAACTTCAGGGCTCGACGTTAAGGCTAGCCCCGTAGACCCGTGCTAGTTATTGAATGTCAGGGCTAGTAAATTCTACCTGTGAGTAGCCCTGAGGGACTAGATAGAATTAGATTATCAGCGCTTACAAATTATGAAGCCCACCTTTGGCTCTGCATACCTGGATGATAATTTACCTCAATTTACGACAAAACACTGTATTCTTTTCATGTTATCAACAGAGGCTATGATATCAACAGAGGTCACTGTTTGCGAAGAGTTGTCATTAATATCAGGGCTAGCAAAAATATTTCAGGGCTAGTAAAAGCTTCGGTAACTAGCCCTGCTGGGCTTATGAAGTTTTTTCTTAATGTTGAGCCCTGATTTACTTTATGGCACTGAATGGCCTAATGTGCCTATGTGCCTTTAAGCCCTCATTCACTCATGCCATTAGGAAGCCATATATCCACAATTTCAGGCAATTTCCTGAAAATCTCCTCTTTTTTTTGGGGGGGGGGGGGGGGGGGTAATAGCCTGTTACACCGGAGCATGCACAATCAATACATCCTTAAGCACAGCAATTTTTGGTGACTGTCGTTCAAAAATAGCTATGAATATTGTCACCTGGTTGCACTACGATATTAGCCCTTAGTACAATAGTCAAGACCTAAACCAATCAATGGAAGGTATAAATGGATGGAGTTCACTGGTTTTTAAATACATTTTGTACAGTATCCAAATATCAAGGCTCATTTGGCCATGTTTTGCGGACATTTCTCAGTTAAACAGTGCTTTTTTGAAGCCCCTGTCACACGCTATTATGCAACAGTTAGACACCCCTAGCTGCTTCCCTCACACATGGAAGTGACAGAATATGTATCCTAGTGCAGCATAATATCTAGAAGAGCTGGAGAATGTTGGCTGTCTCTCCTGGCAGTGCTAGCTGGCTGCTGACTTATGTTGAAGTCTGAGTATTGTATAACATGGCAGAACCTGCGTGTAGGGCATGCTATGGGTATTACCAAAGGCAGCGTATAAGACTGTCTCATAAGCCTTTGGTATAACTATTACACACTATGAAGTTGGTTTGTAGGTGTGCACGTGGTAATAGTCTAGCTACCAATGGTGTGCGTTACGCCTAAAAAAAGTTGTTTGTTTCCTGTAGCCCTACCCTAACAAGTTCTTATTCAAAAAAATCCCTACCTTAATGTTTTTTCAGCCCTCCCGACTTCCAATCATCATAAAACATGCATAAAACACACTTTTGAACCAAAAAAATCAAAAAAAAAATTTTTTGCGACCTACATACCATATTTTTTTTTTGACTGTTACAGGAAACAAAAAAAAAAAATCTAGGCCTAACTGTGTTTTAGCATATCTTATATTTAAATCTAAGCTTGCACCTATACCGTAATTTCGCGTGTATAAGACGCACCCGTATATAAGACGCACCCCTTGTCCAGGCCTTTAAAATGATGTATAGACCTTAGCTTTGTGTATAGTGCGCACCCCCTTTTGGGAATTATTGTAGGATATCAACTCCTCATGAATAACGCTAGAAACCCAGTAAAACGCATATTGAGATGAGTGAAATGTGACATCACCGTGACATGTGACATCAATGCGTATCACCCTGTGTCGGTACTCACTACCCATTGTCCTAGGCATGTCACATGGATTGTAATCAGTAAATTCTAGCGGAGAGTGGTTCGGTAATTATAATTCATCAATGACGAGGCAAACATCGATGGGCATTGTCTTGGCCGCCGCATTATAATTGTAATTGGCGATCTTCGAGTGGCCTGGTAACTCGATGTAAAACACCCTAGATTTCTAGCTTTGTGTATAAGACGCACCCCCTATTTGAGTGTAAAATTTAGTGTAAAAAAGTGTGTCTTATACACGCGAAATTACGGTACTACATAAGGGTGTGTGGCCTATTGTTGGCCATTTAGTTCACACAAATGCCACTAGGGATTGACACCTTTTGGATGTTCATGATACAATTCATTGAATACAATATCAATATTTTCTTAACAATATGATACCTTAATTAGATTATTAATGACACTGTCTGCCTCCCAGGGACCTAATTTTGTTGAATTTAGTACTGTCACCTTTGATAATTTCATAAGTTTATAGAATAAACAGTGTTCAAACTGCCTTCCTGTGGAGACATCCAGCTAGTTATTTTGTAAATTTTATATGTATTTCAAATCTTAAAATAATGAGTGTTATTATAGTCGCACTATTCTTAACCAGCCGCCATCTTGCCATGGGAGTGATTGCCCTCAACATTTTCAGGAGCTAATAAATCTGTGTGCGTGCAGTGGACCTGTAACTGTCCATGCTATGGGGGTCTGGGGGCATGTTTCACCAGAAAACCTTGAAAAACATGAGATCTGAGCTGCATTTTTGGGCACTATTTATAGGTAAAGTAAGGGATTATAAAAATATTGAAAATAAAAGTATTCTCAAAGTGCTCTGGACAGTTGATAATTGATATATATCCAATCACCAACGTGGCTCCTTTAATATAACATCTGGTCGCAAAATGATGAATTGATGCTCCTGGGGCAAAATACCCCTAAATAGCCATTAACCCATTGACACTCTGAGTTCCTCTAGAAAGTATAGTCTGCTACTCTCATATTTTTAAAAATAACTTGGCAATAAAGAAAAAGTTCACAAAATATTTGAAGGAGAGTTGGTGTATGGCATCTACTCACCATTTCTCGATCAAATGTTTTCCCGAAAAATGTTTGTAAGTAAAATACTTCCAACATTGTCAGGGCTGTTTTGGCCACTCTGAGTGTGAATGGGATAAGGTTGATCCCTGCATGGTCTCATTGTCCACATTGTGACATATTTCCAACAAAAGCATCTTTTCGTGGAAGCATTAGAAAAGAAATGTTACTCAGAACTGAATCTAAAACACTTTCAAGTATTTCCTGCATTTATGATATTCCCAGTGTAATTTTATAGATATCCGTTGGGGAATCGCTGAACTTGATTCGTTTAAGCCTGATTAACTGTCAAATTTGCGATCATCAATGACAAATGATAGATTTCTGTGACTGCGATAGAAATTTAACCCATTTATGCCTGTGGGGCCCAAAACCGCCGGACTATTTTGGCGATATCTCTCTAACAAAAGCAATTTTCAGAAAATATTTGAAGGAGAAAACTAGAACAAAATCCAACACACAACTCTCCTTCAAATATTTTGTGAATTTGTGATTGATTCCAAAATTATTTTCAAAATTATCAAAGGTCCAGACGACACAGAAGATCTCCAGGCATGAAAGGGTTAAGCACCCAAGGGCAAATTAGAATACCAGTCAAGGTGCAGAGAAAGAGGGAAGAGTAGTTTCTAGGGTTACTGATTCAATTTCAGAGAAGGTTTTTCCCCTTTGCCCTTCTGCCTTCACCGTTGAGTTGACCTTGTGTCTTCCTTAGCATTACAAGGCAAATGAAGATTGTGTGATTGTGTCCAGTGACATGAATGTTTCAAACGTTCCTCTGGGCTCTCTCAAACGAACAAACGTATAGATGTATGTCTATGTAGACATATAATCTGCCTATAAATAAATAGATAAATACATATGATAACAGCCACAAAAATAAATAAAATTTAAAATAAGATTGATGATGATATATATTTAACAATTAAATGAATCAAAAATAATGAAATGAATTAGTAAATGTATCAAAGTAATAGTCAAATAAGATTAAAAAAATTGAAAGAACGAATTAAATTTGAATTAGAATAAAAGGATAAAGTGAAAAATAAAACAATGAAATGAAATAAAAACTTAGAAATAAAAAAACAAATAACTGCTAATAAATTGGAATATTTCGGTGCCAGACAATACAGATATTGCTCTGAAAATGCATCTCAGAGCATCTAGATTTCTAAGTTACAGAGTTAGGGTCTTATAGTGCTGGGACTCGGACCAAAAAATGAACTTGAGCGCTCGGCAAATCTAGCGACCAAAACTTGAGTCAATATCGGGTTTACGGCCTCATTGCATATTGACAAGATCTTAAGGCGAATGATTTAAATCAACATTGCGCCTCGGCATACGCCGGCACATGCCAGGCACACATACGGTGCACCGCGGCATTCAGAATCGGTGCACCAGAAAATGGCGTAATACACATCTGACACGGAGACTAAAAATCAGGTATTTTTCATGAACCAGGTAGTCCAAAAGACACCCAGACGCCCTGCTGGCTAAGATCTACCCTGCCCGCTGACTAAGACGTCATGTTACTGACTCCCTGCTGCAAGGGGCGTCAGACCTCGCTGCGGCACTCATGCCAGCCACCTCCTTCTAGTGGATAGTGCACATTATCACCCCGAGTAGGAATAATTTCACCTTGCACATTGCCCTCGGGGGAAACGATTCCTTCTCGGGGTGATAATCTGCACTATCCACCAACAAGCCAGGCAATAAATGTTTTGTTATACCGAAAATGTACAGATCTGATGCCATTTGATAATAGGTTAAATTGTTGACTGGCTATAATATATCTGTTTGTGCTAGTAGATCACACTCTTTCTGACTGATAGCTGCCATGTGATAATAGGTTAAATTGTTGACTGGCTATTATCTGTTTGTGCAAGTATCACACTATTTTGACTGATTAAGCATGAGTTATCAAATGACTCTTAATATAGGCTGAGGTGTATTATCTATGTTTCCAGGGACTCAATATTTCACACCAGATAGCGTAAGAAATAGCTCAAGGGTTCATTTTACAAATATCATTCCTTCAATTCACAATCTCTCTGGCTAAAACCGGGTTGGGAAATTATTTGTAGGAGAAATGTTCATTAACCCTTATGCTGCTGTTGGCTAATTTGGCAAATACAAAATGAAGCAAAAAACCTGAGAAATTAATGAAACCCTGGCTTATGGGTACTCATTTGAGAGTGCTCAGTGAGTGAGAGCTATCCAATGAATACCAACCTGACAGGGTTTAGATTGTTTTCAAAAATCAATGTGTCCTTTTGCTTTGGACGAAAGTAACCTCAACATTGGAAGGTTAAAAACACTACCAACAATTCTCCTTCAAATATTTTGTAAAATCATTCTTAATTTCTAGGTTTTCGTCAAAAGTGTAAGAGATCCAGATGCCTATTTTCAGAAGAAATGGTTAAAGAGTGTTCGGAGGAGTCCTCTAAATGGCAACACAGCAAGCTGGTTTTAATCCTTATGCTGATGATGGCTAATTTGGCCATTATAAAATGATGCAAAAATCCCCAAAAATGACTGAAATGCAGGCATATGGGTACTCATCTGAGAGTGCTCGGCGAGAGCTTTCCAATGAATACCAAATGACAGGTCTAGATGGTTTTCAAAAATCTTTGTGTCATTAATTTGCTTCGGACGAAAGTAACCTCAGCATTGGAAGGGTGAAAACACACTACCAACAATTCTCCTTCAAATACTAAATGTAAAATCATTCTTAATTTCTAAGTTTTCGTCTTAAGTGTAAGAGATCCAGACACCAATTTTCAGAAGAAATGGTTAAAGAGTGTTCGGAGGAGTCCTCTAAATGGCAACACAGCAAGCTGGTTTTAATCCTTATGCTGCTGATGGCTAATTTGGCCATTATAAAATGATGCAAAAATCCCCCAAAATGACGGAAATGCAGGCATATGGGTACTCATCTGAGAGTGCTCGGCGAGAGCTTTCCAATGAATACCAACATGACAGGTTTTGGATGGTTTTCAAAAATCTTTGCATCCTGTGCTTAAAACGAAAATAGCCTCAGCATTGGAAGGGTTAAATACTATTAGAGAGGGTAATTACATGCACCAGCACCAACATAAGAGATGCTATTTACTTGCTTGATGGACTATCTCTTGCTCTGTGGATGCAGCTGGCTTAAGATAGTTGCCAGCGTCTGGAAGTCATCAGTCTCTAGGGATGCGTACCATTAGAGATGTTGCAGTGAATCCTGGGACTTAATCTTAACCCTTCCAATGCTGAGGCTACTTCTGTCCACAAATACAGGGTTTGACATTAAGGCTAGCCCCGTAGCCCCGGGCTAGTTATTGAAAGTCAGGGCTAGTAAATTCTACCTGTGAGTAGCCCTGAGGGGCTAAATAGAATTAGAATATCAGCTGTAGCTCCATTTTTTGTGTGGTTGGATATATTTTAACAGCAATATACTCCTTGTATGAAGGACGGCAGTGGTGGGAACTTGGATTCAAGTAAAAAATACTCCCAAGAAACTGTTTGGGCCTATGTTTTATTCATGCTATAATTATCCTTCATGTGTTCCTCTAGAAATTGTTATCTGGATCAAAGATACTTAGGACAAAGACTACGATATTGAGAATGATTTTACTAAAACATTTAAAGGAGATTTGGCGATTTTCAATGCAATTTCTTTATCAAATATTACCTCCACTACGCTTTTGCCAGCACAATTTCTTCAAAGCTGTTAAGCTGCTTTTGGCCAATGCAAGCATTAACCCCTTTGCTGCTCCTAGATAATTTGGTCAATACAAATGGTGCAAAAAAGCTTAAAATGAGTGAAACCCTGGCACATGGGTACTCAACTTTTAGTACCCAGTGAGAGCTTTCCAATGGATAAAAACATGACAGGGTTTAGATGTTTTTCAAATTATGTTGTGTCGTGTGCATCAGGCAAAAGTTGCCATAGAATGAAAAGGGGTTATGAATCAATCAGGATTACTCATGCTTTAAGATGTTTTGCTTAACCCTTATGCTGCTGGTAGCTAATTTGGTCAATACAAAATGAGGCAAAAAACCTGAAAATTGACCGAAACCCTGGCAAGCAGGTACTCATCTGAGAGCTCTCACCGAGAGCTTTCTAATGAATACCAACATGACAGGGTTTGGATGCTTTTCAAAAATCTTTGCATTCTTGTACTTTGGACGAAAGTAGCCTCAGCATTGGAAGGGTTAAGAACTAAGAACTGGGTCCAGATCCTTTATGGTGCACTTAGGGATAAAGTTGAATGACTGCAGATAAAAAGTAAAGTAATCTTTTATTTCAAGTCGGTACTATATCTTTTAAACACGAGCTGCTAGGGCTGTTGGCCGAATGGACTTACGGCTTTAAGTGCCATCGGAAGCACTGGGCAGTGAGAAGTAAACTGTCTTGCCTTAAATAAAGGGCAGTCCGAAGTAGACTAGGTTCCTAGTCCCTAAAAAGTTGACATCCCCTCCTGTGCTGACCATGCAAGCAGTGTGGTGTAGTACCAGGTAGGGTAGATAGATGGCATCACCTGATCCTCGGATCGCTAAAGGTTTTAGTCATACTCAAACTGAATCCTGGTGAGATAAGTGTAAACTAAATTGCCCACTATGGCCACCTAGAATACTTGGTACAGAAAAGACATAGCAGAAAAACAAAACAAATGACAGTCTAGAAATCTAGGCTAAGTCGGAAGTAGCTGACAGCTTCAAGGTTTAAGCCAGTGATCCCTGGGTCTCTAGTCCAGCGCCCTACTGACTAGGCCACTGCGTCTTCCCGGTGTAAATGAATACACCAGGAATTAGAATCTGCATGGTGGGCGAAATTGGCAATTGTAAAAATCTTTGCCTTCTTTTCTTTTCAATGGAGACCACTATCATTTTAAATTTCAACCAGTGCATTTAAACTAATGCATGTCTACTCATTGAAATATGACATAATACCTTAGTTAATACAATGCCATAGGAATTATATTGAAGTGAAAAATTCAATTGTATGCATGAATTTGACACTTTTTGAAAATTCCTCCCTTAAATTTTGGGTTTTCTAAGGGGTTGATTTCTGAGGTTCTGGATGTCCAACTGTTGCCCAGACCTTTTACTATATATAGAATGAATTGATTTTTAATCCCTGGCTATTCTCCAAAGTAACCATATAAGCAGGATGCGCTTGACCATTAATGCCACTGGAATTTAAAGTATTGGCAATCAAATGAATTCACTTTTGTATTCTTCCAAGGCCTTGACAGATTAGATAAGTGAAAGTTTTTGATTCAATCGCTTAAATCGGTCAGGCACTTAATGGAGTTGTTGGGCTTTAATGTTATGATTTAATTGGCCCTGAGTTGTTTGATAGGTTGTTATTCACATTTTCACTTCAGATATTTTATGAAAGATCCTTTCACTAGAAGAATACGAAGAAAAAATGCCCCCCCTTTAGATCTAGTAGAAATCTAGTAGAAAATGAAAAAATAAGAAGAATACAAAGAAAAAATATTCAGCGTTATTGGGCGTTTTAACTTCAGATGCGTTTGTAAGAAGAAAATGAAAAAAAAATGTTCATGCCATTTTGTACATTTTTTTTCAGATATTTTATAAAGAAATTCTTTTGTAAGCATTAAGAAAATAAAGGAAAATGTTTAGCCCTTTCTGGGAAATTTTACTTCATATATTTTATAAAGATTCTTCTTGAAGAAGAAACCAACGAATAAAATGCTCAGAATATTTTGGGGTTTTTTCCTGAGATATTTTCTTAAAGACATTTTCACAAAAAGAATGCCAGATAAAGTCCTGCCTTTTTAGGTTGCACCAGGAGTGAATGGGTTGTGAATATCACTTGTCAAAATCCTGCCGTATTAACGTCAGTTTCTCCAGATTTATTGCAGTTGCCTTTAGAAATAGAGCTTTTGGAATTGATAGCCCCCCAAAAGGCCAACTTTTTTGGGATTACCTTCTAGATAACCATATTTTGCTGGAAATGGGAGGCATATCCATCATTACCGACCCTGCAATTCCCTTTCAAACATTTTCATAAAATTTATCTCACTCATCAGTTTTTTTCAATAGAATGACACATCCACCGGACACCCCTGAACCTGTTTAACGCTCACAGCGAATAAAAAGCAGCCTGACAATTTTGATAAAATCTTGCAGTCGGAAGAAGTGTCAGAAAAATATTTGATGGAGAAATATCAATCAGAACACTACAAACTCCTTATTCAAATATTTTATTAAAAAAATCATTCATTATTTCCAAGTAACTGTCAAAAGTGTCCTATAAGTTTAGATAAAAAAAAACTATCTTAAGCATTATTGGTTTAAGGAATTCTTGATGTGTGAAAAGATTTTCTCTCTTCATGTGTCAAATATTAGTGATTTATATTTCATATTTTTTGATAATGTTTGTTCGTGCATAAACTAGAGAAGCCTTGAGCGATCTGACTTCTGTAGGAAATGAGTTTTTGAAATTGAGTTTTATTCACCAGCCTTCTTTAGTAATCTCTATATTTATCGATAAATTTGATGTATACGATGTGTTCGTAACTGACTTGCACGCAATTCAGCTTCTCTGAATTCCACTCTGATCTTCATCCTTTCTCCTATTGATTTTCTGCTGCTCAACTTAAAAATAAATTGAAATAAAATAAGATAAGATAAGATTAGAGAAATAATAAATAAATAAGTAAATAAATAAATAAATAAATAAATAAATAAATAAATAGATAAATAAATAAATGAAATATATAGATGAATGAACAAAGAAAGAAAGAAAAAAAATGAATAAATAAATAGATAAATGAATCAATAGATAGATAAATGAAATAGGTAAGATAAGATCAGATAGATTTAGAATAAAAAGAAGAAAAATAGATGCGTTGTGCCACACATGCAGTAGAAAGATGAGGAAAGTTTTTCTGATTTTAATCAGGGATTGACTAATATTTTCAGACAGGTGCAGAATTGGCTTTCATATCTGTATGCAGCACGCTGGAACCAGTGTGCTTTTAGCACTCTGTCCAGGCTAGAGGGGTCTGTTGGGGGCATGTTTTCCTCAAAATCTTTGAAAGAATACGGTCTGAGGTGCGTTTTGGGGCACTTAGGCAAATTAAATGGCATTAGAAAAAAAAAAAAACTTTTTCATAATGCCCCAGTTGATAATTGATACGTCCATTCACAAATTTGACTCCTATAATTTTACATTTGGTCGCAAATCCTCATAACGCCCTGGGGAACAGTCTATAAGGCATGTATTATTGCTCCTAATAGAAAACAGACCTCGTGGTTTTAAATGACCATTTATTTCAATGAAACAAAATTATGACTGGGCAATAACTCAGCTCTTTACATTGCCCTCGGGCCAGCCCACCAACTTTCAGGCCTTATAATAATGACAAATCCTCATAACGCCCTCGGGAACAGTCAATATAACGCTTTAAGGTCAAAAACTTTAGAAAAGGCTTTAAGGCTGTGATGCTGGTGACACTCTCAAAATAAGACAACTCCTAGTTTAGCACTCCTGTCCCCTTTCTAACAATAGTTATCTAATCCCTGAGGTCTTGGTGTTTCAAATATAAGTTTTCGTTAACTTACCTGCTTGAGCTGACCTCAATATAAACACAGTTTCAATTTTACAGTGTTTTACCTCAAATGAGGTTTTCTTGATCAATGAAGGTTCATTTGATTTATAAATACCATACATGTTGGCTAAATATACTGTAAAACTGGTAATGATTGCGTGATTTTAATTATTGCGTTTTAATGCGAATGCATGAGGACGCAATAATTAAAACACGCATAAATCTGTCCCTTCTGTTTCAGATATTGTTATTGGTGGAGATTCGCATTAATTAAAACACGCATAAAAGAGAAAATGAAAAAAACGCAATATTTACTACACGCAAACATTACCAGTTTTACAGTACTAGGCTAGGGCAACTGGAAGGCAAATTTGGAGTTCCTGCAAGAGAATACCTTACAGCACGCGATTTTGGTGGAAATTTTACTTTCGAAAGTAGGTCAACATGTCTGTCCATTGTGATCTTCTCTCTTAGGTAAAAATTTCCACCAAAATTGCATGCTGTAAGGTATTCTCTAGTATGTAGATGACACTTGTCCAGGAGATCCTCATGCTGGCATACATGTATCGGTTCATTCTTGCCTGTAGCAGCCAAAGCCGCCTGACTATTTTGGTGATATCTCGCAAACGAAAGTAATATTAAGAAAATATTTCAAGGTGAGATGTTTATTAAAATATAATCTACAACTCTCCTTCATATATTTTGTGAATTTATGCTTCATTCCAAAGTTGTTTCTAAAAATACAACAGGTCCAAACGACATTCGCCAAAGAGGTCTTCACGTATAAATTGATTAAGAACCACTTGGCACACAAAAGCATTATTAAGAAAATATTTCAAGGAGAGTTGTTCATCAAAACATTATCTACAACTCTCCTTCAAATATTTTGTGAATTTACGCTTCATTCCAAAGTTATTTCTAAAAATACAACAGGTCCTAACGACATTCGCCAAAGAGGTCTTCACGTATAAATTGATTAAGAACCACTTGGCACACAAAAGCATTATTAAGAAAATATTTCAAGGAGAGATGTTCATCAAAACATTATCTACAACTCTCCATCAAATATTTTGTGAATTTATGCTTCATTCCAAAGTTATTTCTAAAAGAGTGACAGGGTCAGACGAAAATCGTGTAAACTGATTAAGAATCACTTGGCACTGGCCACCTAATCAGATTACAAGGATGTGGAAGCTGAGAGCAAGGGTTCTCTAGATTACAAGGGGGTAATCAGGTTGGCAATGCAGCTAATAAAGTAGCCTTCTTAACCCATCTGGATGGGTTCCAATTTTGTTAGGAAGCTGTGAAAATGGGCATCTCAGATCAGTGGTTGAAGGGATCGACAGATGACAATAAAGAGATTAGTATCTGGACAGACTGTGTAGCTATGTACATAATAGCCTTCTTAACCCTTAACGCGCGGCTGACGGACCAGTCCGCAATTCTAATACCTTGCGCTGAAGCGACGGACGAACAGGTCCGCAAAGAAATTCACCGCAACTGCAGGCCGCCGCCATCTTGGGTAACTTCCATTAATCAGGAAGTTATCCATCGAATTCGGCTTAGTAACTTGAGAATAGGTGATATAAGTATCTCACCTATTCTCATATATGTTTTTCTTTGTCAGATTGACAAAGAAAAACATCAATAGTATACATTAAATATGAAGTGAGAGGTAAATCGCGGCCGAAAATCGATGTTTTGCGATGTTGATACCGGCTCGCAGCGTGTCCGCCGCCGCTGAAGAGAGTACTTCCGGTTTTTTGTATGATTGATATTTTCCCTTATTCCTGACATCCTAAATTCAATAAAGATAATATTTAGACTAAATGGATGTCAGGGAACAAGAATATCAACATTATTTTTCGAAATAAATTTGTTATGTTGCTGAAACGATCGTTTTAAAACAAGTGCGAACGAAATCACTTCGCACATGTTTAGATCCGCCATTTTGAAAACGGCTGATTTTGCGGTCTCCTCACCGCACTTTACACGGTCCAAATAAATACTTCCCGTGATTGGATTGTAAAAGATAATACATTTCCTGAAAGCCAAGACACATATCTATCTAACAATGTCAATTTTGTATTTGTTTATTGCGCAATTGATATAATGGAGACATGATTCGCAAAAGGTGCATTCCTTACGGCCAACGGATTTCAAAATCGAATTTGCCGTAAACAAAGTCTAACAACGTGTTGGCCATCACCTTTGAAGCCTTCGAAAAAGGCTATAACTGATGGCACAACACAAAATAAAGACATCATAAGGAGGATAACAAGGTAGGCAATCGACATATGTTTTTATTTCGTTTTCTATTGTAGATTTTTACTGCTCTGGGAATTTCATCTCTGTGTTGTTGCGCCTGAAAGTTGGCGAACTTGGGAGTGACAAAATGGCGCCCACAAATCAGCACTTGCTTTTTGTGTTCAATCGTTGATTTGTGGCGCAAAACATGATCGTTTCTAAATAAAAATAACATGTATCGATTGAGGAGGTTGAAATTATATTAAATATTTATATTTTACATTTGATATTTTCTATTTTCATTTGTTTATAGCGCTCTAACATTGAGGAAGTTGATCCTTTAGAATTCCTTTTGAAGCGTTCTCAGAATTCATTTCTTGCCAAGACTTATTTGAATCCCCTTTGCTTTAGGATTGCTCATGACTAATTAAAACAAAGAAACAAACACTATTTTTCATTATGTATATCAGTTTTTAATAAGCATTCTACATATACCATTTTTGAAAAGAAATATTTATGTACAACTTGAGAAATTTCAGGCTGAAGTTGGGATAATGCATTCTAAATACCTGATTTTTCATTTGTTCTAAATCAAAATCAGCATGCTCTCTACAAAACCTTAGGTTTACACTGATC
>OZ012696.1:6810693-6890693 GCA_963942565.1 Maea johnstoni | reverse complement strand
TGGCCGCTGTGAGCATTAATGGGTTAAGTAGCAAACTTGCTTGAGTACAGGTAAATTGATACATTGTAGCAGAGACGTATATATTCATTCTTCCTGCAGGCCTCAGCGCTAACTCATACTGTTACTGGCCCCGTAGGACCAGTAACACCCAGGATCTACTGGTCCTGCAAAATTTTTACTGGCCCTACAAATTTTTCTTTAAAATAAAAACAAAACAAATGCATAAAATCCACAGACAACATTTATTTTTAATTATTTCACCTTTATTTATTTCAAAAACATTAGGCACATTCTTGAGGGGAACTTGTCCCCAAATGTTTACTGGCCCTGTAGGACTAGTTGAGGTCTTTTTTTATTTGCCCTAAGCCATTTTGGGAATTTTTTACTGGCCTGGGGCCATATAGGACCACTGTTATTGTCGAGCCCTGCCCTGATTGTAGTTATAATTTTGAATCTGCTACATGGTTAGCGTGCAGACGATGCTACTTATTACATAGACTAGGCTCTTTCTAGTCCCTAAAAGGTTGACATACCCTTATGTGTTGACTAAGCACCAGTAGACTCTAAATCCCCGCAGACCTCAGGAATCAACGCCATGGAAACTTGTGATCTTGGAATCCCCTACCTAGGTTTAGGGTTAGGTTTAGGGTTAGGAACTGGGTCCATGGCTCTAACGCTAACGCTGGACCTCGTGATTTCTTACCCTGACCTTAAACCTATAGGTAGGGTATTCCAAGATCACAAGTTGCCATGGCATTGATTCCTGAGGTCTGCGTGGATTTAGAATGTAGCCCAAGCACCATTGTGGAGTATCAGATATGGAAGATAGATGGCACCACCTGGTCCTCATATCTCTATAGAGAGTCCTCTATTCACCTGGTGAGATAAATGTGAACTAATTTGGCCACTTTGACCACCTTGACCACTTGGTGCATGGTAACAGAAAAACTAGACAAAAAATACATATGACAGCCTAGAAATCTAGACTACATTTGCCATTAGGCAAAACAATCCTGACACATTATTTGCTTACATCAATTTGAATTAAACTCTTTCACTGAAAAATATAATCATTCCCATAATCTTGTTTCCAATGTATCACATTATTAATATATTCCCTTAATCTTGTTTCCAATATATCACATTATTCACATATTCCTTTAATTCACATACTATTTTTCTCATATTTTTCTTTATGCATGATGATGTACGATATTCATAAAAAAAAATCCTGGATTTAAATGAAGCAGACACAAGTTGATAGAAATAAAAATAGATAATGAAAAAATTGAAAGAATCTACTAGCTATGCTGTTGGAGAATTTAACGGGTTTAACATAATTTATGATGATTCGATTTAGTCTGTCACATGTTTTGAAGCCTCTGTTGGGTGCTGATGCTGGTACAATTATGTACCTCTTACATTGGCAGCTTGCACCAGAAGGCTCAAGGCTTAATGCTTAACCCTTCCAATGCTGAGGCTACTTTCGTTCAAATCACAAAAATGCAAAAATATCTGAAAACCATCTTAACCCTGTCATGTTGGTATTCAGTAGAAAGCTCTCACCGAGTACTCTCATTTGAATACCCATTTGCCCGGGTTTCAGTAATTTTCAGGCTTTTCACATCATTTTGTATTGGCCAAATTAGCCATCAGCAGCATAAGGGTTAAGACTTGACCCATATATGCTTACATCATCCAAAACTGTGTGACAATTTTGGGTTAATCCCTCTAACAACAGCCAAATTGAGAAATTATTTGAAGGAGAGATGTTCAACAGACCTATAGCTTAAACTCTCCTTCAAATATTTTGCAAATTAATGCTCAATTTAGACGTCTTTTCTAAATTTATCACAGATCCGGATGACGCTCATCCTGAAGATCTCCAGGCCTGAATGGGCTATATTAACCTTTTTGCTGCTGGTGGCTAATTTGGACAAAATGAAATTATTTGAAAAATGTTAGAAAATAACTGGCACCCTGGCAAATTGGTACTCATTTGATAGAGCTCAGTGAGAGCTTTCAAATGAATACCAACATGACAGGGTTTAGATAATTATCAAAGACTTTTGTGATATTGTGCTTTGGACAAAAGTAGATTTAGCATTGCAAGTGTTAATATGTAAATTGGTTGGGTACAGCGGCGACAAATTTTGGAAAATTACAGAGATTATAGATGGGTTTGCTGTGTGTCCTGTATATTGTCCGTTTTGTGAATAGTTTGTGATTTGTTAGGTGTCAGTTGTAGGAGCGGGAAGAGGATATTTGGGGCGTTTAAAACGATTTTGGGTGCGAAGAGCATTAACGTGGGTAGCGTTTTTGGCGGGAAACAAAATTTGGTAGAGAGTTTTGGGAAAAGTTTATTGTTTGATGGAATTTTGAGTGTTTGTGTGAGAGAAATGAGTAGGAGAAATAGTGGAGATGGTGGGTAGGGGGGAGAAGAGTTTTTGGTAGATGGTAGATGTAAACAATGAATTAGTGGGGATAGTTGGGGCCTTGACAGGGAAAAATGAAAAAGATAAATTTTACGTGTTGGGCTTGTGTCGAAGGAGAGAGGTGGGAGCGAGAAGCTTCAAACTAGGGAGGGGGGAAAAAGGCAATGGATGGGGGGAGAAAGAAGGAGAGAGAAAACAGGATCGAGATATGAGAATGGACTGAGAAGAGAGAGGGAGAGAAGTGGGAAAAAGAGTACAAAGGTTGGAAGAGAGTAGAAAAGGGGGCAAAAGAGGGTGAAAGACAGTAAGCGGACAGAGCTGAAGAATTTCCAGGGAAGAAGGGGATAGTAGAAGTAGAGAAGGCGGAGAATGATAAGGACCAAAGGGGAGGGAGGAGAGAAAGAAAGAGAAGCAACGGAGGAGGATGGAGAAGGGGGGAAAGAGGCAGAAGATGGAGATAAAAGTGACGGAAGCATGGGGGGAAAGAGAGAGGTGAGGATGATAGAAGGAAAGAGGATGGAACATTGGAGGATGATAAGACTCAAGAGGGAAAAGGGGAGCGAAAACGGGGGGGAGAAGCTTGAAGGAAAGAGGGAGGAAAGAAAGAAAGAGAAGCAACGGAGGAGGATGGAGAAGGGGGAAAGAGGCAGAAGATGGAGATAAAAGTGACGGAAGCATGGGGGGAAAGAGAGAGGTGAGGATGATAGAAGGAAAGAGGATTGAACATCTGGAGGATGATAAGAGGGAAAAGGGGAGCGAAAACGGGGGGAGAAGCTTGAAGGAAAGAGGGTAGGAGAAGAAAATGTTGAAGAGAGAAGGGGAGAAGTGATAGGGGTGTGCTTGTGTACATATATGTTTTTTTTTTCACCTTTATCTAACACAGTTGATGTTGGATCAGACTAAATGGCTAAGGGGAAGGTAGTCACTGGTGTAAGTGAGGGGCGCTGGAACAGGTAGGCACGGAGGATACAGGAGGGGAGACGATGTAGTGGTACACTGCTCTTTTGATTGTTTGTTTATTGAAATAATGAATTAACACAGTTTGTATGTGGGGTTTGATGCTTGTTGAGGGGTTCTTTTCAGTGGGGTTTGAATATATGTGTAGGACAGAAAAACAAGGAAGAAACAGACCAGAGACTCGATAGGGTATATGTATAGGACAGGAGGACAGGGGAGGGTACGGACCGGATGCAGGATGCATGACATAAGTACGGGGGGAGAGGGAACAGAGACTGAGACAAGGCCCGGGGGTGACGAGTGGCCTGGGTGGTAGAGGGTGATCTCCGTAGGTCCTCCTTTGGGAGTTGACCCCGTGGGAACAACGCGGTTACGGATCTCAAACAACAACAACAACAACAATAGCATTGAGCACTAGCTGTTATATAAGACCTTGAAGTTAAGCCTCAATCTTAAGTCTTAAAGCCAAAGTCCCCTTGGTGCATTACCGTGCTCAGACAGACCTTACAAATGAAGGCCATAGTGCGGAGCCTGTTGGATGCCGCAGACCTCCTGATGCCTTTCAAGAGCTTTCCAATGCATCTACCTGGCAAGAACCTTAAGCTTAGATGAATAAAAGAATGGATATATGTAGGGAGACAGCAATTACTATATGCGCTATAGTTAAGGCCTGGCTATAATGCCGTTGCTCTTGAATTTGGCCTAGCTTATAGTGTTGCACTAGGAGACAAAGACCAATGAGGGCTCGCGTATCATTTACATTACAGAGAAACTTGCATGCCAACATGCGCAGAACACAACTTTTGGAATGTTCGCTGCAGCCAACCTCTTCAGGTTGACTGACTGGTTTCATATCCACTTATTTTTATTTATCTAAGGAGTAAGATACTATGTATGATCTTCTATCTACGCTACAGCTAGCCTAGTCCTAGGCCAAGAAATTTATTTCACTCCTTTAATAACTTACCTCATGTTTATATACCATCACATTACAGGATGTGGCCACAGTGCCAGTCGTCCTGGACACTCCACTAGTGGAGTCTTCAGGACGATCGCACACTGGATACAGCCGTGCTTCCTGTCATTCGCACTCCCTAGAGAACGCTACCCACCTGGCCTGCACTGGCGTGCAGGTCCTTATCTATATGGGTCAAATGCAGCCAGCTAGTAGCAGTGTAGGATGGAGTGTTGGCGCTAGATGTGACAGCCATACAGATTTCCACTTGCAGCAGAAAATTGAGTATAAAAGCGTTTTTAACCCTTGTGCTGCTGGTGGCTAATTTGGCCATTCCAAAATGATGCAAAAATGCTGAAAAATCACTGAAACCCTGGCATATGGGTACTCATCTGAAAGTACTCAACGAGAGCTATCTAATGAATACCAACATGACAGGGTTTAGATGGTTTTCATAAATCTTTGCGTCCTTGTGCTTTGGGCGAAAGTAGCTCAGCATTGGAAGAGTTAATAGAAATGACTACAAGAAAGTGGTATATTTAGTTTAGGAAGTATACGATACTCTGGCGTGTAGCTTAATATAGCAGTTTTAGCATGCTCTTGAGGGTTGTAAGTTGTAACAAGTGACTTTAAAAATTCTGTGTGACCATATCCTGTCATGAATCTACGATGTCTACCCATATTTAGTTCTATATTGGCTCATTAGGCGGCCAGCATGGGTTCATTTGAATTTCTATGATTCTGACTGCATGACCAGGGTGACCACCATTGGCGCCTTCTATCAACAGCAGCTAAGACTAACACCTAAATATTGAGCAAAAGATAGATAGACCAGAACAGAGAAAAGCAATAATTAAGTAAATCATGGACTACACTTTAGTGATGTCATTGATATGAAATTTTATCGATTCGATTAATTGATATATTTTTCGAATTGATTCGATTCGATTCGATATGCCAAAACATGCTTGTAGGGCACAATTATTTATAGGGATGTCGTTGATATCCCCTTTTTTTTCGATTTGATTAATTGCTTTACTCTTTCTGATATATCGATTCGATTCGATTTCGGTTCGATACCCCGTTTCTTGGCCATATGCCTGAGTAAAGTACACCATTCCTTCCAATTTCTCTAACAAAAGCCATAGAAAATACTTCTATATTTAGTCAGAGTTTCACTTTGTGTTAGTTTAACAGGAAAATGTCTAGGAAAAGTGTATTTTTATTAATAACCATACGCCATTATTGGGGTACAGAATATTGATTATTTCGATTCGATACCCAACCATTCGATTGGATTTAATTGACAAAGTGAAAATGTTGATTTTATGGATTTGTCAACTATCGATGACATCCCTACTACACTTCAGCAAGTTCGAAAGGGTACATCTGCAGGTGTTAGTATAGCACGTGGCTGCGAAACACACCCACGTTGTTGCTGGTCAAGATGAGTTATAAAGATAACATTTAACCCATTGATACTCACAGCGGCTAAATGCCAGCCTGACAATTTTGATGAAATCTCTCAAGCAAACGCATATTAAGAAAAATATTTGATGAAGAAATGTTAATCTTGACAAAAGCAACAGCTCTCCTTCAAATATTTTGCAAAATCAGTCTAAATTCCCAAGTTATTACAAGTCAAAAGTATGTTAGGTCCAGACTACCATTATTGAGTTAGAGGTGTCACATAGATTGCATGTCTAGCCTTTGTGTTACAGCTGGCCCCAGCATAATGCTCACCCATATTGCAGCCTGCTTATAACCCTTATGCTGCTGGTGGCTAATTTTGCCAATACAAAATGATGCAAAAAACCTTTAAAAAAAATTGAAACCCTGGCACATGGGTACTCATCTGAGAGTACTCAGCAAGAGCTATCTAATGAATACCAACATGGCAGGGTTCAGATGGTTTTCAAACATCTTTGCGTCCTTGTGCTTTAGACAAAAGTAATCTTATCATTGGAATTAGGGTCTTAACCAGGATTTAGAAACTGGGTGCCCAAAATTGCCAAATATAAAATTTTGGGGCGTCCAAATTTTAAAGGGGGACCACATTATACTCAGATTTGAACCATAAACATGTATACATTTATCAGAATAAGGCATGATATTCTTATACAATGTCATAGGAATAATATGGAGATTTAATTATATGCTTGAGATAGACATTTTAAGAAATTCCTCTCAAAAGATTTTGGGCGTCCTGAGGGGTGCTTTTTTAAGGGTTTGGGTGTCCAAAAAGACACCCAGGTGCCCTGCTGGCTAAGACGTCATGACGTGGCCCTGCCAAAATTTGCTATGGACATCCTAGGATTGTCCTAGGATTAGGGTGGACAAATGACCTGGGATTTACTGGGATTCCGACTGGGATTTTCTTGGACTAGGTCACACGGTATTCGGACAGGACTTTCTCGGACTAGCACGGACAGGACTTTCTTGGACTAGCACGGACACTGGGGTTCCATGAGAGCAAGGACAAGCACGGACTTTACTATTCCCTAAATCCCAACTTATCCAAGGTTCATGGATATCCTAGGATAAGACTAGACAATTGACCAGAGATACTGACTGGGATTTTCTGGGACTAGGTCACACGGTATTCGAACAGGACTTTCTTGGACTAGCATGGACAGGACTTTCTCGGACTAGCACGGACACTTGGGTTCCATGAGAGCAAGGACAAGCACAGACTTTACTATTCCCCAAATCCTAGCTTATCCAAGATTCATGGATTAACCGGGATGTCTGGTCCATACAAGCCCCAAGTGGTTTAGGTGTCAATGTCCAGGTTTATCCAACTAACATGGACTTTCCCAAATAGTTCCCTTTTTCAGGCAATCATCTTCACATATTCTGGTCACAATAACATACATAGAAAACAAGCAGTTACATCTGTTTGATGAAGCACACTAACATGCATATTGATGCATATTTTTAGATTAAGAATTGAAGTAATAACAATCAATCAATCTGGAGGGATATCTGCTCTTTGCCCCCCCCCCCCCCTCGAAATAGGCATTTTAAAGGTGGGCTGTTTGTGAATTGTGTTTCAATATTGAGTGATAAAGCTGACAAAAAGAGGGCAGATAGAATTTGTCAGAGGGATCCTTTTGGACAGGCAGCCTTTATTAAATATAGGCGCATGGTCCCTAAAACAGGCTTGACTCACATTGAAAATAATCAAATCTCATACATATAAATCAATTGAATAAGATTAAAATAGTCTAATTTATTTTAGATCATTTAGTTAAGGTAAATTACTTATGTGTTGGTATACAAATTTATGTAACATTCACTGACCTCAAGATATTTGAATTGTAAATGTCTTGTATGGTAATTATCCTGTTTCTTTTCCTTTTTCCTAAATTGTAGGTTGATTGATCTCCTCTTCCTTGATATAAGTATTACACAGCCTCCTCTTAAGTTCACAGAAAGCAGTTCTATTGTTGTCCCTTAGTAGAGCTAGAGATAGAATATAGTATATGGCTCTTTCTGTGCTAAGATGCTGGCTCTCAGACAGTCCTAGAGTGTACTGGCAATTTCAGTTAAAAGTTCAAATGGGGGATTTTTAAAGTCCACTTGTCTAATAGGGGGTGGAGCTTGTAAAGTCTGTCATATTCACCTGTATATTTATAACTAAATCCAGTTTAGACTTTTCAGTATCATTCACTATTAGTTATGATAATCTATCTAACATTTCAGATATTAAGGAGCATTAGGAATCTCAGTAAAACCATTCCAAAATTGTACAATACTACCCTTTTAGAAAAATGGATAAGCCCAGTGCTAATAAGGGCAGCGTTGAATACATTGTTTATTGTAAATATATATTTACTTACTGACAATATTCTAAGCCTTTCTCAAATTACAATGTTTCAATACTGCAACTGTTCTTGAAAAGCAGGTCAGACAACTGCTTGGATTTCCCTGGACTTATGAAGAAATGAAGTGAACGAACCTCAGGACCTTTACAGAAGAAGTCTAGCTTTGTCCAACCTCCTTGGATTCTGAGTTATGTTGAAAGTCTGAATAAATCCCAGTTATGAGGACATAATTGAATTGAACCTTTTTAAAGTCCCAGCATATCCACACTCTCCTAAACACAGCATGTGAATCTTCTGGCCTGTCCGTACTAATCCCAACTTTTGTGGTATAATGTAACTTCAGGTAGGTAATTAGGACAAGTGTGGATTTGAGGGGACTAATTTGTCCATGGAATACCATACTTCTCTGGCAACTGAGAGCTCGGACTAAGTGTGGATTTCCTTGGATATCATTGGACTTCCCTTCAGAATGCAATGAGCTGGGATAAGTTTTGGCAAGGGGACCGTCCGACAGATTGGAAGGGTTAACCCATTCATGCCTGACTCAGTTCATCGTGAACTTGTGTTCTGGTTCTGTTGTACTTTTGGAAGATAACTTAGGAATGGTACGGAAATTCACAAACTATTAGGAAGAGAGTTGTAGGTTATGTTATGATGGACATTTCCTCTTCAAATATTTATCAAAATATAAACATTTCTGGGAGTTATTATCAAATTTGCTAGGGCTTAAACAAAAAAATATGTTAGTTTCCTATTATTACGTGCTAGAAAACATAGGGTAGGTAGGGAATTTATTTTGTTTAATTTTTTTCTCTCCTCCATGCTGCATTAGGTGTATATGTAAAGCAAAATAGCAGCTTCTGAAGTAGTGGGGTATCTAGATCTATTTGAATCCACGGAACTAGTATTATATGCTGATATTTGATGTTTTCTTCTTTCTTTTTTCAATTTCTTTTGTAGGCCATGCATGGAATATGAAGCATTAACAAATTTTAACCTTGGTTTTTATAGAATATATATATATATATATATATATATATATATATATATATATATATATATATATATATATATATATATATATATATATATATAATTATATATATATATATATATATATATATATATATATATATATATATATATATATATATATATACACATTGGGCAATAAAAAAGAATAGGGTAGGGGCAAATAATTAGGGTCGGTAGGGTAATAGAAAACGGATACCTTTTTTTTAGGCCTAGGCCATTTTTATGCTTTGCAGGCATGAAGAGGTTTCTTGATGTGATGATAGTGTACACGCTGCACCGGCTCCCCTTGTATAAGTAAAGCAAAATGACGCAGGTAGTCCTAATGAAATTAACCTGTTTATGCTGTTTATGCTTGCTGTAGCCAAAAGCAGTCTGGCAATAGCGGTGAAATCTTAGGCGACGGTTACCTGATTTATTGGTTCCCGGACCCGCCGATCAAAGTGGAATAGACCCGACGGTAAAATAAATGTAATACCCCCACTTTATTTTGCCATTAAGCCGTAAGTAGGTAAACCAAACCTACAATACATTTACCATGGATGGTAATAAAACTGCAAGAATATCAATACCATAGCAATACAACATTACAAAAGCAATGCAATTCAGTGTGATTGAAAATTGCATCATCTTATTAAAAAATCATTTTTTAAATGTTCGTAAATGTGGATTAAGTATGTATTTTAGTACTAGCCAAAAAATCACTTTATTTTTTTACCTTCCTCCCGACTGTTTGCTTACTTAAAGATTTCCGTGTGTTTATTTTTATCTTATTTTTAATCACCTCCCTCCCATCCCTGTAAAATTGGTCTGGAAAGGTTCTTGGAACCAATAAATCAAGTAACCGTCGCCTCATTCACTTACCAAGGCATAGTAATATGGAATTCCTTATCTTTAAATATGAAAATGGCACCATCTCTCTCATCATTCAAGAAACTATACCTTGAGAAACAATTTTCAACTCTGTGGCCTGAAGAATTGAATGGATTGTATAATCCTTAAATCTGAGGGCCACAGCGAAAATCAAATCTTGTATTTGACTGTGTTACCCTGGTGAAATAAAGATTATTATTATTATTATTATTATTATTATTATTATTATTATTATTATTATTATATGCAAAATGCATATTTGGCAAAAGATTCAATGGAAAAGTGTTGATCAAAAAAACTCTGGACATTTCAAATATTCTTTTAACCCATTAATACTTTGTGTGGCCAAAAGCAGTCTGGCGATTGTGGGGAAGTCTTATATGCAAAACTGCAAACGCATATAATGATATTTAGGAAAAGATTCAATGGGAAAGTGTTGATCAGAAAACTCTGGACATTTCAAATATTCTTTTAACCCATTAATGCTTGGTGAGGCCAAAATCAGCCTGGTATTATTATTACTGAGAATATTTTCAGGCTGAAAAACATAAAATGGAAAATATTTAAAGGAGAAATGTTTATTAGAACATTACTTACAATTCTCCTTAAGATGTTTTGAAAAATCACTCTAAATTTCTTGGTTCTTATCAAATGTATTATAGATCCAGATGACAATTTCTGGCGAGTCTCATTTGTATATGAACCTCTCCTCTTTGATATAGCTAGGTATGATTGTCTGGACCTACGATAGGTTTGAAAATACACCAGCGGAAAAACATAAACTCAAAACTGGTTGAAGGAAACTGTGATTAACTTGAATTGTGATAAATATTTTTCCGGGGAATGTTTTTTGTCATTTTTTGTATTTTTGTCATTCATTACAAGTATAAATGGGTTAACCCCTTTTTAAACACTTATGCTGCTGGTGGCTAATACAAAATGATGCAAAAAAACTAAAAATATGACTGAAATCCTGGCAAATGGTTACTCATCTAAGAGTACTCAGCGAGAGCTTTCCAATGAATACCAACATGACTGGGTTTAGATGGTTTTCAAAAATGTTTGCGTTCTTGTGCTTCGAATGAAAGTCAGCCTCAGCAAGCATTCGAAGGGTTAATACTCACAGCTGCCAATGAAGCAGTGTGAAAATTTTGATGAAATCTTTCAAGCAAGAGCATAATTGAGAAAGTTTTTGTTGGAGGAAAGTTAATTAAAATACTGGAATCAGCTCTCCTTCAATTATTTTGTAATATTATTCAGAGTTATTGTCAGAAATATCGAAGATCCACACGAGAATTAAAAGAGTAACTCTTAAGCATTAATGGGTTATGGAAGAACTAATAAACCTGGAAAAATACATCGAGATTGGCTCCTTTGAAGAAAGGTTTCATGATATGATATGATATTTTGATATTTCCTTAACCCTTTCAGCGCTAAGTCTACTTTCATCAAAAAGCACAAGGACGCAAAGTTTTTTGAAAACCCATCTAAATCCTGTCATTTTGGCATCCATTGGATAACTCTCGCTGATTTCTCTCAAATGAGTACCCCTGTGCCAGGGTTTCAGTGATTTGTCACATTTTGCATCATTTTGTATTGGCCAATTATTATCTACCAGCAGCTGACTCTTATAGTGGGGCGGATAAATCAAAATTTTGGCCAAATCGTGCACTTTGGGGTAGAAGCATGAAACTTGGTACGATTATGGTTTAAGGAATGCTAATAAGAATTAGAAGGGTACACAGGCTGTTGGTCACCTCTATGACCTATTTTTGGGCAATTTTAGGTCAAAAACACATTTTTAGTGATTTTACGTATCAAACACTTTCATTAAACTGAGTAGAAGCATGAAACTTGGTAATATTATGGTTTAAGGAATGCTTATAAAGACTGGAAGGAAGGGCGCACAGGATATGGGTCATTGCTATTTTTGGCCCATTTTAGGCCAAAAAAGGACTTTTTGTGATTTTGCAGATTAAGACATTCATGGATCTTGGTAGAAGCATGAAACTTGGTACAATTAGGGTTTAAGGAATGCTTTTAAAAACTGGAAGGGGACACACATTGTAGGTCATTGCCCTGACCTATTTTTGGGCCATTTTATGCTGGTGGTGGCTAATTTGGCCAATACAAAATGATGCAAAAAACGGAAAAACGACTGAAACCCTGGCATATGGGTACTCATCTGAGAGTACTCATTACGAGCTATCCAATGAATACCAACATGACAGGGTTTAAATGATTTTCAGAAATATTTGCATTCATCCAGATAGCCATAAAGTATTTTTTATTGTAAAGCAGTATCAAGCATCTTTAAATTATGATGTGATACTTATCCCTTAAAATATCTGTATTTGGTTTTGTATGGAGTACAGACACCTGTCTGTGGGAAGGAAGAAACAGTCCTGACAGTTTTATTCCATTATTTTGAATCAATCCATACATACACATATGTGTGCAATGCTTTTTATCTTACTTTTTTTATTTGGGCGATATATCCATATTATCCTAAGAGTGTTTTTGTTCAGCCCATATTATTTATGCATGCTTTTCTGTGTGTCTAGGACTTGAGGAAGTGGATATTTATGCATCTCACCTTAGATGAATAAAATAGTGGATATGTAGCGAGAGACCAATTACTCTATGTGCTTTAGTGAAGACCTGGGTATGCCATGGGTTTCGAATCGGGCCTAAGTATGACGCCACTTAAGGAGACAAAGACCAATGAGGGCTCTCGCATCATTTACATTACAGAGAAACTTACGCACCAATATGCACAGAACACAACTTTAAGTTTTATGTGGCTATTCGCCGCCGCCAGCTTGTTCGGGTTGACAGGCTGGTTTCACATCCACTTTTTTCTATTCATCTAAGATCTCACCATAGGGCTTATCATTGATTGGCAGTTTGATGCAAGAGGAGTCTTTACTCTGACTGGTGAGGCCAGCGCTCACATCCTCTGGAGAAATGATGACAGCCCGGTTCTCCGGCTGAACGATTCCGTTGATGTCCACAAATTCCTCCCAAAAAAAGTTGTCTGGAAAAATGATACTTTTGAGAATAACTTTGAAATTGAGAATAGTTTCTCACAAAATATTTGAAGGTGATGTGTTGGTAATGTTCAGATTAACATTTCTCCATCAAATACCTTCTTAATTATGCCTTCGCCTACCAGCTGGTTTCCCTAACCCTTATGCTGCTGAAGCCTAATTTGGGCATACACAATGATGCAAAAAACCTGAAAAATGACTGAAACCCTGACACATGGGTGCTCATATGAGAGTACAGTGAGAGCTATCTAATGAATACCAACATGACGCTTGGCAAGTTAGGGTCTTGTTCTGCTTCGCCCATTGCAACTTGCAACGGGGCAAGTGGTTATGTTGCATGCTGGTTGATTTAAGGGCCTTTTTAAAAATCTAAATTTCAATTTGTCTCTTTTCTAATTGCAGGAACCGCAATGGCCGTCTCGCCTTGAGCTAAGCATCGGAAAAGTCCAGGCGACGGAATAAATTCAAAAAAAAAAAAGATACTGGCGAAAAAACTATGTGGAAGAAAAAAATACTAAGTCCAGGAGGCAGTTCGAGAGTAAATAGTGCAATGGGGCAAATAAATAATGATCGCTTCGACACGGATCCTAATCTTCCGAAAAGACCCTGGATAACGTCTATACCGTCTCCGAAAGCCTCGATGTCTGGAAGTACGACCTCGCCCGCCGCACACTCAGGGGTCATGTTGAGGTCACCCGGTGCCCTCTCCACAATGTCTTCGCTTTCACCTGGATACCCAGCATCTCCAGGTAGGTTATTTGATTATAACAATCTATATATTAATACCGAGTTGCAAATTTTAATCTATATATTAATACCCAGTTGCAAATTTTTCGACCCTTTAAACTCAATGTCTTTGCTTTCACCTGGATACCCAGCATCTCCAGGTAGGTGATTTCATTATAATAATCTATATATTAAATAATGATAGGGCTGTGCTCATCAGCCAATTTTTTTTTGTGTATGTATATATATATATATATATATATATATATATATATATATATATATATATATATATATATATATATATATATATATAATTAATATATATATATATATATATATATATATTTATATATATATATATATATATATATATATATATATATATATTTATATATATATATACACACACACACACACACATACATAGTGTATGTAGGCTAGCAGAACTAAGTCTGTTGCTGAAAGAAGGTAATTAATCAAAGGCTGCGTCTATACCACCAGGCTTTGTCGACGATTACTGAATATGATACTGGCATCAAGCCCATAGGAGGCCCGGCCGGATCCAAGTCATGCTCTGCCTACACTTGACGTACCTTACACTTAACTAACCTTTCATTCACCTTATTGACACTTTCATACCAACGTATATATATTTATGTATATAT
Organism: Maea johnstoni; assembly: GCA_963942565.1. NCBI lineage: Eukaryota > Metazoa > Annelida > Polychaeta > Spionida > Magelonidae > Maea > Maea johnstoni. The sequence continues at coordinate 6,876,170 of OZ012696.1, read as the reverse complement.
ATATATAGATTTGCAATATCACACAGTGCATTTCTATTGGGAGCTATGTATATATATATATATATATATATATATATATATATATATATATATATATATATATATATATATATATATATATATATATATATATATATATATACATAGCTCCCAATAAAAGTGCACTGTATGATATTGCAAATCTACTAATAGGATTTTACCCAATTTTTCTGCCCAAGTGTATATCAGGAAAAATGGCAAAATAGCCATCTGTCATAGTAGCTGACTTACAATAGCCTGGGGTCTATACTATCAAAACTCCTGAAAAATCACTGAAACCCTGACATATGGGTACTCATCTGAGAGTATACTCAGTGAGAGATGTACAATGAATGCCAACATGACAGGGTTTGGATGTTTTTCACAACTCTTTACCTCTGCTTTTGGCAAAAGAAGTCTCTGCATTGGAAGGGTTAATATCTTTTACTGGGTACTTTGCTAATTAAGGCAAAGTTGTCCTTGCGCTTCACAGATACACTTAATTATATAATACAGCCATATAATCCTTTTTTTTTCATCCATGAGATGTTCATATACTTACCACTAAAAGGCCATTACAACTAGGTTTTAAGCGGTTTTTAATGATCAATTATCCTTGTGGTGCTTCATTAAACCAAATAATGCGTACAGCGGTTAAAAGCAGTCTGACATTTTTTTTATGAAATCTTGCAGCTAAAAGCATATTAACCCATTCACACTTAAAAGGTCTTATGAAAATTGTCGTCTGGATCTATGCTAGTTTTGATAATAACTTTGGAATTAAGAAAGATTTTACAAAATATTTGAAGGAGGGTTGTTGGTGAAGTTCTGAACAACATTTCTCCTTCAAATAGTTTCTCAATTTTGCTTTTGCCTACAAGATTGCATCAAAATTGTCAGGCTGTTTTTGGCCGCTGTGAGCATAAATGGGTTAAGGAAATGCTTTAATGGAGAAATGTTTATCAGGGCACTACCAACTGCGCTCCTTTAAATATTTTGTAATCTGCATTCTCAATTTCAATGTAAGTGCAGGGCTCGATGCTAACAGTGGTCCTATGGCCCCAAGCCAGTAAAAATTCCCAAAAATGGCTTCGGGCCAGTAAAAAAAGACTTCAACTGGTCCTACAGGGCCAGTTAACATTTTAGGGCATTCTCAAAGTTTTGCCTCAAGAATATCCCAAATGTTTTTGAAAAAAATGAATATAAAATAAATAAAAATAAATGTTGTCTGTGAATTTTAGGCAAAAATTTGTAGGACCAGTAAAATCTTTGCTGGACCAGTAGATCCTCCGGGTTACTGGTCCTGCAGGGTCAGTACCATTTTGAGTTAACGTTGAGGCCTGAAGTGTTAAAAGTATCTTTAAAAGATTCAGACAACAATATCTGTAGGAACTGTGTCACAGGGGAATTTGTGACTAATCTCGGGGTCTTTAAGGCTCACCTATACAGGTGTTCTGGTGGGGATAGGTCAGAGAGTACAAGACTAATTATATGTAGTTTTACATATTTATTCAAGTCCATAGTCTAAACCATCAGTATATCCCTGTACATGACTGAACCTGTCTGTCTGTCTCCTGCCCAATCTCTAACTGTTGATAATTCCATGTACAGGTATTTATACACAACCCAATACAGGATTGGTCAGTTGTAATTAACACATATGGATTAAGGGTGAAACCCCTTCAATTAGGATGGTCAATACATAATACACACATAGGAATGGTTGATTGCAATAACTGGTAATTAACACTGATAATCATTTAGGGTAGGACACCTTTGATTAGGGTGCAGCTAAAACCTTGATAACAGAATAAACAAACATTTAATGAACTATTTGTCTGGTGCAAGGGGTTAAAGTAGTAACTTTCTAGAAACAGGTATTTTCCCTATGATAACTGACATAGGTATTTTAATGGGTTAACTAGACCATTTTCCTTAAAGAGAGTACCGTAAATTCTTGGTATTTTTGGGTCCCTTTTTGATAATTAAGATTTTTATGGTTTGAGGGGAGCCCATGTTTTCTGAAAAAAAAGCAGAGTAAAAGTGGCAGCCTAGATTTCCCTTAAATTTCCCTTAAAGATGACCAGCGATAGATCAAGGGTGGCCCAGATTTCCCTTATTTCAATTTGCACAATAATTATAGTGGCGTAAATTCTTCAAGCGGTCTAAATTTTTGAGAATTTTGCAGTAAAATTCTTTCAACCAAAAACAATGGGTTATTGTTCAGCCATGCATTGTTTACTTTAAGGCAAGAGAGATCAATATGTAAAGATAAAAAAATGATATTCATTTAGTCGCAGACTGCATCACATTAGCCTAATGGTACAAGATGAAAGAATAGAAATCAGGTTTATACTTTCCATTTCTCTCACTCCAGTCCAGCAGACCGCCAGACTGAATGGCTGTTTCCAGATTCTGGAGGTCCTTAGGCCTAAAAAAATAAATTGTTTGTTTCCTGTAACGGCCCGAAAATAAATAGGGTAGGTAGGTCGGTAAAAATATTTTTTTGCATTATTTTTTTGGTCAAAAATGTGTGTTTTATGCATGTTTTACGTTGATTGGGAGTTGGGAGGGCGATAACAATTTTAGGGTAGGGATTTTTTTGAATAAAAACTTGTTAGGGTAGGGTTACAGGAAACAAACAACTTTTTTTAGGCCTAATAGGGGAAAGACCATAGAGAATAGAAAATACCAGGAGACCGGGTAGACTTGAAATGCGTCCTAGTACTATGAACAAAAGTAGCCTCAGCATTGGAAGGGTTAATCGAGATATGTCATTGATTAATGGTTCAAATGATAAGTTCACAGTATAAAATCCTTCTCATATCATACCTTTCAAAGAGATCTCCTGACTGAGCTGGCATGAATGGGAATATCCATCCATGCATGTAGTGTTAAAAAAAAACTTGACATTTTTAGGCCTTACCATCACAGTCTTAGCCAGCAGGGTGTCTGGTGTCCCTACAGGACACCCAGAATCTTTGTGAGGAATTTCTTGACATGTCAATTTCAAGCATTATAATTGAACTGTTTTCACCTCAATATAATTCCCATGGCATAGCATAATGTATATTATACCTTATTTGAGTAACGAAATACATGTTCATGGTTGCAACCTGAGTATATTAGGCCAAGAAAAAAATATTTGTTTCCTGTAACGGTCTGAAAAAAAATAGGTTAGGTAGGTCAGTAAAAGAATATTTTTTGCATTATTTTTTTATGCATGTTTTTACGTTGATTGGGAGTTGGGAGGGCAGAAAAACTTTAGGGTAGGGATTTTTTTGAATAAATACTTGTTAGGGTAGGGTTACAGGAAACAACTTTTTTTTCAGGCCTTATGAATTCTCTTGGAAAAATTGGACGCCCATAAATTTTTCAATTGCCATTTTCTTATGGGTGCCAGTTTCTAATTCCAAGCTATGATCCCCTGCCGGCCATGATTGTCAGTCCTCTTACTTCTGAACAATACTCAGCGGCTTTCAACCCATTTATCAGGGGTCAGGCTACAGCAAGAAACTGAGGAAGACCGCCGGGCTATAGGTTCCCAAAACTTCATAGCCCGATAGAAAATTTTATAGTCCCATTAAAAAACAAAAACAAAAACGAGCTGCCTTGGTTACAAACACACATATAAATATATATATATATATATATATATATATATATATATATATATATATATATATATATATATATATATATATATATATATGTATATATATATGTATATATATATATGTATATATATATATGTATATATATATATATAGATATATAGATATATAGATATATAGATATATAGATATATAGATATATATAGATATATATAGATATAGATATATATAGATATATAGATATAGATATACACACACACACACTGCTTACAGTATTGTTATTCCTCTGAGCATGACCTAAAAATGTCAATCTTTTCTTATAGCCAGCCGGGCTACAAAGGCAAATATTCTTATAGCCCGAAACAATTTTCTGTAGCCTCAGGCTATAATATTTGACAAAATATTTGAAGGAGAGCTGTAGGTAGTGATCAGATTGACATTGCTCTTTCAAATATTTTCCCAACTATCCTTTCGCTTCACGCCTTTATAGATTTTGTCGTAATGTTTCATACTGCCTACTGTGAGCATTTATGGGCTAAGGTTTTAGTCGTACCACTCTAGTAGACTAAATGGCTGCTTCCAGATTCTACTAATCATGCATATATCATGCCACTGACCCAATTACTTCTGGCTTACATGAATAAAATAATGGATACGTAGCGAGAGTTTTAATGGAACTGACTAGTACATAAAAGTTGGATATTTAGGTAAGGAAGTATATGATACACCGGCTTGCTGTTTAATATAGGAGTTTAAGCGTACTCTTGAGGGTTAAAAGTCGTACTTAGTGACTTTCAAAAGTTCTATGTGACCATTTCCTGTCATGATGGGGATTATAAACCAGCACTGGACATTAAGGGTTGCCCTACTGCCCCAGGCAGGTAAAAATTTTCAAAATGGCTGAAGGGCAGGTAAATATCAGAGTAAAAATTTTCAGAATAGTTGAAGGGCAGGTAAAAATCAGTGTGCCTGCCCTACAGGAAAGATTTCAATAGTGACTTCAGAGATATTAAAACACAGGGGAAGTCCAATATTTCTTTAACAGTACAGATTCAGCTGTAGCAGGAAAATACAGTACATACCGAAAACTCACTTGCATGTTCATTGTATTTGTATCACACCTTTTGCAGGGCAGGTCAAAATTGTGTCAGGCAGGTAGAAATTAAGGTTTTCCTACCCTACTTGACAAGTGCCTTCAAAAGTTAATGTTGAGCCCTATGAATCATACCAAATACTTAGGCCATGAAGAAAATATTGTTCGTTTCCTGTAACGGTCTGAAAAAAATATATGGTAGGTAGGTTGGTGAATTTATTTTTTTTTGCATTATTTTTTTGGTCAAAAATGTGTTTTATGCATGTTTTACGTTGATTGGAAGTTGGGAGGGCAGAAAAAACATTTTAAATAAAAACTTGTTAGGGTAGGGTTACAGGAAACAAACAACTTTTTAGGCCTTATATCAAACAGGGGAAACCACCATAAAAAGCTATACAACAGGTGCTGCTTATTGGCATGATATCGAAAACCTCCTATCTGAACATCAACATACAATATACAGAAACGCAGATGTATTCAGCCTGGTATCGAGGCTACGCACAAGGCCTAGAAAAAAAACTGTTTGTTTCCTGTAACGGTCTGAAAAAAATAGGGTAGGTAGGTCGGTAAAAAAAATTCCATAATTTTTTAATAAAAACTTGTTAGGGTACGGTTACAGGAAACAAACAACTTTTTTTAGGCATTATATCAAACAGGGAAAAACACCATAAACAGGGGTGTCCAACGGTCGCATTGTCGCACCAGCGTGCGACGACAAGGGGTTTCAAAACGTGCGACAAACCAAAAACTTAAAGCACTGTTTTACTGAGAAATTTCCGCAGAACATAACTAATTGAACCTATCAGATTTTTTACTTGAATATTTTTTGATACAGAGCGTAGTTAAGATCCAGCAAATCTGTCTATTGATTGTTCTTGGTCACAACTATTGCAATTAAGGTTAGTGCAATAGTGCCACCAGGGGACAATATAGCCGTAGCTATTATCGAACCACGTTCACCAAAATTTGCTGTGCTCCGGGATATATTGACTGTGCTCCGGGACTAAAATATTTGGACACCCATGCATAAAAAGCTGTACAACACTGGTGCTGTTTATTGGCACGATATCGAAAACCTCCTATTTGAACATCTACGCATAAGGTAGCCTAGCTTACTAGAGCTGGCTTATTCTTACCCAAATAGTCACTATTCTGTTACTAGAGAAGTCATTATAGTACTCTTCTGATTTGCCAGATGGCAGCACTGCTGAATTCTCTTGTGGCTATTAAGCCAATCACAACAAGCTGACATCTGGTGTGGAAATTAAGAACTAAACTGGACTCAGCATGCACAGTGAAGTTATTAAGACAGCAAGCATTATAAGGGAGCAAGCCATATATACAGAAATACTAATGTATTCAGCCTTGTATCGAGGCTGCGCATAAGGTAGACTAGGTTCCTAGTCCCTAAAAAGATGTCATTTCCTTCTGTGCTGACCAAGCAGTGTGGTGTAGTACCAGGTATGTAGATAGATGGCACCACCTGCTCCTCCTATCTTTAGAGGATTTCCAACTGGATCCTCTATTCCCCTAGTGAGACAATTGTAAACTAGATTGACCACTGTGACACCTAGACTATTTGTGCTTGGTAACAGAAGAAAAAAAACACAGAAAAATTCATATGACAGCCTAGAAATCTAGGCTAAGCATTAAGCAGTTCACTCTTTACTAATGGGGAACGCTCAACAATGGTAGAGTTTACAGAACTTAAGGTCACTAGAGAGGGGGATGGGCAGTATTGTTGAAATATTATTGTTAAATGGAATACAGGCGAAAACGCCCGATATGCGAAAACTCCCGATTTTTCTTACTTTTCAGAACAGTGTATTTCTTCTTCTTTTCTTCCTCCTTTCTCTTCTTTTCCTTTCTCGTTCTCTTTTTCTTAGTTATTTACGTTCATAGTCGAGTTAGTCGTAGTGTAGTTAGTGGTGTCCATTATTTCTTGGCAGGTTTATACTCTCACGAGAACACACTACAGCTGAGAGTTGGATCTGGCCGCCATGGATTCATTTCACTCGTGTGTCGGCACAAGCTATGTCACTTTTAAACATTGGAATAAAGTTCGAAAATGAGTTATTTCACCATCATACATAAATATCTGGCTTCACCCATCAACGACAAGCGGACACACGAGAAACAGCACACACGTAGATATATATTTAAATTGCTGCTGGCACTGTCAGTTGACAGACTGTCAATAACAACAGCTTCAACATCTGTCAATGACAATACCCATGAATTATGTACCCATGAATTATATGGAGACAGTAATTATTAGAACTGAAATTAAATTGACAACTACAACTGTCAATGCCACCGACGGAGAGAGCACTTCACTTCACAGCAAGCCGCCGCTCACGGTCACGGCAGCACGTGAAAAATTGGGCGTTTTCAATTAGGGCGTTTTCGCATATCGGGCGTTTTCGCCTGACACCGTTAAATGTTATTGTATTGCTAAGAAATTTCTATGCTTGCCCCTTTATATGAGGGCTTAGTTGAATTGAACATAGATTGGTCGCCACAGACCAATTACTATATAGGACCCATTATAAAACCCTGGACACACCTACTTAAGGGCTCTCATATTGTTTACATTTTACTATGATTGTAAAGTAAGTTAATTGGTCATGCACATGCACAGAATGCACCTCTTGAGTGGTTGTAGTCAACATCAGGGCTAGGAGTTGTGCTGAGGCTGCTGAGCAGGTTCTGCTGGTTGAGTGTGTATCTGGCGATCGATATTTGTGATGAAGGGAGACATATTGTTTCATATTGAGAAGTTTAATTTACAAATTTTGATTAAAAGGGTATCAGTCATGTCTGATCAGCAAATCAGAAGTAGCATTCCTAATAAATAAAAGTCAGACCATTCAATGCCAATGTTATATGCAGCTTTAGTTAGGTTCTTCTGTGGTTCAGGTCTGTCTAATATTGGATTTTAAACTAGGTACAACAAGAAATTCCAACCATATTTTAACTTTTTATGCATATCAATATTAACCCTTACGCTGCTGGTGGCCAAGTTGGCCAACACAAAATGATGCCAAAAATCTGGAAAATTTACTGAAACCCAGGCAAATACGTACTCATCTGAGAGTGCTCGGTGAGAGCTATCAAATGAGTACCAACATGACATGGTTTGGACGGTTTTCAGAAATCTTGTATCCTTGTGCTTTGGATGAAAGGAGCCTCAGCATTGGAAGGGTTAAAGGGATATTAAACCCCAAAAATCCTTACCTTCCCTAATTGATGAGCTTGTTTCAAGGTTTAAATAAATCAGGCCTCAAAATTAATAGGTTCTGGGAGCCCAGGGCTCCCTTCAATTCTCCTGCGGTCCCTTAAATTTCTGCAGGGAGCCCAAAGATCTACTGGTTTCTTTACACAACACCTTTAGATAGCTTTTGAAGATACAATTTGGCTCCCTGAAAAAACACTTAATTTCGAGCCCTGAAAATGAACCCTCATTAACAATGATTAGTGCTCAATGGTTATTGAGTAATTACAAATCAAACCCACTAAAAAAAAAGCATATTATGGGGGTGCCATCATGGGGGCGCCATTTTTAGAAAATAACCTTGTACGTGTAATTAATGGATCATTTTGGAAATTATGTGAATATTCCAAGTTTTATATTATAACACATTGCTATTCAGAGGCTTAGCTGTTATATTAGGAAGGAATGTGGGAACTCACGTTTTTGGAATAATGCTCTCAAAAGCTACTGACATCACCGAATTATTTATGCACTAGAAAGAGGTGCAGGAATATGTTTTACTGATTATGCTCTCAAAGTCACCTTGACTACTTAAGTTTTACGCTAAAAAGAAATGTGTGATCATGCTTACACACAAATTGCCTCAAAAGCTACGGATATCACTGAATTATTTAGATATGCACTAGAAAGGGATGCAGGAATATGTTTTACTGATTATGCTCTCAAAGACACCCTGCCTACTTAAGTTTTACGCTAAAAAGAAATGCTTACACACAAATTCTCTCAAAAGCTACGGATATCACTTAAGTTTTCTAATAAAAAGAAACATTAGAACTTATTTACACACAAATCATCTCAAAGGCTAACCCAGATCACTGAAGCCTCAATTAATCTATTCATGCCGGTATAGCGCCCAAATCTAGAGCTGCACTCACAGCGGGAGGTCAACTCATGAACTCACCAGCATTTTTACTCTTGAGCTCATGAGCTTGTGGACGTGCGTTTTTCTTGAATAAATATTCTTTATTCAGTCCACCAATTGAGAAAGAAATACTAACTGATGGAGAATTGCTAACATTTACACGGTTTTTCCATTTAAAAATGTGCCTGCATAGAAGAATACATATCTACATTTACATATTACTTGAGTTGACGACTTCAGCTAGAGCTCGGCTTGCTTGCCTTAAATGCTCGAGTCACTCGAGTTTGTGAGTGGTGAGTGCTGCTCTACCCAAAACCGCCTGACTATTTTTATATCTCTCTAACAAAAGCAATTTTCAGAAAATATTTGAAGGAGAGATTTTGATCAAAATCCAACAGTAAACTCTCCTTCAAATATTTTGTGAATTTATGATTGATTCCAAAGCTATTTTGAAAAATACTAATGGTCCAAATGACACTATTAAATGTCAAGGAGATCTCCAGGCATATTGCGTTAACCCTTGTGCCGCTGGTAGCTAGTTTGGCCAATACAAAATGATGCAAAAAACCTTTAAAAAAATGACCGAAACCTTGGCACATGGTTACTCCTCCTAGAGTACTCAGCTTTCCAATGAATACCAACACGACAGGGTTTAGATGGTTTTCAAAAATCCCTTCCCATGCTGAGGCTACTTTCACTCGAAGCATCAGGACATAACGATTTTTTGAAAACCATTTAATCCCTGTCAAGTTGGTATTCATTGTATAGCTCTTGCTGAGTACTCTCAGATGAGTACCCATGTGCCAGGGTTTCAGTCATATTTCAGTGTTTGTTGCATAATTTTGTGATTGCCAAATTAGCCACCAGCAGCGTAAGGGTTAAGCTGTTCATTAGACTAGCTCCTAGTCTATGATTTCATTAGATTATGCTTTTCTCTGTTCTGATCTCTTATCATTTGCTTAATGTCTAAGTGTTAGTTCCTGTGGCTTGTGATAGATGGCACCATGGGTGGGCACACTGGTCAGTCAGAATCATCAAGAAATCCAAATGAACCCATGCTGGCCGCCTAGTGAGCTTATATAGAACTAAATATGGGTAGACATCTTAGAATGTTATATAAACATAAGGTAATTTATTAAAGACGTGAAATATATTTCTTGGCCTAGGACTAGGCTAGCTGTTCATGCGAGGAGGGAAAGAAGGAGGAGGAGGAGGATCGACCCAGTGCCCCAGATTCACATGTCTGGCTGCCGCTAGGAACCTGCTGAGGACACACAGATGCACAGGCGTGGGGATGTTTTTAAATGTCACTGTGGCCAGCTATGCACCCGATACAATACTGTAGCTAGCTTACACTAGCTTACCCCGGTGCAGCCTAGCCGTCCCACTATTCAGCTAACCCAGTAATGCTTGAGCGTTCCTCTAGAAATTGTCGTCTGGGTCTTTGATACTTTTGATAATAACTTCGGAACCGAGAATGATTTTACGAAATATTTGAAGGAGAGTTGTTGTTTATGTTCTGGACGACATTCCTCCTTGAAATATTTTCCCAACCGTGCCTTCGACTGCACACTTTCGTCAAAATTGTCAGACTGCTTTCGGCTGCTGCGAGCATTGATCATCGATGGGTTAAGCATGATTATGATCACATTTATTCCCAGCTTGCGTTCGTTCTGACTTTGACTTGTCTTCTACACGTGGATCTGATTTGAATGATTTAGTACCGGAGAGCGTGTGTTTATTATGGCTGCCGACATAAAACAGTCAGGTAAGTGTTGCATGTATACGCTTATGGGGGCACACCATCGCAGCTGCCAAATGCCCACTGACATCTGGATCTATTATAGCGCTTTTGAAGATAAGAATTTATGTTATCTGTTGGTACATGCATGACTGAGGACTGCTGACACAGCTAAAAAAACAAATTTTGAGCAAGAAAGGACCGATAACCTACCTTTTCAATAATAGATCATACTATATATTATCAAGAGGTACAATGTAATTGTGACTATCTATCTATAAATCTGGAAAAACAAATGTCACTTGGTGCTAAGCAAACATTACAATGGACATGGCTAGGATTGAAAACTGCTGAAAGGTACCACTAACCAGTACAGTTACCCGGTATCATTTCAAAAAGTGCCATTTTGTACAGTTTCTTTCCTTAAAGGTACTTTCAACGATACTAACCATGCAAAGTGAAGGTATCATTTATCAGGTATAGCTAGTCCAGGATCCTAAACATGACTATTAAAAAAAAATTGATAAGGTCTCTGCAATATTTTTACTGGTCCTAGAATTCTTTCTTTAGCATAACAAGAAAAAACATTGCATAAATTTACTCACAACATTTAATTTTATTTGTTTCATCCTCATTTATTTCAAAACATTTGGGGACGTTCTTGAGGTGAAACTTGTTATCATGAAAGCTTATTATTATATTTTGGTGGGTGGGGGGGGGGGGGGAGGGGGGGAGTTTGGAGACAGAAGAATGTGGGATGTAGATCTGAACACAAGCAACAACATATCACTCTTCCAGTGCTGAGGCTTCTTTTATCCTAAGTACAAGGATGCAAAGTTATTTGAAAATCATCTAAACCCTGTCATGTTGGTATTCATTGAATAGCTCTTGCTGAGTACTAACTCTCAGATGAGTACCCATTTGCTAGGGTTTCTATCATTTTTCAGGTTTTTTGCATCATTTTGTGGCGACCTAATAGCCACCAGCAGCATAAGGGGTAATAACTGTGATGTAATTGGTTTTAATTCCTTGATTATATTCAAGTAGTAATTAGTAGTAAACAAATTGTCGCTTCAGAGTTTAACTCTCATTGAAGGTGCTAATGAGTCAATTGAAGGTTATGGAGCATATTTTTCTGACGCGCACTATACTATCAATTATAATGTGTTAACCCATTTGTATCTGTTAAATGCTGGGACTATCTTGATATCTTTTGCACCGGAGAATTTCTCTGGGAATATAAAAAAAGGGGAGAAAAGTTAATTAGAGCAAAACCAACAACTTTCCTCCTTCAAATATGTTAGGGCTCTCCCAAAAGAAAAGGCCTGTGGGGGGGGGGGACGCTCTGATTTTCATCCCACCTCCCTTCCACCACTTCATTTTATTTGAATATGGGTCCACCTAGCTTTTTTTTTGTTTATTGGACCCCGCCTACATTGATGTAGTATTCAGTAAAATATGTGATTGCAAAATCGCCACTTCCATTGCTGAAAACATTTTTTTTTTAATTTTGAAAAATTTGAATATGAAACAAATGCAAAAATTGTGTCAATACATTTGTTCTCTTTCATATATTAAAAGTACATGTATGTATGATTCAGACAAAGACAAGTTGGTTAAATTTACTATTTTTGGTGAGTTGCCTCCAAAGACTAATCTCAATATGGCTTCCGGACCACAAGGTGAAGCCAATATTTCCTGAGGCAATAACCTACCTCTGTCAGCTGCCGCGAGCTATAAAAAAGATTATTAGATAAAAATTGACCTACCCCTACTTATAACGCCTACCATTTACCTTGTGCAGAGCAAGATATTTTATAATGATCTCTATAGGGGTCTCACATCACCCAGTGGTGACACCCACATAGTGTGTAGATTCCCAACGTTTACTAGTAGTAATATAGTACTATAGGGGCTTTAATATGTACACAGAGATGGACCATGGGGAATCTTTGTTGTCATCTTCAGATGCAAGGTCCCCCTCCCCACCACTGTTTATTATTTTCCTTAAAATGCCCCAATCACTTTCTATTTTTCTTAAATACATATGAATATATATATATATATATATATATATATATATATATATATATATATATATATATATATATATATATATATATATATATATATATATATATATATATATATAAATGATATATGCGACTGACTGGGGTTAAGAATGCCATCTGGATAGTGACTACATATTGATTATTACTACCTTATACTATACTTCTTCAGATTATTCCTCAGATGCAACTTCTAAACCTTATCTCTTCTCTAATAGGACTTACTCCCTATGAAATGTCACTTTTTACTGTCACTGATGTACTTTTTACTGTCACTGATGTACTTTTTACTGTCACTGATGTATGTTATTACATCATGTAATAGCACCTTGAGGTGCGGCTGCTCCGCTCTCTAAGGTCTCTCATTTTTATTGCTCATGTGGGCGGCGCGGCATCTAAGGTCGCAGTGAGGACAAGGTCGCAGCCAGAATGAGGTCCCGCGCAGTAGGTCACGGAGTGCCTGTCAACATGTTGTTGTTATTGCCTCAGGTGTCTATTTAATAGCTCGCGCAGCAAGCCGGCGAAGCCGGCGTAGCGTAGCGGCATTTACAGCATATATAGTCAAAACGTACTATACATACTGAGGCATGTTTTTTGGTGTTGACGTCTGTCTGTTCGTCTCTCGTCGGGCTGGCTCGCTCGATTACCTCGCGAAATCGAGCATAACTTTTTGCTTTAAGAGCACATTTTGCCGCCAGATCGTTTCATGTTTTAAATATTTCTTAATCAAATAATAAATTTGGATTGTTTCCTTTAAATTGTATTGAAATAACGTTTTGGTCGCCGACTATCGTGCAACACGCGCGGAACTATGCAACAACTGAAACATACATGCTCACGTGCGACAAATGCTGACGTCATGAAATAACATCATGTTACGACGGAATTCCGCGGATTCCAAAGTCGTAACTTCGATGTTCACGGTAAAAATGACTTTACTCATCTTTCCGTGAATCAATTTCAATGCAATTTAGATCGCTACAAACGCCACAAATAATTCTACATGTCTGTCAATTCTAGTTGAAATCTGTCGTGAAATGATGATTTTGCAACAGGTTGAAGTCGTAGTAATTTTTATGCCATAATTTCGGTCAATCGATCGCTACTCATACTGCGTGTGGTTATTGCACAAATATGAAGCTCATATTAAGGGGCTTCAAATATGTTTCAGGGAAGTTCAAGTAAAGAATGACGTCACGGATAACAATAACAAATACTTTGTGACTGCATTTGATGGGGAATGCAGAAATATCATCGAGCTGCGCGAGCATTTAAAGCTTTGCTTTCTCGTCATATTACTAAGGATGGAGGATCGAGAGAGAGAGAAGAGAGAGAGAGAGAGAGAGAGAGAGAGAGAGAGAGAGAGAGAGAGAGAGAGAGAGAGAGAGAGAGAGAGAGAGAGAGAGAGAGAGAGAGAGGGAGGGAGGAGGGAGGGAGGGAGGGAGGGACGGAAGGAGAGGGAGGGACGGAGAGGAGGAGAGGAGAGAGAGAGAGAGAGAGAGAGAGAGAGAGAGAGAGAGAGAGAGAGAGGAGAGAGAGAGAGAGAGAGAGAGAGAGAGAGAGAGAGAGAGAGAGAGAGAGAGAGAGAGAGAAACACAGAGGGAGAAACAGAGAGGGAGAGAGAGAGAGGGAGGGAGGGAGGGACGGACGGAGAGGGAGGGGAGGGAGGGAGGAGGGAGGAGAGAGAGAGAGAGAGAGAGAGAGAGAGAGAGAGAGAGAGAGAGAGAGAGAGAGAGAGAAACACAGAGGGAGAGAGAGAGACAGACAGAGAGAGAGAGACATAGACAGAGAGGGAGAGTGAGGAAGAGGAGCGTGTCTATTATTATAGTGGGAGCGCATGCGGGTAGCAGCTGCACGCAATTCATATTATTCTTGTCACAAACTCCTCTTTGTGATAAAGTGAAAAGTAAAACTGCACCTGAGAGGTGGATGAGAGGGAGTAACTATAGCAACCCTCCTCTTTGTGTGGCAGGGTAAATGATTAAGATGATAAAGTGAAAAAGTAATAAATAATAAAGGGAAATGTAGAGCTGCATCAGAGAGGTAGTAGCAACCATCTTTGTGTGGCATACAAAATGATAAAGATGATAAAGTGAAAAGTAGAGCTACCTACCAGAGAGGTAGATGAGAGGGAGAAGTCACCAGGGGCCAATTGCCATCAGTCTGGACAGTAGACAGTGTGCACGTTCACATTCCAGATATGAATGAATGCGCGAATGGAGTTGAAAACTAAATTACCTTAGAAAAAAAATATAATATGGATTGGTCGCCACAGACCAATGTCCATAGGACCCATTATAAACCCTGGACACACCTAATCTTGCCGAATCTAGTCTCAGTGTGATGTCACTCAGAGACAAAGACCAATTTGGGCGCTCGTAATTGGTTCACATATAGAAGAGGTTGCTCTCGCAATTGCGCAGACCGACTCTTATAGGGTTCTTGTCAACTGCTGGGCTAGGAGTTGTGCTGAGGCTGTTGAGCGAGATCTGCTGGTTGCATAGCAGGTGATAAGACATCATGAAAATACTAAAGAAAATATTATGACTTGCCTAATTTTACTGGGATACAGTGAGTAATTGGTGTGCAATGCATGGGACTGCTTGGCCATGGAGGCTGTCCCTTTATATTGAACAGCTTTCTGCAATATGGGTGAAATCAGTAAGGCCAAGGAAAAAATATTGTTTGTTTCCTGTAACGTTAAAAAAAAACAGGGTAGGGAGGTCGGCAAAAAATATTTTTTTGCTTTATCTTTTTTGGTCAAAAATGTGTGTTTTATGCATGTTTTACATTGATTTGTAGGGATCTTTTTGAATAAAAACTTGTTAGGGTAGGGTCACAGGAAACAAACAACTCTTTATTAGGCCTAATAGGGGAAAGACCATAGAGATAAGAAAATACCAGGAGACCGGGTAGACTTGAAATGCGTCCTAGTACTATGAACAAAAGTAGCCTCAGCATTGGAAGGGTTAATCGAGATATGTCATTGATTAATGGTTCAAATGATAAGTTCAATGTATAAAAAAACATCCTTCTCATATCATACCTTTCAAAGAGATCTCCTGACTGAGCTGGCATGAATGGGAATATCCATCCATGCATGTAGTGTTGAAAAAAAACTTGACATTTTTGGTGATGAATCTTGAACTAAAAAACATATTTTGTAAAAAATTTGACTTGCAACTTTCTTGCAAATGTCATGTGTATTCCTCCGAGTTATTTATCTAAGAAATTTCTATGAGCAGATAACTTGAAGCTGAGGAATGCTGATCGTTAATTTCAAAATTATCTGATACAATATTGATTTGTTAAAAATGATATGATATCTTAACAATATCTTAACTACTACTCACAGATTGAAAGACGGTTTTATGAAGTTCTTCCTCAGATTTCACATTCATTCATTTTATGTTGTGGCCTGAATTTCAAGCTAGACTAATTGGCTCTTTAACCCATTAATGCTTAAGACATCCTCTAGAAATTGTCGTCTGGACCTATGATATTTTTGACAATAACTTAGAAAATAAGAATTATTTTAGAAAATATTTCAAGGAGAGTTGTGGGTAACGTTATGATGAACAGTCCATCTTTAAATATTTTCCGAAATTTGATTTTTCCTGCAATATTTCATCAAAATTGTCCGGCTACCTTTGGCTGCTGTGAGTATTCATGTGCTAAGACTGATTCCTACTAGGCCATCAGCTGAAAACCGTCTGGAAGAGTGAGTTCGTTTAGCAGGTGCAATTTGTCTATTTCAAGGCTCGGATCAGCCTGTAGGGAGTAATAAATCGCATGGTGCTCTGCAGCCAGGGTACAAAATAGTTTCTAAAACATTACATCTTTTTTTTTCTGATTCTTTTTTTTCCGATTCTTTTTTTTATAGGTTCCGCCACTCTTTTCTTTAAAGGGTGGCTCAGACTTATAAGAAGGAGAGCTTTTTTGTCTATGCATACAACAGCACTCATATGATCCGCATCCTTAATCGAAGCCATTTATCCATTGCGATAACCTTGACAGGAGTCGACTGGACCTATGATACTTTTGAAAGTAACTGTGATATTAAGCAAAAATTAACAAAATATTTGAAGGAGAGTGGTAGGTTTGTTCCTTATTTACATCTCTCTGTAAAGGGCAAATTTATGCACCATCAGAATGATTTAGGTTCAAAATGAGCTTATACATATCACTTTTCAAATAAGACCTCCCACAAACCTGTCCTCTTCAGCAATCCTCAGTTAAACCTTATGGTGCTGGTGGCTACTTTGGCCAATACAAACTGATGTGAAAAACATAAGATATGACTGAAACCCTGGCAAATGGGTACTCATTTGCAAGTACTCAGCAAGAGCTAACATATGAATACCGACATGACAGGGTTTATGTGGTTTTCAAAATGATTTGCATCTCTGTGCTTTGAACGAGAGTAGCCTTAGCATTAGAAGGGTTAAGGCTTATGAAAGGTAGTAAAAAGAGGCCTAGAGTTTCCCGTATGTCAGCAAAAACACCAGCATTATGCACTAAACTGACAGGGCAGTTTGTGTTTGGGTTTTCAAAAATCTGTGCGTCCTTGTGCTTTGGACATGAGTTTAAGCCTCAGCATTGAAAGAGGTTAGTCTATTCAATTCCCCCAATGTGGTAATCAAAAAGGCTTAGCCGTTTATTGCCGAATGGACTTGGCGTTGCCGACACTGATTTGAATTTGTTGAATTCAACTTAAGCATGTAATTGTGCAGGTGTGCAAGGGGACAGATTCGTTTCTCCAGTAATGGTCCCCATTACTGCTAATCATTCTTCACGAGGGCATTAATTTCAAAGACAGTGAGGTTAAATATTTTAGCTATGCAGCTGTACAAGTGGCAATAACAATCTAACGTACTGGTAGCAAGATTTCCATATCGTTTTACATATACAGTCATCAGTGAAGATATATAAATCAGGCATAGGGTAATATGTAATATTAATTGAAAAGTAATAGGTGATAGACCAATTTTCACTGTAATAGCATTTAATAAGGGATAGATAGTCAAAATCTTAAAGTTATAAATAATTGTAATAGTCTCCTTATTACTAATTTGATACATGTTTGTCACTCCTCGTCTCAAATGGTTTGAAGGATTGATTTCTGGAATCTGGCCTCATTGTGACATCACTAGAAGACAAACACCAACGAGAGCTCTCGAATCGTTTACGCTACAGAGAAATTTGTGCACCAACATGCGCAGAACACAACTTTTAGCGGCTATTCGCCGCGACAGCCTGTTCAGGTTGACCAGCTGATTTCATATCCACTTCATCCCAGAAAGAGTAATAGAGGATCAAGCCCACCATATTTCAATTTTCTTAGCATGGCTCGTGTTTTCTGCCTGCATCCCCAAATCTATTCCATAGAACAATACCTGGCTCACCTGACTGGGCAATTAATTGCAATTAATGGACACTTGGGCCTTAAAAGGGGGCTGAGGTCCATCATAATGAGTTAGTGTTATCATAGGGAAAAGTACTTCAAGAGTGCATGGTGATCGGTGCACACACTTAGCCTACATTTCTAAGGTGTCATACCATTATTCATGATGTCTTTTTTCTGTCTTCAAGTTTTTCTGTTACCGGGTGCCAAGTGGTCAAGGTGGCCATAGTGGCCAAATTACATGTAGTTCACATTTATCTCACCAGGTGAATGCAGCCAGAGCAAGAATAGACTGAGTCAGTTTGAGTATGATTAAAGCTAGGAACAGGTAGTGCCATCTATCTACCATTGCTGGTACTACACCGCAATGCTTGTTCAACACAGAGGCGGATATCATCAATTCTTTAGGGACAAGGGGTCTAGTGTACTTGTGTACAAAGTTAGCTATTGATTTTCCATCTTGCTTTCGTTTCAATTGATAATATTGGCGAATTTCGGCCACAGTGTCTTGAGCTTTGATCGCTATTTTTGGAGAATTTCGGCCACCATCTGCCAACGAAAATCGTAATTAATAAAAAAGTGTCCGATATTTGCGAGAATTTACGTTAGTGCACACAGTAATTTGGAGCAATGGAGATCAAAGTGACATGCCATAAATTCTTGGAAATTTAGACCATCCTAGGAAATTGGGTCAGTATAATCAATTCGCAAAATAATTAATAGGAAATCTGTACAAGCCTCGATCTATCAGCAGTTACCATTTCACAAAATGTGGACCTAGCAAGCTGTATATATCTAACTTATACAACATCAAGGTATTTTCAATAATATGGGCCGCCCTGAACCCATAAAATAGTAATTACTAAAAGTGTCCCAAATAATTGAGAATTTTCTGTATTTCCTGTGATATGGTCAGTCAGCTGGGGAACCCTTTATTTCAGCATATCAGGATCTCATCTTGACATATATCTTCAAATCAGGATCTCATCTTGACATATATCTTCATATCAGGATCTCATCTTGACATATCTTCATATCAGGATCTCATCTTGACATATATCTTCATATCAGGATCTCATCTTGACATATCTTCATATCAGGATCTCATCTTGACATATCTTCATATCAGGATCTCATCTTGACATATATCTTCATATCAGGATCTCATCTTGACATATCTTCATATCAGGATCTCATCTTGACATATATCTTCATATCAGAATCTCATCTTGACATATCTTCATATCAGGATCTCATTTTGACATCTTCATATTAGGATCTCATCTAGACATATCTTCATATCAGGATCTCATCTTGACATATCTTCATATCAGGAGTCTCATCAGGAGAAAGCTAATTTGTGGTCAGAGTGCCTCTCAAATGTCAGGAGATTAACCCTTATAATGCAGGTGGCTAATTTAAGGCCGATACAAAATGATGCAAAAAACCTGAAAATTTTCTGAAACCCTGGCACATGGGTACTCATCTGACAGTTCTCTGCGACAGCTATTCAATCACTACCAACTTGACAGGGTCGATATGGTATTCAAAAGGCTACTTTTGCGTCATTGTGCTTTGGATTAAAGTAGCCTTAGCATTGAAAGGGTCAAGTGGAAGGTATGAAAAAAGGGTAACATTACACAAACAATGCTGCGTTACATGCTTCCCTTAGATTATTTATACATTGTTTTTAACCCCAAGGCTGCTGCTTAAATTTGGCCGATACAAAAAGATGCAGAAAAAATGATAAATTACCAAAAACCTCGCAAATTGAGAGTGCTCAGCAAGAGCTATCCAATGAATACCAACATGGCAGGTTTTAGATGGGTTTCAAAAATCATTGAGTCATTGTGCTTTGGACGAAAATAGCCTCAGCGTTGGAAGGGTTGAACAAGCTGTTTTTATTTCCCCTACTGTACTCTTCTCTTTACATTTATGCATAGGTTTACACAGGCACAGATTACGCACTGATGAGCAATCTTCACCACACCACCCTAGCTTGGCCTTTATTGCATATTGAGTACCGTAAATTCTCAGTAGTTTGGGACACTTTTTTATAATTACAATTTTTATGGGTTAAGGGTGGCATGGCTTGGCCATTATTGCATATTGAGTACCGTAAATTCTCAGTAGTTTGGGACACTTTTTTTATGGGTTCAGGGTGGCCCATGTTTTCAGAAAACACCTTGATGTTGTATCAGCAGGATTTACAACTAGGTCCATATTTTGTGAAATGGCAACTGGCAACAGCTTTTTTGCATCATTTTGTATCAATTGGTAAAATTAGCCAGCACCAGCATAAGAGTTAACCCATTAATGCTCACAGCAGCCGAAAGCAGCCTGACAATTTCGATGAAATCTTGCATGCAATAGCATAGTAAAGAACATATCTGATGGAGTATTATGCTAATCAGGACATAACCAACAATTCTCTTTCAAATATTTTGTAAAATTATTGTCAATTTCAAAGTTATTTTCAAAAGTATCATAGTTCCAGACGTCAATTGCGGGAAGGACTCTAAAGCATTAACCCTTCCAATGCTGAGGCTTCTTTCGTCCTAAGCACAGGAATGCAGAATTTTTTGAAAAACATCTAATCCCTGTCATGTTGGTATTTATTGGATGGCTTTCGCTTGGTGCTCTCAGATGAGTACCCATGTGTCAGGGTTTCAGTCATTTTTCAGTTGTTTTTTGCATCATTTTGTGATGGCCAAATTAGCCACCAGCAGCATAAGTGTTAATGGATTAATAACTAAGTGCAGCACTAATTAAGCTGTGGACCAGACGTGTGAGTGGCGCTTAAATCACTCATAACCATGGATTGCTTGCTATAAAGCCCAATTTGATTCGATGGTAATCGTACTGCTAGTGTAGTAGCCTAGATTTCTAGGCTGTCATATGTATTTTTCTGTTAACAAGCAACTAATAGTCTAGGTGCCACAGTGGTCAATTTAGTTTAGGCCTAAAAAAAGTTGTTTGTTTCCTGTAACCTTACCCTAACAAGTTTATATTCAAAAAAATCCCTACCCTAAAGTTTTTTCCGCCCTCCCAACGCCCAATCAACCTAAAACATGCATAAAACACACATTTTTGACCAATAATATAAAGAAAAAAAAAATATTTTACCGACCTACCTACCCTATTTCTTTTCGGACCGTTACAGGAAACAAACAATTTCTTTTTACGCCTTACACTTATCTCACCAGGGGAATAGAGGATCCAGTTTGAGTATGACAAATCCTCTAGAGATAGGAGGAGCAGGTGGTGCCATCTATCTACATACCTGGTACTACACCACACTGCTTGGTCAGCACAGAAGGGAATGTCAACTTTTTAGGGACAAGGAACCTAGTCTACTAAGTGTAGCTGAAGCCCTCTACTGACAGACGTGAAAAATAAGTTTGTTTTGAATCTCCCGGCCCTCTACTAGGTGGCTATCGTTTTGATGTCAATATACCTTAATAATGTCTTAAAGTTAGTGCACGATCAAACATATGTACCAACAAAGACCAAAAGGGGCCGGTTGGGTGGGACAAAAGCAGGTAGGTACTTCTTAGTAATAGTAAAATTACTACTAATTTTCTGATTACTATCGAAGTACTTACCTGTTATAAAATATAATGAAACAGGATACCACCAGGGTTATAATGGCTTGTGTAACAAGATTTTGATGGATGCTAAATTGAAAATAATTCAAAAAAAGAAATATTAAAGGCAGACCCACCACTGCGCCATTGTGACATCACATATTTTCTTACCTGCTGCTACGCACAAGCAATGTCACATATGATACCACCATATAATAGTGCTGGGACGATATAATCGATTAATCAAGCGATTGATCATCTTCGATTATGTTCTCTGCTCACATGGCGAAAGTCTCCATTCAAAAGGGGTCTTATTTACTATGAAAACCATGCATAAATGCAAAGGATTATTGTAATAAACATGCACTTTGAATTCCTGACCATTTATCACTCAAATTTAATTGGTAATCTGGCGTATATCAAACACTGGCAAGTGGGCGTGTTAACATTTATCATTATCAATTAATCGATCATAAATTTAGATGATTAATTGAGCTGAAATTTTCCAAGAATTCTGAGCACTACCGTACAACAATTGTTTTTCTCCCACTCAGAGGCCTAAATTATGTGTAGATAAATAATAAATAGTTGTTATCTTAGCACACTTATTTCGCCGTTCAATATTATGTGTAGGTTATACTAAAACCTGCAAAACTTAAAATAAAAATCCGTGAAACTGATCACCCTTGTATGTAATGTAAAATTGGGTGTTTTCCTAAAAGTTGATACCAAAAATGAACGATGAACATCTTTCAAAAGGTTCTGTTGAAGGCACTAAATGTCGGCCTGGTAAACACACAGGATTTTCTGCAGCTCCAGCAGTGGATCCAACAGTGGTGTGTGTGCACGTAAACAAGCATCACATACGCGATCTAGCGCAAGTTTAATCTAAGGAAAACAAACGATGCATGTCACAACACACACAAATTGTCATAGTTGAGTTAGTGCATAGGCGGCCTTTAAAATGCTGACTAAGTTTAGCTAGCTTAGTACATTAATTTTCTTCTTTTTATCGTGCCGGAGAAGCAGGTTCTATCACTCATGGATGGAACCTGTATTTCGGCTCTAATTTGCCACTGCAAAACAACTTTTAAGGATGCCATTAAAAATTATAGAAATTACAAAATTAGAAATTATAAGAAAAGAAAGAAATATTGTGCACAAGTAAACCATGTTATACTTCATACACTTAACAGGTACGTTGAAACATGATTTTGCAGGTGCAATGGAAAAATAATTGATACTTGAACAAGTTATTGAGTCAATTAAAACCTACTGTACACCTCTGTCATCCTTAATGTAATGAATAGATGTAGATCGTGAATTAATTACATATGATTAATCTCATATTACTTGGTAACTAGATTCTCTTTTATCTCTCTCAAAATAGATATCATTGCTGCTGACTTAATTGCTACATCCACCTTGGATTTTTTATTCCTGCCTCATATTGCAACACTAATTAAATTCCTTTATTAAGTGTGTTGGCTATAAAAAGCTTATAAGCACATTATGTAGAGAGAGAGAGAGAGAGAGAGAGAGAGAGAGAGAGAGAGAGAGAGAGAGACGAGAGAGAGAGAGAGAGAGAGAGAGAGAGAGAGAGAGCGAGGGAGGGAGGGAGGGAGGGAGAGAGAGAGAGAGAGAGAGAGAGAGAGAGAGAGAGAGAGAGAGAGAGAGAGAGAGAAAGATAGAGAGAGAGTCATTCCTCCCAGTAAGTATTATCTGAATTCTCTGTTAGACGTTAAAAGATGGGCAAGAAATTCTTATGAAGGTTTTTTATATTATGTCGATAAGTCTGTTTGAAGTGTTTGATAGAATATTGCACATTTTTCTGAAAGATATTTCCTTGATATTCTGCCCTTTTTAGTTGGTACATAAAAGCAAAGGTCCTTTATTTTTTGGAATATTTGAGGGAAGGTTTTACATTTACTTCAAATAATCCCTTTTCCAGAAAGATTTCAGCTCAATTAATCATCTAAATTTATGATCGATTGAGTGATTACGATAAATGTTCACATGCCCACTTGCCAGTGTCTGATATACGGCAGATTACCAATTAAATTTAAGTGATAAATGGTCAGGAATTCAAAGTTCATGTTTATTATAATAATCCTTTGTGTTTAAGGCCTAAAAAAAGTTGTTTGTTTCCTGTAACCCTACCCTAACAAGTTTTTATTCAAAAAAATCCCAACCCTAAAGATGTTTCCGCCCTCCCAACTCCCAATCAACGTAAAACATGCATAAAACACACATTTTTGACCAAATAAAAAATAAAAAAATTCCGACCTACCTACCCTATTTTTTCTCGGACCGTTACAGGAAACAAACAATTTCTTTTTTTAGGCCTTATGCATGGTTTTAAGGGTAAGTAAGGCACCACTAAGTGATCTGCCCTTTTGAGGTGTTCTACAGAAGAAAAGGTATGTATTACCCTTCTGTATCTATTTCTCACCATGTGTTAGGAACCCAATATCAGGCCCCTGTTTGAGTGTCTTTTTGATAACCATGAATTTATTGCTGCTTTTAGTCAAATCTCCTTTAAGCTAAACGTTACATGAATAATTGCATTTTTATGATCAGGTCTTCTTCTCTTTCCTATGTATTATCATTCTTACCGTTAACCTATCCTTAAGCAGATTCTCGAAACTGTTAATCAAAAGTATTGTTGCTTGAACTGCAGGGGCGGGATTGGATTTACAGGGAACAGCGAGATTCTTGAATAATTCATAGCTGGGCCTTATTAGAAAACAAAAACATGCTGTGTTGGCTACAGGATTAACCTGGTACGAGGCAACACATAATAAGCGTGCATTAGATGCACAGAGAGGGGGAGAGAGAGAGAGAGAGAGAGAGAGAGAGAGAGAGAGAGAGAGAGAGAGAGAGAGAGAGAGAGAGAGAGAGAGAGAGAGCGAGAGAGAGAAGAGAGGGAACAAGAAATGGGGAACGAGAGTCAGAGAGAGACAGTGAGAGAGAGACACAGAGAGAGACAGTGAGAGAGAGAGAGAGAGAGAGAGAGAGAGAGAGAGAGAGAGAGAGAGAGAGAGAGAGAGAGAGAGAGAGAGAGAGAGAGAGAGAGAGAGAGGAACAAGAGATGGGGAACGAGAGAGAGAGACAGTGAGAGAGAATGAGAGACGGAGAGAGAGAGAGAATCAGAAAGAGAGGCGAAGTTAAGGAGAGAGAGAGAACCTTAACATTTTTAGGCAGGAGCAGCCTCACCTCCTAGGAGTTCAGATTTAGGAGCAAATAAATCCCCAAGCATGCTGTACCCCAGTAACAGTGGCATGCTTAACAGTGTGCCAGTGGCAGTTGCTACTAGTCCACATAAGATAACATTGAAAATTCTTCACAGATATTGTTGCCTGTCCAAAAAGGAGTTTTTCAGTAAACTGACCATTCAAAAGACAGTCTGGATGGGTTCCAGCTTAGTCCCTGGTGTTTAATCCACCAGGAATAGGTGTGGGGAAGTCCAGACTATCTAGCAATTACTATAGGACACACATATGACGCGTGTCCCAAATATAGCGAATTGGGGAGTTTTCGCATCATAACGTATCTCTATGTTAGCTGAGAGTAGTAGACAGGGAGTGGGCACTTTGCCTGCATCATCAAATTTCGCTGCCTCCCACTGAGTCATAGATAACCTATGTACCCTGCCTGCTGACCCCATCTCATTGGCAACCTATCTGACCTAGATATGATGACATTCTGTGTACCCAGCCAGCCAGTCAGCCAGCCTCTTTCTGAAAAAAATCATGTGACCAATACTTCCCCAGGCTACACCGCGTAACCCGAGGCGCACATACCCTAGGTACTAGCTTGCTGTGCCTATGGGGTTGCGGATCAAGGGGATGTATTTCTCTGATGTTAGCTATGGCTGACAGCGCCAGTACAGTAAGAAAAAAGTACTGCGGTTTTATATATAGTGAAGCGGAACCACACACAGACACGTTATTGTTCTACTGTGTTTGTTCTACAGTATCTATGTTGGGACTAAACTTGCTACAAGTCTATGTTAACTGGCTGTGTTAACTGGCTCTTCCCAATGTTTCATTGATCTACCCTGAAAAGATTTCATCCCTAGTTTAGTTCCGTATCAATCCACAAGGGGGACACACAAGAGCTGTTTTTGATAAGTTTCAAACTGCAACTTCTGAAAACTGTGCTGCCATCAATAGGTTGAGAGAGACATCGCACCTACACAATAGTTGTGGCAGCATGGCATTAAACCTTACTGATCAGCCTGAGAACCAGGCTATGTTGGGTTTGGATGAATAAAATAATGGATATGTAGCGAGAGACCAATTACTATATGCGCTATATAGTAAAGACCTGGCTATCCCAGGGATCTCTGTTAAATCTGGCCTCAGTGTAACATCACTAGGAGACATTAAGACCAGTTAGGGTTCTCGTATCGTTTTCACTTTAGAGAAAGCTGCGAACCAACATGCACTGAACATAACTTTTTTGCTATTCAGGGCAGCCTGGCTGTTTAGGTTGACCAGGTGGTTTCATGTCCACTTGTTTTTAGAGGTTGTTGTACAAACAACAACCTATATTCAGTTCGCTTTTGTTGTCTTGCATTCCCGGGGGGGGTCCTGGGAGCTGGTTGATGCATTTTCCCTATGTTGTCTTACATGGCATTTTTGGAAAATTCTAGGCGAATGATCTGGAGAGTGGGGTGTGGTGGGGTCGTTTTGTTTAATGTTTCTGTTAGAGTTGGGTGTGTAGTTTATAGAGTTTGTTTCATTGTTTCTGTGGGTTGCCTAGTTTTTTTTTGGTGGATTTTTACGTGTTTATACATTACGTTTTCTTCACTCCAATACGATTCTGTAGCGCGTCTGGTCTGGTGGGGCGGCCGTTGGATGCGCATGCGTGGGTGGATGCGCATGCGTGGGTTTTCTGCATATTTAATGCGATCGGCTAATCACGTGACAGCACCACGTGGTTTGTCTCTGGTGAATTATCCAATGAGCGGTCTCACTGCCTCACCGTCACACCACGTGGTACTCTTTCCCGCGGTTTATTAACCAATGAGCGGCTATTTGTATTTCTTTTTGTACTATTTTACTTACGTGTTCATTCACGTATTTCTTACATTGGCTAGGTTACCCTCCGCCATTTTGAATATCGGTTTTGCCGAAATTTGCACCCCGATTTCAAAGCTTTCGTTTGTGGCCATCTCTAACTCTAAAATTCTGAAACCAAAAGAATTAACAAGCCAAGTATCTATATTATTAAGATTAATTCTTTTGGTTTCGGAAAATCGAAAATATTTTGAGATATTTGTCAACACGCATCGATGGTGGCGTGAACATGGCGATGGGTCGGGTTTGACGAAATTTGCACCCCGATTTCAAAGCTTTCGTTTGTGGCCATCTCTAACTCTAAAATTCTGAAACCAAAAGAATTAACAAGCCAAGTATCTATATTATTAAGATTAATTCTTTTGGTTTCGGAAAATCGAAAATATTTTGAGATATTTGTCAACACGCATCGATGGTGGCGTGTTGACCACGGCGATTAGTACATTCTCAATGGTACCTCGCCGATTCCTGTCAATTTCATCAAGCTATCTCCCCCCGATCACAATATGACTACCTACCTGGATAGATGAGATCCTCATCTATCTGATTCAATCATTTTTTTAATTCAACTTCAGGTTGGAAGCGAAAAAATAGCTTTTCGCTACAACCGGAAGTTGATTTTTTTGATATAGCGAGATTAGGGCATTGATATGCATTGTGTGCATTTCACACAAGAAACATACTTTTCTGCGATCGGCTAATCACGTGACAGCACCACGTGGTTTGTCTCTGGTGAATTATCCAATGAGCGGTCTCACTGCCTCACCGTCACACCACGTGGTACTCTTTCCCGCGGTTTATTAACCAATGAGCGGCTATTTGTATTTCTCTTTGTACTATTTTACTTACGTGTTCATTCACGTATTTTTTACATTGGCTAGGTTACCCTCCGCCATTTTGAATATCGGTTTTGCCGAAATTTGCACCCCGATTTCAAAGCTTTCGTTTGTGGCCATCTCTAACTCTAAAATTCTGAAACCAAAAGAATTAACAAGCCAAGTATCTATATTATTAAGATTAATTCTTTTGGTTTCGGAAAATCGAAAATATTTTGAGATATTTGTCAACACGCATCGATGGTGGCGTGAACATGGCGATGGGTCGGGTTTGACGAAATTTGCACCCCGATTTCAAAGCTTTCGTTTGTGGCCATCTCTAACTCTAAAATTCTGAAACCAAAAGAATTAACAAGCCAAGTATCTATATTATTAAGATTAATTCTTTTGGTTTCGGAAAATCGAAAATATTTTGAGATATTTGTCAACACGCATCGATGGTGGCGTGTTGACCACGGCGATTAGTACATTCTCAATGGTACCTCGCCGATTCCTGTCAATTTCATCAAGCTATCTCCCCCCGATCACAATATGACTACCTACCTGGATAGATGAGATCCTCATCTATCTGATTCAATCATTTTTTTAATTCAACTTCAGGTTGGAAGCGAAAAAATAGCTTTTCGCTACAACCGGAAGTTGATTTTTTTGATATAGCGAGATTAGGGCATTGATATGCATTGTGTGCATTTCACACAAAAAACATACTTTTTTCAATAAATTGTCACGTCGCCGTTTCTGGGTCAAAATTTACAAATGGCCCATCAAAGTGTTCGCAACAAATAGGGCTTTTACCCTATTATCATAACTTGTTGCTTATATTTGTAATTTTTGAAAAAAAATGGCGACTTCGGAAAAAAACGGCAAAAACGGCTTTTTGGAATGTTGATTTAGGAACCCTGGCGAAATTCTAAATTTACTTATTAATTTCGCCACTAAAACCGGAAAAAAAGTTTCAACTTCAAGAAAACAGACTCTAAATAATCCATCCTGCCCATTTGTGGATTTTCTTTGATCCCCACAATCGTAAGAAAACAACTTTGAAAAAAACGGAAGTAGTAAATATTTTTATCGCGATTTCAGCAGTCAGTATATATACCCTTCTCACCATGAGTGTAGTATGCAGTCCTGAAGTTAGCAGACCTTTAATCCTGCCATCCCTTCCGTTCTCACTGTTGTTGTATTTTAGATAAAGATATGATTTTAATTGTTTTGGGTGACAGGAAAAGTGTGTACTGTTATAATTTATTGGTCACAAACTTATAAGCCCAAAGAGCATGTAATGCGAATGCATGGGATGGCAGGGTTAATGGTCTGCATACTTCAGGATTGCATTTTCACTCATGGTGAGAAGGGTGTCAAGGGACATAACTGCAGGCAGCACTCATAGAAACTGGCTTCGACATCATACTGCATCTACACCAAAGAGCATCATAGGAACTTGATTCACCTGACAACCCAAAATAGTAAGCATACATTAAATTGAAATAAATACAAAAGTATCAATACAAAACTATCACTCAATATACAATTTTATAAAAACACATCCACAAAATATAGAAACCATGCAAATCTTCACTGTCCCTCAAACAACACAATTACTGTTTAAAGAAGATATTGTGTCGGTGTGATAATATAAGATTGCATTTGGTGAGATATGTTTTGTGTTGATATTTTTGTGTTGCTTTGATGGTATGTATGACTCTAAATAATCCATCCTGCCCATTTGTGGATTTTTTTTGTTCCCCACAATCGTAAAAAAACAACTTTGAAAAAAACGGAAGTAGTAAATATTTTTATCGCGATTTCAGCAGTCAGTATATATACCCTTCTCACCATGAGTGTAGTATGCAGTCCTGAAGTTAGCAGACCTTTAACCCTGCCATCCCTTCCGTTCTCACTGTTGTTGTATTTTAGATAAAGATATGATTTTAATTGTTTTGGGTGACAGGAAAAGTGTGTACTGTCATAGAAACTGGCTTCGACATCATACTGCATCTACACCAAAGAGCATCATAGGAACTTGATTTACCTGACAACCCAAAATAGTAAGCATACATTAAATTGAAATAAATACAAAAGTATCAATACAAAACTATCACTCAATATACAATTTTATAAAAACACATACACAAAATATAGAAACCATGCAAATCTTCACTGTCCCTCAAACAAAACAATTACTGTTTAAAGAAGATATTGTGTCGGTGTGATAATATAAGATTGCATTTGGTGAGATATGTTTTGTGTTGATATTTTTGTGTTGCTTTGATGGTATGTATGATTATTTTTTCAGGTTGCATGGTGTAGGTGAAGTAGCAGACCTGAAGTATGCAGGCTTCTACCCTTTGATGCCGATGCCGGTCCCATACCCCTTCAACCCAGTGCTCGGGCCCAAGCAGCATCTCCCTGCATTTGTATCGCCCAAGATGCAAAACAAACGAAAATACTGATCAAAATAAAGGGAAAATTACAAAGTTTGTGTTTCTGATGTATTTTTTAACACTATTAGGTATGATAGAAAGATAAAGAAGTTCAAAGAATGGGAATTTTTTTTGAAATTGTTCTAGACTGATATTTAATGTACATTCACAAACTGGCTCTTATAGTTGTATTTCTTGGCACTATTAGGTGTGATAAAAAGATAAAGAAATTCAAAAATAGGGAAGTTTTTTTAAGTGCGGATTTAGATAGAAATCTTATGAAAAGTTTGGAAGATATGTGTTTCAGATGTATTTTTTGGCACTATTAGGTGTGATAAAAAGATAAAGAAGTTCAAATAAAAGGAAATTGTTTTAAATTGCTCCAAACTGATATTAATGTCTATTCACAAACTTGGTTTTTGATTAAAAAGTCTGTAAGTATCATCAGCAGCATTACAAGTGTGTATCAGTCTATTTTAGGTTTAAGTACAAAGTTATTGCATGCATATTGGGTTTCTGGTAGTGCTGGACCTGCTTTAGTGGCGGAAGATCATGGCCAGGGGCATATGTCCCTTAAGGGGCCATATGGTTGATATTTGTGCATGTTTGCATTCAGGCAGTGTTTGGCCATTTTCATGTAAAGGTAAGTCACGGACTAAAGTTCTTCAGGCAGCAGCATATTAGTTGTGGCAAGCATGCTGCTGGTGGGGTTTTGTTGGCTGTCATTTGCAGTGCTGGTTGTAGGCTTTTCCCATTCATGTTTGGTGATCTACTGGATTAGTGGTGGTGAGTTTGCCATAGTTTCTTGGATAGCTAGGAGTGGGTTATAGTTTTCGAAAATATTTGAGGGAGGGTTTTAGATAGAATTCTTTTGAAAAAATTGAGGGATATGTGTTTCAGTTGTATTTTTTGGCACTATTAGGTATGATAAAAAGATAAAGAATTTCAGTGGAAGGGAAATGTTTTAACTGTCCAGGTTTGGGGGTTTTGGAGCATTTTTCCAGGGAAAAAATTGAATAGTTTGTGTTTCTGATGTATTTATTGGCACTATTAGGTATGATAAAAAGATAAAGAAGTTCAAGAAAGTTGAATTTTTTTTAAAATGTTCTAAGCTGATATTTAATGTCCATTCACAAGCTTGGCTCTTATAGTTCATCATCAGGTAGCAAAATCACATAATCCAGGAACATATGCCCCTTAAGGGACCATAAGGTTGATCCTTGTGCATGTTTGCACTCAGGCAGTGTTTGGTCATTTTCATGTAAAGGTAAGTCACGGACTAATGTTCTTCAGGCAGCAGCAGGTAAGTTGTGGCAAGCATGCTATTGGTGGGGTTTTGTTGACTCTCATTTGCAGTGCAGGATGTGGGCTTTTCCCATTCATGTTTGGTGATCTACTGGATGAGTGATGGTGGGTTTGTCATAGTTTCTTGGATAGCTAGAAGTGGGTTATAATTTTGGGAAATATTTGGGGGAGGGTTTTAGATAGAATTCTTATGAAAAAATTGTAGGATATGTGTTTCAGATGTATTTTTTGGCACTATTAGGTATGATAGAAAGATAAAGAATTTAAGGAAAAAGGAAAATGTTTTAAAATGCTCCAAACATATATTTAATGTCCTTTCACAAAGTTGGCTCGTATATTTTTTCATCTGGTTGCAATATCACATGAACCAGGGGCATATGCCCCTAAAGGGTACATAAGGTTGATCCCTGTTCATGTTTGCTTTTAGGCAGTGTTTGGCCATCTTCATGTAAATGTTTTGTGTTACTTTGATGATATGTCAGATGTCAAATTTTTAACCCCGCCCCCCATCGCTCTCTTTTTCTGAAGTATGTGTGTTAAAATGTTCATGTTTATATTTGGCGGATAGGCTTAGTGATTAGTTTAGTTTGTCAAAAGTTGCATTTTATTTATGCGTGCTGAATTTTAGGTTATGATGAAATTTTTTATTCGCTGTTTAACTGTTGGTCTTTTTTAATATTTGAGAGCCGGCACTTATTTTAATGCATGGGCTTTGTTGTATATACTTAGCTTATGTGTTAACATTTTGTGTTGTGGGGGAGAGTCACAAGCCTCTGTTAAGGGGGAGTGGATTTTTGGCTGTTGGCAACATGTTTGATTTTGATGTGGTGTTATTTGCAGGCAGCCAGTCAGTTTGTTACATGCATCAGTGATTGACTTTAACATTTTCAGACAGGAGCAGATTTGGCTCCCAGGATTTTAAGTTTAGGGGCTATTAAATTCCTGTGCGGCCACCACGACGGTATGGTTTTGCCAGGGGTGCATTGTCCAGGTTTGGGGATCTTGGGGCATGCTCCCAGGGAAAAGTTTGAAAGGTTTGTGTTTCAGCTGTATTTTTTGGCACTATTAGGTATGATGAAAAGATAAAGAATTTCAAAAAAAGGAAAAGTTTTTAAAATGCTTTAAGCTGATATTTAATGTCCGTTCACAAACTTGGCTCCTATAATTCATCATCTGGTAGCAAAATCACATGGTTCAGGGGCATATGCCCTTTAAGGGACCATAAGGTTGATCCCTGTGCATGTTTGCATTCTGGCAGTGTTTGGCCATTTTCATGTAAGGGTAAGTCACGGACTAAAGTTCTTCAGGCAGCATTAAGTAAGTTGTGGCAAGCATGCTATTGGTGGGGTTTTGTTGACTGTCATTTGCAGTGCAGGATGTGGGCTTTTCCCGTTCATGTTTGGTGATCTACTGGATAGGTGATGGTGGGTGGTGAGTTTGTCAAAGTTTCTGGATAGCTAGAAGTGGGTTATAGTTTTGGAAAATATTTGAGGGAGGGTTTTAGATAGAAATCTTATGAAAAATTTGAAAGATATGTGTTTCAGATGTATTTTTTGGCACTATTAGGTATGATAAAAAGATAAAGAATTTCATAAAAAAGGAAAATGTTTTATAGTGCTCCAAACTGATATTAATGTCTATTCACAAACTTGGTTTTTGATTAAAAAGTCTGTAAGTATCATCAGCAGCATTACAAGTGTGTATCAGTCTGTAACCACTAACGAAAAAACACAAAAATCAGAAAAATTTCAAAATAGCAAAATATTAAAAAAACAAAAAATTGCAAATGATTAACTACAAAAAGACATACAAGGAATCAACCTCTTGACGCCACTGGCGTCTATCTTGTTATTCATCTCAGATTAAACCTAACTCAGCCTGAAAACCAGGCTATGTTAGGCCCTGCAGCCAGACTGAGAGAATGATAGGCACAAAGGCACGTTTAACCCATTGACACTCAGAGTTCCTCTAAAAGTATCGTCTGCTACTCCCATACTTATGAAAAGATATTGGTAAAAAAAAAGAAATTTAACAAAATATTTGAAGGAGAGTAGTTGTTTGACTTCTGATTAACATTTCTCCTTCAATTTTTTTCCCCAAAAATGCTTCTGTCAGAAAAATATATCCAAAATCGTCAGGCCTTTTTTGGCCGCTCTAAGTATGAATGGGTTAATATTGAATGATGAATAGATAAATATTTTATATTCTCTGGGAGTGGGATTGATTTATTAATTAATCTCCATAAAGAAACTCCTTGCAACACAAGTGCAATAAATTGTACTCAGTGAGAACATCAACTGAGAGATATGAAGCATGAATATAGATATATTCTTTTCATTAGAACCTGTTGGTGAATGATAAATCAGTATTTTACTGTTAATAATAAAAACAGTATTGTCGCAGCTAGGCGCTAAAAGCTGATCGCTCATTTGACGCATTCGTTTTGTCATCAGGCCTAAAAAAATAAATTGTTTGTTTCCTGTAAGGGTCCGAAAAAAAAAAGGGTAGGTAGTTCGGAAAAAAATAATTTTTGCAGTATTTTTTTGGTCAAAAATGTGTGTTTTATGCATGTTTTACGTTGATTGGGAGTTGGATGGGCGATAAAAACTTGAGGGTAGGGATTTCTTTGAATAAAAACTTGTTAGGGTAGTGTTACAGGAAACAAACAACTTTTTTTTAGGTCTCATTATTCCACCCATTTCTGCCTGGGGCCTAAAAAAATGTTTGGTTCCTATTACGCTACCCTACCTAGTTTTTGTCCCCTACCCTAAAGTTTATTTTTCAACCCTACTGAAAAATTAACTTTTCCTACACCAAAATAGCCTTGCCGTCCTAAATATCAATTCTCCAACCATTAAAATATGAATTTCTGGATGAACAGAAGTACAATTACTGCATATAAAGACAATAACAACAAGGCAAATTTTTATCGAAGCCATCCAACTCCAGGGAATAGTTTGAGTTAAAGAATAAAAATAATGAAAAAATAAAAAATAATAAAAATGTTCTTTAAGATTTGATTATAAATTCACAACACTTTTGAATTGGAGGTGTGGGTTTTAGGTATGATCACCATCTCTCCTTCAAATCTTTTTTCAATACATGCTCTTGACTATCAATATATATTTTCAAAGTCGTCTGGGTGTTTTTTGACAATACAGGCATGTTTCAGTTATAAAGGCATACATGTTTGTATGTTTCTAAGTCTGCCCTATCTTGAGAGAGAGAGAGAGAGAGAGAGAGAGAGAGAGAGAGAGAGAGAGAGAGAGAGAGAGAGAGAGAGAGAGAGAGAGAGAGAGAAAGAGAGAGGAGTGTGAGAGAAAGAGAATGAGAGAGAGAGAATCAGAGAAAGAGAGAGAGAGAGAGAGAGAGAGAGAGAGAGAGAGAGAGAGAGAGAGAGAATCAGAGAGAAAGAGAGAGAATCAGAGAGAAAGAGAGAGAGAATCAGAGAGAGAGAGAGAGAGAATCTGAGAGAGAGAGTGAGTCAGAAAGAAAGGTAGATTGTTTTGTTTGTGGTTCTCTAACCATAGATAACCACACTGATCATCAATTAACTGTTTTATACTGATCTTGATGTGCTTACAATGGGCTGCCAGGCTTCACACAACTATTCAGTATTTAGCTTTCAACACATAGAATTTACCAGTTCCCTTGTGAATTAAGTGACCTTTAATTGTCTTTGAATCAATGATTTCTCATGTGAACCTAGTAAATACTTTTATCAATAGCTCCAATGTGCATTGTGATGTCTAATTCTGACAAATGTTGTTTTCTATTGTATGATCAATAAACCGTTCAATTGTAACAATGTGCAAGACAAAGCTTTCATAATTTTTTCACTAGTGTTCCTTAGAAGTCGTAGTCTTTGAACCATTATTTTGTATTGCAATGATCAATAAACTGTTCAATAGTTCCCAAAGGCTTGTAGTCGTTGAATTATTGATAAATCTTCTGTAATAATTAGTACACTGTCCAAGTGTGGCCTGCACATTTGCAAATTTCTTTCCCTTAACTATTATATTGATGCAAGAGCCCTCATTTGTCTTTGTCACCTATGTATTTATATATATATATATATATATATATATATATATATATATATATATATATATATATATATATATATATATATATATATATATATATATATATGGCTGAAAAAGTGATGATAAAGAAATTTCCCCCAGATTATATATATTCTTATAAGGCTAATCTAAGAGTCAGGAGTATACCGTCATATCTGGGATTGGAGAGTGACTGTTGTTGGGGGATCCGCAGTGGCCCAGTGGTTACGTTGCCTGGCTCCCAAGGGTTCAATTCTCTGCTGGATCCCCAAGCAGGTTGGCTTGGTCGCTATATAAATGTGTGGCATTGTGGAGGGCTATCTTAATGGCCCTTCTGCAACTGGAAGACCCCTTGGAACTATTTGTGAAGAGAACGGAATTCTACCCGGTTCTGGGTAAGGCCTAGAGAAAAATATTGTTTGTTTCCTGTAACAGGCCGAGAAAAATAGGGTAGGTAGGTCAGTAAATTCATTTATTTTTTTAGTCAAAAATGTGTGTTTTATGCATGTTTTACGTTGGGACGGCAGAAAAAAACTTTAGTGTAGGGATTTTTTTTGATAAAAACTTGTTAGGGTAGGGTTACAGGAAACAAACCACTTTTTTAGGCCTAAAGGGGTTTCTGTCTTGTCGCGTTATGACCAGGCATCAATGCAGCGACCCGTCTGCCCGTCATTTGGACGGGAAGATTAAGCCAAATTCAATTAAATGGTGGGCGGGAGGTCCTCCTAAAACCTCTTAAAAGACGCCCTAGCCCTGGCCAAATCATACATTCAAAGACGGGGAGGAAAGGAGAAGTTTTTATTACAATAATGGCGGCGTCCTACCTGGTATTCCTACATGTTTCTTTGCAAGATTTGCAAAGAAAGACATGACTTATTAGCTTTATATCTGCAAGACATCGCAAAAGACGATGTCTTGCGTGCCATGCGGTCCTGTCGGTCAAAATCGCCGATCCCAAAATCACCGACTGCCTAAATGGCCGATCTCAAAAACGGCCGATAAAACTTATCATTCCCAATATTGAAGTGTTACAAACATTCTTGTCAAGTTCTCTATGTTTTGTTATTTGTCTTTGTTTAATCCTGAATGTCAATTCTAGACATATTTATGTCCCAAGGCCAAGACATCTTTCAGTTATATGATTTTTTGCGAATGGCGATTTTGGAACATACGATTTTGACCTGACACCAACCAATCATAGACGCTAATTCCCTGACAGTTTTTGACAAAATAAATCGACTTCTGAGACAATAAGATGTCAGGAAACAATATTATCAACTTAGAAATGATTAATTTCTAAGTTTAGATGCCCCCCAATAACAAGTTGAAACACTCAATTTGATTGTTGGTGATACAACGTAATTTTCGAATTCAAAATGGCGGCCGCCGGCCCGGCACGATCGCTCAAGTGGTGATCATTCAACTTCACATTCATTGAAAGCAGATGTCCAGCTGGCGGATCATCTATAAATTAACATATTCTGAGAGGTGAGAGCAACTATATCCATTTGAAATTTATTCTTTAGAAATACTTGGTGTGAGCACTCTTTATGTAGATCAGCGCTGACCGGCAAATGATTTAAATGAGCCGTGAACATTGAATAGCTCTACTCTACCATGCATTGCTGAGAGGCTCCAGAAATGATCTCTCAGGCATGGGTATAATATTACAACACAAGAAGAGGATCTGGACGATGTGAAGGTAAGGTAATGGACTAATGGCACTTGTAATTTTTATTTTCCTACTTGTTTATTTCACATAAAAATGGCTCCTGAACATGACTTCATGCTTTATAAACTTGTAAAAGGGAGGCCACATTTTCTAACCTTTGTAACTGCTGAATCTTTATGTTCAGATCATGATTTCCGGCAGAAATAAATCAAATCTTTATTTTTCAGGATGTTTTTGTTTGTGCATGGGCAGTAGTTATATAATAAAGTACATGTACATCAGTTTTATTTTCAGTTTGATTAATGTTGTTTATTTCTAGACTTTATATCTCTCTGAAACTATCTGCTTGAGGATGGGTGGCCAGGGTCCAAACAAAGCAGGATAAATAAATAAACATACCATTACTGATAATTAAGATTGACATATAGATTCTAGATAAAAATTATATATATTTTTTAGAAAAATAATAATACTGGGGCATCAATCTGAAATCACAAGTTGAAAATTTCATTGTGATTTTGTGACTTTTTATTCATAATTTTGTCTTGGTATTTGTAATCAGATTAGTAAGAGGTTAATTTGAACATTTGCCTTTCTGGTCATCCTGGTATATATGTAGTTTGGCAACAAAAGTTGATCAAATTTGACAAAACTAGGAAAATAACTATGAAATATATTATTCACACTGATAAAACATACATTTCAAAATGTAAAATATATGAAAATATGTGCCAGGAAAAGCCAGAAAATGCATTTCAGAGCAGGGGCATTTCACGGTAAGCTGCAGGGTGCGAACGGGACAGTTTGCAAAAGAAAACACTGGATAATTTCTTAACAACTTATTTGAAATCATTCATTTTCACTTCATATGAACCATTCCAACTATTGCCTTCTATACCCACTTCAATTTTAAAAATCCGTTCTCATAATAAAGAGTTATGTTTAAAAAAAGACAGGGTGCGAACGGGACACCTCTGCGACATGAGATTTGAAATAATTTGCTAACTTCAGAATCTCTGCTCTATTACAAACACTACACCTGTATAAGTAGCATGACTAGATCACCAAAATACTTGTGCACACTATGATTATCTTTGTTTTCAAGAAACATGCTTTATGAAAGAGAAATTTTGATATCAATCACATGAAGTCGGTTGCGAACGGGACGGGTGCGAACGGGACACTTTTGTCGCATGAAGAAAAACTAGTCTTTTTATCATTAAATCATTAGGAAAATACCTAAAACCATCAGATTTGGATATTACACCAAGCGAAGCAGCAGATATACCTTTTTAAGCATATATTTATGTTGATAGAAGGAAGAAATTTCAAATTTTATGACGTGACATTTTGAATGATTCGCTTCTTTTAAAATCTCTGCTTTGTTACCAACTCTACACCTGTATAAGTAGCATGACTAGATCACCAAAATATTTGTGCACACTAAGATTACCTTTGTTTTCAAGAAACATGCTTAATGAAAGAGAAATTTAGATATTTACCATGTGAAGTCGGTTGCGAACGGGACGGGTGCGAACGGGACACTTTTGTCCCATGAAGAAAAAACGGTATTTTTATCATGAAATCATTAGGAAATACCTGAAACCATCAGATTTGGATATTTCACCAAGCTAAGCAGCAGAAATACCCTTTTAAGCATATATTCATGCTAATAGAAGGAAGAAATTTCAAATTTTATGACGTGGCATTTTGAATGATTCGCTTCTTTTAAAGTCTCTGCTCTGTTACCAACTCTACACCTGTATTATATATATATAAGTAGCATGACTAGATCACCAAAATATTTGTGCACACTTTGATTACCTTTGTTTTCAAGAAACATGCTTTATGAAAGAGAAATTTTGATATTCATCATATGAAGTTGGTTGCGAATGGTACGGGTGCGAACAGGACACTTTTGTACCATGAAGAAAAACATTTCTTTTTATCAAAAAATCATTAGGGAAATACCTAAAACCATCATATTAGGATATTATACCAAGCTTAGCAGCAGAAAAACACTTTTAAGTATGTATTTATGCTGATTTTAGAGAGAATTTCAATTTTCTGTAATGGTAGGTACCTGCTGAAAGTACGGAGCAGAATTTCAACTCATATAACATCCCTGATATAAATGCATTCATAAGTGAAGGATACCATATATTTTTCAAAAAACATCATACATGAATTATCTATTCTACACATGTGAAAGCTATCTTCTAATTACCAGAGTTCATAAGGGGTTGTTTCTCAGCACATTAGTATTTTATGAAGATTCATCTAGTTTCAATGTGACTCTCTAATATGTAAATAAAATCCAGAGAATATAACTTCATTAAGGTATATACAATCACCCCTTGCAATCAAATAATAAGCTAATAATTAAACATATCAACCACAATTCAAAAGCTACTCTTTATCAATAGCAGCCAATATCACTTCTAAGTATCCATTGTACCCATACAGAGGTGAAATGGTGAATACGTAGTTAAGCCTTCGATGCAGGACATCAGTACCTCCCAGAAAGGTATGGGACCCTAAACTTAGTATTAAAACTAGTAATATTTACAGAAATATTGATTCCATTTCCAGCTTATATACTCAGATAACTTCATTCAAATGCACAGCGCATTCTATGTGAAGAGAGGGAGTTCAAGTAAGGAAATATCACCCAAAGAGTCCCGTTCGCAACCATACTGTCCCGTTCGCACCCTTTTTAAAAGTTGTAATTTACTGCTACATATGGAGTTAATACACATTTCTAATAACTCATACTTGTATAAAGTGGATAGGAGGAGATTCCTTATTGATTTTTAAATGACATGCCTAGTTTTGAAAATATCAAAACTTTTGAAAGTTGAAAGGGTGCGAACTGGACATCTGCATCTAGGACAGGCCATTAAAGTATGCTTTTGAATTATTTCTGCTATTTCTTCATAATCATTTGATTACATAGTGATAAATTAATATGTCTGTGAAAGTCATTAGTAAAAATATAGAATTATAGTTGAAATATCTCAATTTTTCAAATGTCCCGTTCGCACCCTGTGGAATACAGAACTTAGGATTAAAACTGCGATATCTCCAAATATACTTAAGTCAGCAAAAAAATAATCATAGATTCATGAACCGTAGAATGTTTTCTTTTTAAACTAAGTTAAAAGAATTTCATAAATACATTCTGAAAATTTGAGGTCTGCGGACCAATTACTGTGAAATGCCCCAGCACCTAGACCACTCTGGCTTCTGGGGTCCTTGAGCGGGCCCCAGACCCCCGGCCGAAAGAGCGCTCGCTCCATGAGCGACCGCATCGAACGTGCTGCGTTCGATTACCAGGACACCCTGTCTGCTCCAAACCCCAATTTGGACACCCTACTCTCCAAATCCTGGCTAAGTCCCTGGTTATGACCTTAGCTGTTGAAAGCAAAATAAAATCCCATTCCTTGTTGTGAAGGGTAGATCACAGGAAGGGACTATAAAAAGAGCAATGCACGTGCCCAGTTAAAAGCCTGTGAAACAATGGGGTACTGATAAGAGCTAGCTAATTTGCATAACAATAGTGTCAGACTGGTGTTAGAGCTATATTGGTAGGAGTTGCTTATCTCCGAAGGCAGGCGAGATAATTTGCTAATTTGCATAACAATAGTGTCAGACTGGTGTTAGAGCTATATTGGTAGAAGTTGCGTATCTCTGAAGGCGATGATGTTGCATGGTATCTGTTTTTCAAGAGCAGCTTCAAATTGCAAATAGGTTATTTGCTTTCTGCAGAGGAAGGGACTTAGCTGGGACGCTTCCTGTCTGTCATTTGGAAAGGCAGTTTCCTGAAATCCTCCCTTTTGGACAGGCAAAAGTTTCCATGAAGAATTATCAATTTTGACTTTTTGTGGGTAATAATCAAATACTTTCCTAATAAACCATTTTCCACGACATGGCTGAATTGCCAATTGCCAATCGACAAAATAAGGCTATTAAATGTTTGTATTTAATGTTTGTTTGTAGTTTATATTTGGATTTAATAATGATAATGATAATCTTTATTTAAAGAGTGTAATTCAGCTCAGTGGCATTTAGGAGCATCCTCAGAGGCCCTCAGGTATGTTTACGATTAGCCCGAGGGCCCCAGGGTTACAAAGTAGTATCTAGTGGCTTTTAGAAATCGAGACTTGAAAGAAGGTAGAGATGGTGCATATATGGTTTGTTAGGAATATGTTTGGTTATTACCCCACAAAAGTTTAAATTAGAAATTCTTCATCAAAACTTTTGCCTGTCCATGAAGGAGTTTTTCAGGAAACTGCCAGTCCAAAAGACAGGCAGGATAGGTGCTGGCTAAGTCCCTGGTGGGGCTGATTGCTTCAGTTAAGCTATACCAAACTTTGGGCGCTGAGTATGAAATGCATTTTTGGCCAATTGATGTATTACATTTTGGGACTGATAGCAATGAGGAGGTTGCATTGCGAGTACCATAACCGTGATTTTCTTGTGCATATGATGAGTAGCTAAATCTTTAGATGAGTCGCTAAATCTGGAAAAGAAGAAATTTTGGAAAAAATTGCTTTTTTGAACAAGCATTTTCTATATTGGCTAAGACTGAGCACGGGTTCTATTGATCAGTAAATGTTGGCAATTTTTCCGGAGTAACATGAAGTGGCCAATAGGTTTTATGCTTTCAACTCAGATTGAAAAATTAGTAAATGTCGGCACCTTCTTCTGAGTAACAACAAATGACAAATAGGTTTCTTGCTCACAGTAAAGATTTAATTTAAGTATTGGTCTACAGCTGCAACTTTAATCTGGCGTACGTAAGTCATCTGAGGGTGAATAATTTGCGATTCCTAAAAGGGCAAAGATGTATCGGCAGCTTTTATACTTAACCCTTCCAATGCTAAGGCTATTTTCGTCCAAAGCACAAGGATGCGGAGATTTCTTAAAAAAACGTCTAAACCCTGTCATGTTGGTATTCATAGGAAAGCTCTCACTGAGTAGTCTCAGATTAGTACCCATGTGCCAGGGTTTCGGCCATTTTTCAGGTTTTATTCATCATATTGTGTTGGCCAAATTAGTAACCAACAGCATATTAGGATTAATGGAAGCCTTTATAATGTAGGATAATTATAGCTTTTTGGCATCTTT
This sequence comes from Maea johnstoni, assembly GCA_963942565.1. NCBI lineage: Eukaryota > Metazoa > Annelida > Polychaeta > Spionida > Magelonidae > Maea > Maea johnstoni. Next base: position 6,833,994 of record OZ012696.1, on the reverse strand, counting down.
CTTGATTAACACATGCATTTATTGTGATTAACGTCGGAAATAAATTTGAGACATTAAAATCTTTTTCTTTACGTTGAAAATAGTCAGCTATTTTATTAGCACGCAATCTGACTAGGAAATAAGGTTCAAGCATCATAAGCAATAGGGAAATGTAATTTTTTTAATCATGGTTTAACATGTTTCTACATGCTTTAACATGTTTTCCTACCAAAACTTGCAAATCAATCCTACGTTCACAAGATGTGAAAACATGTTGCGCTATGTTTTGCAAATAGTAGGGAAGGAAAATAAGCCGTGGCATAAAAACTTAAATCAATGGAAGATACACAATACACAACTACTTCAGTTAACAAATTTGATCATTTTTTTCGGTGAGTGTATTAAAGATGTATAAGGTTGCCACTTGGCATTTTCACTCTATGAAGTTATTTACTGGTTGCTAATGTTATGATACAAAATGATGCATTACTGAAACCCTGGCATAATGGTACTCATCTGAGAGTTCTCAGTGCGAGCTATCTAATGAGTACCAACATGACAGGGGTAGGAAGTTTTTCGAAAACCTTTGCATCCCTGTGATTTATATGCAATTAGCCTTAGAATTAATTGGAAGGGTTAAAGTCAGCAATAAAATCAGAGCTAAAAAGATAAGTTTAAATCTCGGCAACTTTTTTTCTGGAGTAACATCAAATGATAAATACTGTAGGTCAGGGGCTTAAATAGCCACCTATGCGTCCAGCGTGTCATTTGGACACCCAGAACACTGTTTTTGACAGTTTGGACACCCAAAATCTAGGTCAGATTTGCTGATGATGACAATTTTAGAAGAGAGTGGATGTAGTGTCACTCCTACAATACAAACAAATCAGTTACTGACCTAAAAGAGCTAAATCTGTATATATATATGGTTTATTTTATTAGTAGTGTGAACTTTGTACCACACTTTGGACACCCAAAAGTCTATGAAACCTTCGTTTGGACACCCTTTTTCCAAATCCTGGCTAAGACCATGCTCTAGGTGCCTCAGGTTTCTTAATAAAATTGCTCTCAACTCAAATTGAAGGATTGGTTGATGTGGGTAACTTTTTACTTGACGAGTGATATCAAATGACAAATATGATTTGTGCTTCAACCATGATTATACTGCCAACTTTGGTTGAGACAGAAGAGGTAAGTTTTAAAAACATGTGATGGTTAACCCTTCCAATGCCAAGGCTTATTACTTTCGTCCAAAGCACAAGGACGCAAATATTTTTGTAAACCCTCTGAACCCTATCATGTTGGTATTCATTGGATAGCTCTCAGAGAGTTAATACTCTCAGATGAGTATCCAATACTTGCCAGGGTTTCAGTCATTTTTCAGTTTTTTTGTTACATTTAAAACTAGCCACCAGCAGCATGAGGATTCTGACATTTATCGGTAAAATTATCGGTAGCTGTTTTTCATTGGCTGATATCACAGAAAATTTCCCCTCCACATAAAAGGGTGTGTCTGTCATATCTCCTCTGACAGAGCTCAGGAAGCTTGGATTTTCGATGAATCAACTGTAAATGTCAAACCACCACGAACGTGAGATTGCACATCAGATTTAATATCACTCAGAATTTGTTCTTTTTATATTGATAAATTTTATATCCAATATGGCTCGACGTTACCTGAACTCTTCACGGGCTAGATGCCCTTTAACTGTTGCTAGCCCAGACATTCTGTGATTTTGAAATATAGCATATGAATTATTAGATATGTATGTTATACGTGTGTATAATTATATATATATATATATATATATATATATATATATATATATATATATATATATATATATATATATATATATATATATATTTATATATATATATATATATATGTATATATATATATATGTATATATATATATGTATGTATATATATATATATATATATATATATATAATTATATATATATATATATATTTTTATATATATATATATATATATATATATATATAATATATATATATATATATATATATATATATATATATATATATATATATATATATATATATATATATATATATATATATATATATATAAGTATGTGTTAGTATTTATGCATGTGTAACATTATTTTTACATTACTGTGTATGTCATTTGATAGTTGTTTTCTTGTCATTTCAGGTAGGTGGTGTTTATTCTGATTTCAGAGAAAACAACAATTCAAGGTAAATTAAATACACACTTATGTCCATGTCCCCATCATCTTTGGAGTGGATATTTGTTTCAAATAGCTATGCAGGCAATACAAAATAAAAGCTTTTGCATTTACCACTCAAGAGTAGAGCCATTATGAGTTTTCTAGTATATGGATGTTTAGTACTAAAATGGGTTGCAAGAGGATATAGTGCATGGGTTTTTGTATATCAATGGATATTTGGAAACCCTTAAGTCAAATAAAACAGTCCATGGCTCAACATTAACCGTTCCAATGCTGAGGCTACTTTCGTCCTAAGGACAAGGACTTTTGAAAAATGTCTATAAGCCCTGTCATGTTGGTATTGATTGGATTAAGCTCTTGCTGATTACTCTCACATGAGTACCCATATGGCAGAGTTTCGGTCAGTTTGCACGTGTGTTTTTTTAATCATTTTGTTATGACCAGCCACCAGCAGCATAAGGGCTAAGGCTAAGCCCAATATTAGCCCAGGGCTAGTTGTTGTATCTAAGGGCTATGTGTTTCATGGTTAGCCTAGCTTATCCACATTTGCAGTTTGGACAGCTGTAGTAGGTCCCCCTAGTGGATTAATTCTGAACTAAACCTGGACTGAAATCAATTAACTTAGAGTAGATCAGTGAGGCCCGTGAGGAAAGAGCCAGTTAACACAGATTTGTAGCAGGTCTAGCCTTGGAAGAGCGAATTCCAACAATTGTCCGTCCGCCTGAGAGACTGACAGCATGTACAGTACTCAACACAATCTTCCTGAAATTTGAAAAAATTCAAGAATGACTTACGCGACCCTTCCAATGCTGAGGCTCCTTTCGTTAAAAGCACAAGAATGCAATTATTTTTGAAAACCATCTAAACCCTTTTATGTTGGTATTCATTGGATAGCTCTTGCTGGGTACTGTAAGATGAGTAACCATTTGCCAGTGTTTCAGCCATTTTCAGGTTTCTAGCATCATTTTGTATTGGCCAAATTAGCCACCAGCAGTATAAGGGTTAAATTAAAAGCACAAGAATGCAATTATTTTTGAAAACCATCTAATCCCTATTATGTTGGTATTCATTGGATAGCTCTTGCTGAGTACCCATGTGTAAGGCTGTCATTGGTAAAAAGATTTATCGATTCGATAATCGATCAAATAATTAACAATTCGGTACTTTGATTCATATGAAATTCATTGGAGTGCAGTAGATACCTGCTGCACCTATTAATGGAGATCTCCCCCAGCTGAGTTTGACTATTGTGGATTGACCTTGTGACCCCCACACATAAACATATTACGTCTGTGTGAATTCCAAGATAAATAGAATGGAAGCGCACAGTTGTGGTTGGGAGTTAATGCTGTTCAGGCTGTTCCTAAAAATAAAATTTATGTAACTTATTTTAAATATGAATCGATATCTTTGAAATCGATAATCAGTAAGTTTTTTTTTATCCATTCATCAATCGACACGGGCGGTAATAATGACAGCCCTACCCATGTGGCAGGGTTTCAGTTGTTGTCTTTTGCATAATTTTGTATTGGTCAAATTAGTTATTAGAAGAATATAGGCTAATAGATATTCTGCCAAAGAAAAAAAGTAAGTTTATTATTATCCACTCAACTTGCACCGCAGTGACTCTGGCACATGGCGCCATGATGGCCTTGCATCCAAGCCAGACTAGAATTCACGCACATTTTATTGATGTGCCACGCAATTGAAATAAAATTGTTATAGTTAACTGGAACTGGAAATATATAACTTTGAATTCCACAGCAGCTGTCACCACCATTTATTACTTGAGTATTGATTTTTTATAGATTATAATCAGAGCTATGTACTCAATCGTACAACAAAGTCAGGGAACCGCCGTGACCTAGTGTTTACAATGCCTGGCTCCCAAGGGCGAGTTCGCAGATTCGAGTCTCTGCTGGATCCCTATACGGCTTGGCCTGGTCGCTATGTGAATGTATGGCGTTGTGGAGGGCTGTCTATGGTACTTCTGCAACCAAAAGACCTCTTGGAACTATTTGTGAAGAGAAGGAAATTTATTCCCGTTACAAGTTTCTATCTTTTCGCGATATGACCTAAGCTGTTGAAAACGACGTTAAAACCCATTCCTTCCTTCTTTCACAACAAAGCCGCAATATTTTCATACTTGGATTTACCTAACGAATAACCTTTTGATGTCCTGCAGATAGCGCTATCAACTTATAACAAGAAATGAGTACCGTATTCCTCTAAATAAATGCACATGCAGGTATCAAGTTTTGAAAAAAAATCGCTAGAAGGGGTATTTTTAATATGCAATCTTCCGATTAGCTGCACCCTAAGCGCTGCCGATCTGGGCAACAATCCATTGCCGTTATATGAGCTTGAACACTTCACGCCCTTTTGTTACGCCATGTCTGATTGGACGATTGAGCGATGGCGCCCCAAGGTCCGATAGCGCGAAGTGTTCAAGCGCTTGAATATTCAATCAATATATGGCCTGTGACGGTCCCTCATGTAAAGGTAATTTAGGAACCATTTACATTTGTGTGGAGGATCAGAATGACAGGAAATAAGGCCTAAAAATAAAGTTGTTTATTTCCTGTAACCCTACCCTAACAAGTTCTTATTCAAAAAAATCCCTACCCCAAAGTTTTTTCCTCCCTCCCAACTCCCAATCCACGTATAACATGCATAAAACACATATTTTTGACCAAAAGGATTATGCAAAGAATTTTTTTTTACCGACGTCGACCTACCTACCCTAGTTTTTTCAGACCATTACAGGAAACAAACAATATTTTTTTCTTGGCCAAATGTTTGCTGGCTTGCTTCCAACATTTTTCCGGAAAGGGGGGGGGGTTACGTTTATTTGAGGACTGTGCGCTTAATCGGAGTATTACGGTACTTATTATTGATTTTTTATGTGTTTATAAACTGTCAAAGCAACCTCAAATAAACTGCAAATCCTAACCTTTGCTCAGGTTATTTTCTTAATTACAAAATCAATATTTTGTATGATATAAAAATCACTATTTTTGTACTTCAGTACACATCATCAATAACCACGCAGATAGCACATCCTAGGGTACATAAGGCAAGAAATGAGAATGTATATTTACGTTGGCCTAGACAGAGGGTATTTTTTCCTGAAAGAAATTGCATTGTGTTGCATTGTCCATGAGGTAGCCATTAACCCTTATGCTGCTGCTGGCTAATTTGGCCACTACAAAAATGATGCAAATACCTGAAAAATGCCTGAAACCCTGGCACATGGGTTCTCATCTGAGAGTACTCAGCGCGAGCTTTACACTGAATACCAACATGACATGGTTTAGATGATTTTTAAAAACTTTTGTTACCTTGTGCTTTGGACGAAATTATAGCCTCAGCATTGAAAGGGTTGAATCAATTTTATCCATTTTTCAAATCTTAAATGATACATTTTACTTAACTTTTTTGATACAATACTTTTTCCTATTGGCTATTTGGTATCATTTCGAGTACCGATACTTCTCCCTAGAGTTGTTGATAAGGTTTTGAATAACATTTCATTTCATTTCGTTTTGACCTTTAGTCTTTAACACCGAATTGACGGGTTGCTTTTGGCTGTTGCAAGAATTGAAGAGTTTAAACACATTCATGCATGATAGTGCCCGAGCTGGTTATTTGGTAATATCTCTCTAACAAAAGGAATTTCATAAAAATATTTGAAGGAGAAATCTTAATCAAATTCAAATAAAAAACTATCCTTCAAATATCTTGTGAATTTGAGACTAATTTCAAAGTTATTTCGAAAAGATCCAGACAATACCTGTCTAGCTACTTTTTCCCCGTGTGGGCATTGATAAGTTATTGTTTTATCGAAGAACTCAGAGCAGCCAAAAGAGGCCTGACGATTTTGGAATTATGTAACTTACAAACACATTTTCTTTAAAACATTTGAAGGCGAAATGTTGATCACAAGCCAGACAAGAACTCTCCTTCAAATATTTGGTGAATTTTTGCTTTATTCAAAAGATATTTTCAAAAGTATAAGAGTAGCAGACGACACTTTCTAGAGTAACTCTAAGTGTGAATGGGTTAAAGTCCATTGGGATTGCAGTGTAGGGGATGCAATATTGTGAGGATTGTATGCTAACTTATAATTATGAGTACATTTATCATCGTTCTATGTTTTGTGTCTTTTTGATTAATGTATTAATATTATATTTGATAGGATGCCTATTTTGTCCTCGCATTGCGTGCAAGGGAACACTAAACTAATAACCTATTTTCCAACCTTGGGAAAAAAGCTAAATATGGTTAACTCACCAACGCTCAGCTGCCAAAAGAAGCCGGACAATTCTGGTGATATCGTACAGGCCTAAAAAAAGTTGTTTGTTTCCTGTAACCCTACCCCAACAAGATTTATTCAGAAAAAAAAACCTACTCTAAAGTTTTTTCTGCTCTTCCAACTCCAAATCATTGAAAAACATGCATAAAACACACATTTTTGACCAAAAAAATAATGCAAAAATTTTTTACCTACCTACCCTATTTTTTTCCGAACCGTTACAGGAAACAACCAATTTTATTTCTAGGCTTTAGCATAAATGGGAAAATATTTGAAGGATGTATATTTATTGAGATACCACCTACAACTCCCATTCAGATACCAAGTGAAATAACAGTAAACTTAAAAGTTATTGTTAAAAGTAATCATAGATCTAGACAGCATTTTCTGAAGGAACTCTTAACCCTAATATGCACCTGGTGGCTAATTTTGCAATTACAAAACGATGCAAATAACCTGAAAAATGGCTGCAACCCTGGCACATGGGTACTCGATCACCTGAGAGTACTCAGCGACAGCTTTCCAATGAATACCAACATGACATGGTTTAGATGGTTTTAAAAGACCTTTGTGTCCTTGTGCTTTGGACAAAAGTAGCCTCTGCATTGAAAGGGCTAAGCATGAGCTTCACTTGTAAACCATGGTCGTTTTTATGAACAATGAACAGGGGTTTTATGCACTGATCTATTATTGCCCACAATGGCCAAAAGGGGCCTTACATTTTCTACATAGTTACAGATCTACCTGGTTCCTCGGACCTATGACAGCTGGCTTACAGGTATATTATTTCTGACCAATGAGACAGCTTGCTCTAATTGAGATTAACCCTTCCAATGCTGAGGCTACTTTCGTCCAAATCACAAGGATTTTCAAAACCATCTAAACCGGGCCTGTCATGTTGGTATTCATTGGATAGCTCTCACTGAGTACTCTCAGATGAGTACCCATTTGCCAGGGTTTCGGTCATTTTCCAAGTTTTTTGCATTATTTTGAATTGGCCAAATTAGCCGCCAGAAACATAAGGGTTAATTAATGAGCTATACTGTAAATTCTCGGTAATTAGGGACACTCTTTTAATAATAACAATTTTTATGGGTTCAGGGTGGCCCAATTGCTTTCTGAAAATACTGACAAAGCAGAGTAATATTAGTGGCCCAGATTTGCCTTGATTTCCCTTTATGGCGACCTGCTATAGATCGAGGGTGGCTAAGACTTCCCAATAATCATTTTTAGCACAATAATTATACTGGGCCAAATTCTTAGGGTGGTCCAAGTTTTCTAGAATTTTTGATAAGATTGGCGTCCAAATTTTTAAGGGGGACCACAATATACTCAGATTTCAACCATAAACATGTATAAATTTATCAAAATAAGGCATGATATCTGTATACAATGTCATTGGAATTATATGGAGATGGAAAAGTTCAAATATATGCTTGAGATTGACATTTTAAGAAATTCCTCACAAAAAAATTTGGGTGTCCGGAGGGGTGCTTTTTAAGGATTTGGGTGTCCAAAAAGACACCCAGACGCCCTGCTGGCTAAGACCATGGATTGTAATGACCAATGAAGATCTCTGAAAAAAAAACATAAGCAGGGATGTCCAACTGTCACATTGTCGCACCATAGTTCGACAGAGGTCTCAAAACGTGTGACAAGACAAATCCTTAAATCACTGTTTAATTTGGGAAATTTTCGGGAAACTTGACCAAATAATTCAATTGAATATTTCACTACCACTATGATATGGCACTTTGGGTCAGCAGTCAGGCAACCACTGGTGTAGTTATCTACAAAATCGATAGAACCCAAGCTGAAGAATAAGACCTATTCCGGCTGTAGACAACCGTTTATCACCTCATTATATTGCATTAAGGGAAGTTTATCTGAGCAGGCCTGAAAGTGTTACTGGCCCATAAAATTCACAGACAACGTTTATTTCTTAAAATATTTATTTCAAAAACATTTGGTGACATTCTTGAGGGGAGACCTTTAAACAAGAATGTCCCCCAATATTCACTGGCCCTGTATGACCAGTTGGGGTATTTTTTTACTGGCCCGGAGCTGCTTTTGGGAATTTTTACTAGCCTAGTGCCAGTGGTTCACTGTTAGCATTCACCCCTGCTGAGCTTATATAATTTCTATAACTGGTGTTATTCAACTACTTTATGTAATAACAGAATGAACATATCCCTTTAATATTTCCAGCTTAACCTAACCTTATGTGGCATTATATGAAATTTGTCTAAACTTTTCGTAATCATCAGAAGAAGTGGGTATTGAAAGTGCAGGTTAGGTAAAAATGCGCCAGAAGGGGTCCTTGCAAAATTCTGTTCAGACGCACATCCTGTGCTGTGCCTGGTTTGGCTGAAATAAAAGAATGGATACGTGAGCAAGGGATATGTATCTCACCTATTCTTTTTACGATTTCACCAAACTATTGGATTACTTCCTGCATAATGAATCAAAGTAATTCAAGATGGCAGTGGCTCGAATGTGGCAAGAGTTATATATTAGGGTGAAAATCATGCAAAATTTGACCAGTAGACATCCAAAAGTCCACTAGTCTAGTCGAGCTTTGGAGAAATGTATTTACTAGCCATCCAGACTCTGGCTTTTGCTTGGTTTCACTAGCCCAAACTAGTCGGGGATACCTTGTATGTTGGATGCGGAAATATCAATAAAAACAAAACAATTATCAATCAAGTCAATAACACATTTAATATAGATAAAATATTCATTTATTGATGCATTAAACAATTGAAATCTATTGGCTTATATGATAGCTTAATATCTCCAGGTGGTCTCTATGTTGATCTTAACCTTTATGCTGCTGCTGGCTCTTTTGGAAATGATGCAAAAAAAACACGAAAAAATGAATACCAACATGCCAGGGTTTAGATGGTTTTCAAATATCTTTTGCATTCTTGTGCTTTGGTCGAAAGTAGCCTCTGAGCATCGGAAGGCCTAATTAGCGTTTCTTCTCGTAATATTTTTGCCAAAGTTGCTTTAGTACATCAGGTATCGTCAAAATAGTCATACGATTATTCCGTGCTACATGCTTTAAAGGGTTAACCCTTCCAATGCTGAGGCGACTTTAATCCAAAGCACATGTACACAAAGATTCATTTAAAGCGTCTAAACCCTGTCATGTTGGTATTCATTGGATAGCTCTCACTGAGCACTCTCAGATGAGTACCCATATGCCAGGGTTTCAGTCATTTTTCAGTTTTTTCGCATCATTTTGTTATGGCCAAATAAGCCACCAGCACCATAAGGGTTAATCTCTCTCGGTGATATGAATTGATTGATGATACAATTGAAAATTTAACACCTGATAATTATTGTCTTTAACCTTTTTTCTAGACCGTTCGCATGTTGATCTAATCTAGTGTCTCGCAGGGAGGACAATATTTCCGTCATGATTCGGTCGCGGACAAGTTGTCCCTGCAGATTATCAAATTCTACTCAATATTCAAATGCTCTAATTAAAAGGGGAATATAGGGGGATTCAACCCCCCTTCTTCTATGCACCTTAACCCCTCCAACTCTCAGGCTACTTTCGTCCAAAGCACAAGCATGCAAACAATTTTAAAAACCTTCGAAACCCTGTCATGTTGGTATTCATTGGAAAGCTCTAGCTGAATACGCTCAAATGAGTACCCCCCTATGTGCTATAGAGTGTCAGTCATTTTTAGTTTTTTTGCATCATTTTGTATTGGCCAAATTAGCCACCAGCAGCAAAAGGGTTGAGAATATAATTATTGGAGGTCAAATGCTGTGAAAGCTGCCCAGTGAACATCTCTGTACATTGAAAACCTCAGTACACTGGATATTTTGCATTCCCCGTCACCATGATTAGTTATGAAGTATGACCTCAATACATTGAATGCCTGCAAACATAGAATAGTTTTCAACTCAACATGAATGTTTAATGTACAGAGGTATTGCTGTATCAATAAAAGATCAAAATTCAATTGAATCAATAAAGCCTAAAATCAAATTTCAATTAAATCAATAAAGTTTAAAAATCAAACTTCAATCAAATAAATGAAGCATAAAAGCAAAATTCAATCAAATCAATGAAGTGTAAAAAATCAAATTTCAATCAAATCAATTAAGTATCAAATATCAAAAATCAGTAATGAATTAATTAAACAAATGATAATTTAACACCTAACATGAATCAAATAGCCTTATTTCTAGGCAATCAGTGTACCTCAACAGGGTGTAACATAGGTTCCAAAACATTACTTGCCGAGCAGGGCAAGCTGCCCCTAAAGTTTACTTGCCCCGCCGGCACTTCCACTTGCCCTGCCCCTCTCTTAAACAAAGGCGAGTTACATTGCGAGGACTCTGTCGAAAACATTACTTGCTGAGCAGGGCAATTAAAGTTCTTGTTCTGCTTGCCTGATTGCCATTATTTTGCTGAATTCACTTGCAACTTGCAACAGGACACGTGTCTATTTTGCATGCTCTAGTTGACATTCCCTTTTGTGCTGACCAAGCAGTGTAGTGTAGTACCAGGTGTGGTCGATAGATGGCACCACCTAATCCCCTGATCTCTACTCAAACTGCATCCTCTATTCCCCTGGTGAGATAGGCGTAAATTAAATTGACCACTGTGGCACCTAGACTATGTGTAGCCTGCCTCCCAGGCCATATTTAAATGTCCTCCCTCGTGGATAGATGGCACTGCGGTATACTAGGAGGTCAGTCTGAAGTATGTGATACCGACTAGAGCTCAAGTGTGTCCCCCTTGAGGATTTATTAAGAATTAATCCTTGAGTGAAATCAACTCAGGTTAGATCAGTGAAAGAGCCAGATATCACAGACTTGTAGCAAGTCTAGACTATGTGATGCTTCGTAACAATAAAAAAAGCAATTAACAGAAAAAAACATATGACAGCCTAGAAATCTAGGCTAGATCTACCCTAGTGTCTAGACTAGGTTCCTAGTCCCTAAAAAGTTGACATCCCCTCCTGTGCTGACCAAGCAGTGTGGTGTAGTACCAGGTATGGTAGATAGATGGCACCACCTGATCCTCATATCTCTATAGGATTTACATAAACTGAATCCTGGTGAGATAAGTGTAAACTAAATTGACCACTATGGCCACCAAGAGTATTTGGTGCCTGGTAACAGAAAAAACATAGCAGAAAAAAAACATATGACAGCCTAGAAATCTAGGATTAGATCTACCCTAGTGTCTTGCAGGGCTGACAGTAATTGCTGCATGATTCAGTAGCTGACAAGTCATCTTTGCAGTAGCACCTGGTGCAGACATATCAAATGCCACTAAATAACCTGCGTAAATAGATCGCTGTCATCTCCCCAGCCTCTAAGGACCCTATACAAATAGCGGACCGGAAAGACAAATAAATCCACTCTCAGGTCATAGCCTACCTTGTTACAGCTGTTAGTATAGTATCCCTGAGCCAATACATTGGAGAGGTAGTCAGTAAATCATGGGCGTTTATTTTGCGTGATAGGTAATATAAATGTTGATGTCAAATCGGATATTTAGGAATAGATGATAGGGAAATTACTAGTGGCGGATAAGAATAGAAGTAATGATATTCAGAATAAATTCACTCAATGATAGCCTACTTAGATTTACAGTTCTTGCTTTTATCTTTGCAGCTAATACACTGAGGTAGTAAATACATCATAGTTGTTTATGTTGCGTGATAGGTTGCATAAATGTTGTTTCCGGTCTGAGATTTAGCAATAGATATAGCAGTGGAAATATGAATAGCCAAATAAATATATTCGAAAAATGATATGCAAAATAAATCCACTCTTAATGATAGCCTACTTAGATTAACCCTTCCAATGCTGAGGCTACTTTCTGCCAAAGCACAAGAATGCAAAATTGAAAAACCACCTAAACCCTGTCATGTTGGTATTCATTGGATAGCTCTCACTGAATCGAGTACTCTGAGATGAGAACCCATGTGTAAGGTTTTCAGTCATTCTTTAGGTTTTTAGCATCATTTTGTGTTGGCCAAATTAGCCACCAGCAGCATAAGGATTAACAGTGTTTATGCGTTGTTCTCCGTGAGCTAATACACTGAATAACTAGTAAATCATGGAAGATAGGTTGCGTGACAGGTTGTATAAATGTTGTTTTCATATCTGAGATTTAGGAGCAAGTAGTAATGGAATTATGGGTAGCCAAATGTACATAATTATTAGATTAAAGGATATACAAAATAAATTCACTCTCAGTGACAGCCCACTTAGATTAACAATCTGCTTGCTTAAATTGTCTCTACAGGCTATTTCACTGAATAGGTAGTAAATACATTATGGGTGTTTATGTTGTGCGCAAACTGTAAGCCACAAGGCCATATATGTAGTATATAGATGCAGGCATACATTTATAAATGATAAAGTAAAAACACAGTAAAGCCCTGTAGGACCAGTAACATCTGGTATCTACTGGTCCTGCAAAAAAATTTAAAATCACAAGAAAAAACATTGCATTAAATTCATTGACAATGTTTATTTTATATTTTATCTTCATTTATTTCAAAAACATTTGGAATAATGTTTGATAATACTTTGGGGACAAGAATGTCCTTAAATGTTCACTGCCCCTGTAGGACAAGTTGAGGATTTTTTTTATTGGCCCTAAGCCGTTTTGGGGGAATTTTTACTGTCCTGGGGCTAGTGCTTCACTGTTAGCGTCGAGCCCTGTAATAAATTAAATAGGGAGTAAGATAATCATGGATGTTACGTGATAGGTTATATAGATGTTGTTTTCAGATTTGTTTTCAGTCTGATATTTTGGAATAGATAGCTGTGGGATTATGAATGGCCAAATAAATATATTAGAATGAATAACATACAAAATAGATCCCAATGATCTCAATGTTAGCCTATCTGATAACAGCTGCAGGCAAATACACTGAAAAGGTACGGTCATTTCTTCGAAGGCTCAGCCGCCCTAGGAATCTAGGCCACTATAATTGATTTACAAAATAATTACAGGGAAATCTCGCCCACCCACGATCCATCCAAGGACACATTTCGCCAATTGTCGGCCACCAAGTAAATTTCATTGAAATAACAAAAAACATTTAGATTTCCAAAGTTCGCGATTGATTTCTGATTATAAATGATCATCTCTAGTTATTCGCCACTCATCTGAGAGTACTCGGCAAGAGCTTTAATTCTAATGCATACCAATATGACAGTGTTTTTAAATGGTCTTCAAGAATGTTAGCGTTCTTGTGCTTTGGACGAAGGTCAATTGCAATTAACCCTTGGAAGGGTTAATTGCATGATGGGTTATTTAAGTGTTAACCCATTCACACTCAGAGTTCCTTCAGAAAGTACTGTCTGCTACTCTTATACTTTTGAAAATAACTTTGGAAAAGTTGACGAAATATTTTAATGAGAGTTGTTGTATGGCTTCTGATAAACATTTCTCCTGAATGAATACCAACATGACAGGGTTTAGATGAATTTCAAAAGTCTTTGCATCCTTGTGCTTTGGATGAAAGTAGCCTTAGCATTGAAAGGGTTAAGCTAGATGAGGAAATCTTACCTGCCATGTCGGGCAGGCACACTCTGATTTACCTGCCTTTCAGCTATTTTGATATTTTTTACCTGTCAGGGGCAGTAGGGCAGCCCTTAATGTTGAGCTCTGTCATTGCAAAGGTTTCACAGTATACGTCAGAGGGGCTATTGCATTTTATCTGCTGGTTGCTAAAAGGGCCATAAAGTGAGATGCCAATAAAGTAACTCCTTAACCATTTCTATGCTGAAGCTATATTTTCGTCCGAAGCACAAGTATGCAAAGATGTTTGAAAATCCTCTAAACGCTGTCTTGTTGGTATTCATTTGATAGCTCTCACCGAGTACTCTCAGATGAGTACCCATGTGCCAGGGTTTCAGTCATTTGTCAGGTTTTTTGCATCATTTTGTATTGGCCAAACTAGCCACCAGCAGCATAAGAGTTAAGCCTGGTTGTAGGCTGAGGCAGCTAGGCATAATACCCCCACCACTATATATACTAGGTTTGATGTACATCTCTCCATGCGTGGATGGAGAAGCAGTTTCATATCATTGCCTCAGTGCAGTGTGTACCTGATTCTGCCTCCCTCGAGGCGGGGCGTCTCGGTACACTGTATTGTTTGGGTGAACCCGATCAATCGTGGTATGTGTACAGGGCCTACACAGTGCAGGAGGAAAGTACGTGAAGCATTCAGTCGCTTGTGTGGAGTCTAGCGGTAAACAAGTCCAGTAAAAAGGTGTTGCCTAATTTCTCTGAGCTACGTACGTACAGGGTACAGGACCTGAATCAACAGGGTAACAAGGGACAAGAGTGGAACAATCTGAAGTGTGGAGTCAACCCTTAAAAATTAAGTCCCAGAAATGTTGCTGTTCTCTAAGCTACGTACAGGGTAGAGGACCTGATTCACTGTGGGATAGGTATACCGAGAGAGGTGCGGATCGAGTCTATCAAGTGCGGAGTCTATCCAACAAATGTTGCCGCTCTCTAAGCTAAGTACAGGACCTGAATTACTGTGGGATAGTAGTAATGAGATTGGAACAATCTGAAGTGTGGAGTCTACCCTTAAAAAGTACCACAAATGTTGCCATTCTCTAAACTTCATACAGGACCTGAATTATTCTGGAACAGGAGTAACGGGAGTGGAACATTCGTAAGTGGGGTGTTTACCTGAACACAGTGAGGTGCTAAGGTTTCGCCAGTCTCTGAACATTTCATTGGATGTGAATTAGTCGGAGACAATCCTGTACGGGATCGCACAGGATCTGTATCATCATTCCCATACAAGAGTAAAGTGGGATTTCCATGCAGTGCAGTTAAAGTCAATTGGCGAACAGGTCCTAATATGTATTGACACTGTCTCCGAGATACATACAAGTGGGTAATCACAGCTCAAGGACGCAAAGATTTTTGAAAACCATCTAAACTCTGTCATGTTGGTAATCATTGGATACCTCTTACTGGGAACTCTCATATGAGTACCCATTTGCCAGGGTTTCAGTCAATTTTCAGGTTTTTGCATCATCTTGAATTGGCCAAATTAGCCATCAGCAGTATAAGGATTAATGGGGGTCACATATAATAGTTGAAGCCCATGCTGGTACAATAGTGCAACTTTTCCTATCATTTTTGTATTGGCCAAATTAGCCACCTGCAGCATAAGGGTTAAGACTCTGTAGCCCAGTCCACTTGTGTGCAGGTCCTTTAACCCATTAACACTCAGAGCAGCCAAAAGAGGCCTGACGATTTTGGAAATATTTTCACATTTTCTTGAAAACATTTGACGGAGAAATGTTGATCACAAGCCAGACAAGAACTCTCCTTCAAATATTTTGTGAATTTTTGCTTTATTCAAAATATATTTTCAAAAGTATGAGAGTAGCAGACGACACCTTCTAGAAAAACTCTAAGTGTGAATGGGATAAGTAAATCCTGCCTATATACGAGCTCCGTAAAGAACGTCCATACAGGATCTGTATTAATTAATACAACACGAGTGCAGGTATGAAGAGTGTGATATAGTGCGTATCCAGTCTATCAATTGAGAGGATCTTACAGTAATGTGTCAGTCGTCCCACTTTTTACAGTACAGGGAAGAAGAACAAGAAGAGTGCAATCGCAAGTGGGAGTCTCCTGACAAACAGGTCCTTTAAGTATTTGCATACTCTGATATACTTATTCATAAGCTATGGAATTTGGCAATTGAGCAGAAGAGGAATAAGAAGAGTGCAACTTCTTAGTGTAACGGCAAACTGGTTGTTTATGTATTCACGTACACTGAGCTCATTGCATGGAGATAGAAAAAACGGATCAGACTGTATTGAGGTGTGGATACTGGGAGTTGAGCAGATAAAAAACAAGAAGAGTACAACTTCTTAGTGTAACAGCAAACAGGTCGTTTAAGTATTCACGTACACTGAGCTCATTGGAGATAGAAAAAGGGATCATACTGTATCAGGGTATGGATACTGGAGGCAGGTAAGCTGAAGGCAAACAAGAATATATATGTATATATATATATATATATATATATATATATATATATATATATATATATATATATATATATATATATATATGTATATATGTATATGTATATATATATATATATATATATACATATATATATATATATATATATATATATATATATATATATATATATATATATATATATTCATATATATATATAAATATATATATATATATATATATATATATAAATATATATATATATATATATATATATATATATATATATATATATATATATATATATATATATATATATATATATATATATAGTGCAACTTTTTAGTGAAACAGCAAACTGGTTGTTTAACCCTTCCAATATTGCTAAGGCTACTTTCATCCAACGCACAAGGATGCAAAGATTTTTGAAAACCATCTAAACCCTTTCATGTTGGTATTTATTAGATAGAGTTAGCTGAGTACTCTCGGATGAGTACCCATGCGTCAGAGTTTCAATCATTTTTCAGGTTTTTGCATCATTTTGTATTGGCCAAATTAGCCACCTGAAGCAGCGTATGGGTTAACGGTTCAGAATTCACATACGCTCAGCTCATTGGAGATAGAATAACGCCATATCGGACTGTATCGAGGTATGGATACTGAAGGAAGGTGAGCTGAGGGCATCCAGGATGAGCATAAACGCCAGGCCTTTCGCGCAGGTAATAATACTAAACGCAGGTAACCTGAGTGGAATGGGGCTATTGAGGATGAATAAATCAATTACAGGTTGCCTTACATTCTTGTTACTACACTCTAACCCTTTCACCCGCGAAATATACGCGAAATATACGCTACTCTTGTGATACCAGACTGGTGGTACTTTAAAAAATTAGAAATTAAAATTTTGAAATATATGCTACTATAATGCTTGTGTGTGCGCTATATGCTGCCAGTTGCTCTGGAATATCCCCCGGGGGATTGAAATGGTTTCCGTGTGTACAGGCCTAGTTATCCATCAATCGCATCTGTGATAATTACCAGACTGGTGACAGTTCTAGAAATTAGAAATTAATCTCTCGATAAAGTGTGGATTCTCAAAATAATTGGCAGACCTTTTTTATTTTTAGGAATGAATTTGGTCATTAATTATCCATACATTCCTCTACTCTGACCTCTACATACTCTAGACCTGTATAGCTGTCTATTATGTATGCCATATATATATATATATATATATATATATATATATATATATATATATATATATATATATATATATATATATATATATATATATATATATTATATAAAATTATATTATAGTATACATATATTATATATATTATATATATTTTGTAAATGTGAACCCCTCCAACATTTTAACTCTCGCTGTGAATACAATATTAGAGCCTCCTATTTGTAATGCACCTTCTAATGTGAGTCATGTGAACCCTTTAAGGTTCCAAGGTCAAGGTGTTCAAATATTTCATGCTGGGTTCTGTAAGTATACAGACGCTGGGTTCTGTAAGTATACAGACCCTGGGTTCTGTAAGTATACAGACGCTGGGTTCTGTAAGTATACAGACGCTGGGTTCTGTAAGTATACAGACGCTGGGTTCTGTAAGTATACAGACAAGTTTATCATGCCCTATGGTTAAGGGTTTTGGAAAATGATCTGTTATGACAACCCCTTTGATGGTGATGCATGAAAATGGGCTTGGTGGTCAAACTATTGATATGATATCCATCTTCATCATATTCAGACATTTACATGGGGCCCAGTACTCAGTATAAAATTTCAATACTCAAAATAGCTGTTCCAGAAAGGCAGTAAGGGTTTGTCTATAAGCTTGACTGCCTAAATACAGGGAGGCTTACACAACTGGTTTAGGAGAAGGTCACCTCTGGGCCAGTGACCCACTTATTTGAAATGGGAACCCTATTAATGCTTATGTAGACTAGGCTCCTAGTCTCTGAAAAGTTCACATTCCCTTCTGTGTTGACCAAGCACTGTGGTGTGGTACCAGGTATGGTAGATAGATGGCAAAATCTGATCCTATCTCTATATATTAAACTGAATCCTGGTGAGATAAGTGTAAACTAAATTGACCAATATGACCACCTAGAATATTTGGTGCTTGGTAACAGACAAAAACATAACAGAAAAATACATATATGACAGCCTATAAATCTAGCCTAACCATAATGCTGCTGGTGGCTAATTTGGCCAATACAAAATGATCCTAAAATACCTGAAAAATGACTGAAACCCTGGCAAATGGGTACTCATTTGAGAGTACTCAGCGAGAGCTATCCAATGAATACCAATATGACAGGGTTTAGATGGTTTTCAAAAATCAGTGCGTACTTGTGCCTTTTATGGAAGTAGCCTTACACAGCATTTAAAGGGTTAACCCTATATGCCTGCAGAGAGTAGGCAGAGAATCGCTTTAAGGCTATGATGCTGGTGACACACTCAAAATAAGACAACTCCTAGTTTAGCACTCCTGTCCCCTTTCTAACAATAATTATCTAATTACTGAGGTCTTGGTGTTTCAAATATAAGTTTTCTTCAACTTAGCTGCTTGAGCTGACCTCGATATAAACACAGTTTCAATTTTACAGTTTTTTTTTACCTCAAATGAGGTCTTCTTGATCAATAAAGGTACATATGATTTATAAATATCATACATGTCTGCTAAATACACTAGGCTAGAGCAACTGAATGGCAAATTTGGAGTGGGATACCAATGACTTAAAGCCAGTTGTAACTGGTGGAGGAAACCGGAGTTACCCAGCGAAAACAACACAGCCAAACTTCAGTTTACCACCAAATTTATCACATGTTTGCTATTTAGAGATGGCATGTCTAAAAGCATAGCTCAGTGCCATTTATTCATTTTCTTGAGGAACACTTCACCCATTAATGCTCACAGCATCAAAAAACTGGCCTGACGATTTTAGCAAAAGCATTTTTAAGAAAATATTTGAAGAAGAAATGTTAACCAGTGGTCAAATAACAACTCCCCTTGGAATATTTTGAAAACTTTTCCTTTATTTCCAAGTTATTTTCGAAAGTATGAAAGTAGCAGACGATACTTTCTAGAGAAACTCTGAGTGTGAATGGGTAAATTAAGCAACATGTAGCATGTGAGAGGACCTTTTATCCAATATGGTCTCTTATGTAATGGCCTGAGGATTGCACAAGCATGAAACCCAGGGTTGTCAACATGAGAGAGAGTATATGTGACTTGCTTCTATATGCAACAATGGGTTGATAATTTTTGGTGAGCGCTGTGCGACAATCTGTATTTTAAAATATCATCATCAGGTGACACTACCGTATCAGACTCCGGGGCTATTACTATTGAAGACACGGATCAGTCAATAGATGGTATCAATTAGTGATGTCAGAGATATGAAATTTTATCGATTCGATTAATCGATATATTTTTCGATATGATTCGATTCGATTCGATACGCCGTAACGTGCTCGTTGGGCACAATTAATTACCTTGTAATTGCTCAAAATAAAAAACATTCTTGCCTTTTTAATTCATTCATCAAACATCAAATTAATGAATTAATTCTGTATTTATGCATTCATCAATTATCATAATCAATCATGATTTATTTTATTCTATTTTTATTTCATTTGAATACATGTATTACTTAATTTACTTTACGTTTATCAATTTACTTTATTTTTGATTTATTCTTATATACCTATTTTCAATTCATTCTACTTTGAATTACATGTAATTTCATTTTGTGGCTGTTATTTGTATTGTATGTCTATATGGATGCTCATTACGTTTGCTCATTTGAGACACTAACATTTAAAATGTTTGTATCTCGAATACTGCGCACTTGATGAGCAGTACGTTTAGCGAACGTTTCAGACATTGTTGTTCTGAACGTACTGCGAATTCTATGTGCGCAGTAAAATAAAATGGCGGCCGTTTGTTTTGGTGAGCGAGTCGATCTACCGCTCATGATTTTGCATGTACTTACGGCTGAGAGCCGTAGTACAACGTAAAGCACTACCATCGAAGGTAACGGCCGTTGGTTTGGTTAGGCTGAGCGATCGCTCATGATTTTTTGTGTGTACTTACGGCTGACAGTCGTAGTACATGGTAAAACTTAACCCCCAAATGTAGCGGCATTTGGGGGTAAATTTTGTCGATTGTCTCGCATCGATACGGTTGCCTTATCGATGCGACTATCGACAGGGCCTTAGCTAGCGGTGCATCGACTTGGCGCCTATCGATGACATCCCTAGTATCAATAAATAAAGTGTACATGTTTTCTGTTTTACAGTCATGCCTACGAAAAAATTTAAAAGCTAAAAGATGTACTAAAGAGGTGCACTCAGGTATGGAGATGAAGATGCATAGCCAGCATGGTCATCAGGCATCCTGACAATTTGGATTACATTTTTAAGGTGACCAAAAAAACATTGCTTGGAAAATACTGAAAGGAGAAATGTTAACCAGAACACTACTTACAACTCATCTGTGTGTGTGTGTGTGTGTGTGTGTGTGTGTGTGTGTGTGAGTGTGTAAGGTTGCTTTATTATGGGAAAAATATGAAACAATCTCACAAAGCAGAATTATAGAGTCGTGTGTGTATGTATAGGAATGAATTCACCCACGTTTCAGACATAGACAATGTTCACTTGGCCTAGAGCCAAATATCGTGCAAGGAGTAATGTTTTTTGAATAGTGAATCCTCAAGGTTTTGTTGAGGTGTGTGTCGGCCATCACTCACGGCCCGTTTAGAGAGGAAGCATTCCGCCTAACAGACTTGCTCAACCTGGGAACTTATGGAGAGTATATTAATGGTGTCCTCTTCCAATATTAGCTGGAGATCTTCTAAGAGAGGGAGTATTGCGCCTAACAGACTTGCTCAACCTGGGAACTTATGGAGAGTATATTAATGGTGTCCTCTTCCAATATTAGCTGGAGATCTTCTAAGAGAGGGAGTATTGCGCCTAACAGACTTGCTCAACCTGGGAACTTATGGAGAGTGTATTAATGGTGTCTTCTTACAATTAATTAGCCGGATAGATGATCAGACAGTAGGCATGATGGTGAGGATGGCTAAGGTGATTATGGTGATAACAATGACGACAAAGAAGACGTATGGTTTGTGTTTGAGGTGGTGATAGTGACGATGATTATAGTGATGATGATGATGATGATGATGAAGATGATGATGATGATGATGATGAGGACAATGATATAATGGTGTGGTCATAATGGTGTTGGCAACGACAATGTTGATAGTGGTAGTGGTGGTGATAATGATGATGATGATGATGATGATGTTGACATGTATTGGGTAGTTTAGCGTTAATGAAAATAATGATCATTGTGATGGTGGTGTTGGCGATGATGATGATGATGATGGTGTTGATGATGATGATGATGATGTTGGCGATAATGATGATGATGATGATGGTATTGGCGATGATGATGATGGTGTTGGTGACGATGATGATGATGATGATGTTGGCGATTATGATGATGATGATGGTGATGATGATGATGGTGTTGGCGACGATGATGATGATGGTGTTGGTGACGATGATGATGATGATGATGTAGGCGATTATGATGATGATGATGGTGTCGGCGATGATGATGATGATGATGATTGTAAAGATGATGGTGATTATTGTAATGATTATGATGATGATCATCATTGATGATGGTGTAGTCATAAGGGTGTCGATAACAACATTTTTGATGATGATGATGATGGAGATAGTGATGATGATGATGGAGATAGTGATGATGATGATGGCGATAGTGATGATGATGATGGAGATAGTGATGATGATGATGGAGATAGTGATGATGATGATGGAGATAGTGATGATGATGATGATGATGATGGAGATAGTGATGATGATGATGGAGATAGTGATGATGATGATGATGATGATGATGATGATGGAGATAGTGATGATGATGATGATGATGATGATGATGATGATGGAGATAGTGATGATAATGATGTGATGATATGATATTGAGATGATGACAGTGAAGGTGGTGATAAAGATTCTATTGATAATAGTGATGATGATAATGATGATAATGGTGATAATGATAACTATAATGATGATGTGGGTGATGAATGTTTTATGCTGGTTTTTTATCTGCAGGGTCAGACAATATAACCAAAGAAATGTTTGTTAGTGTTTGTATACTGTAGATTCACAAAAGATTGTGTAGAGTAAATTTTGCGAATTTACAGAAAATCGAATTATACGTTTTTTTAACTTTGCGAATTGGTCGCAACATGGAGTGCCATCTATACACTTGTAGTGGCAGCACTAATATTTGCGAATTTTAATTTTTCATCCGAGGCTAAACGCAAAAAAACGCAAAAATTAAACTAACGCAATCTTTTCCAAATACAGTATCTACATCAGGGACTTAATAGCCGCAGGACCCGTCCTGCCCTTCTTCTGGACAGACAGTTCCCTGAAAACAGCATTTTCTATGAAGAATTTTTTGGGGGTAATAACCAAATATTTTACTAACTAATCATCTTCTAGGACAGAGCTAAAATGCAAATTGCCCTTTTCAACACAATATGCTATTGAATGAAGTTGTAATAAGGATTTGAAGTAGATTAATAGCCAACTCTGGACGGGCAGAATTTTTGGAATTGCTATTTTGGACAGGCATTTTTTGAAATCGAGGCTAAGACCCTGAATTCTACATGCTTGTTATTTCTATTATTAGAGAGATTATCCTTCGGATAAGCTCTCTTTTCCTGTC